>JAPMOR010087831.1:107010-159903 GCA_026543865.1 Argiope aurantia
GCTACATAGAGTTAGAAAAGTGAACAAATCTGAAACTAGGAAACATATTAATTATCTCAAAATCGTGAATGTTTTATCCATCTTCCCTTTTCCTTCATCTAATCAATATTAAAATGGGTGAAAATAGACAAGGAATACAAGTAAAAATTGCAAGTAATTTGATTAAATTATTGATGTGGATCCTGATTACAAGAGAGAAAGAAAGAAAACATTTAAATTCAGTACAGATATATCCTAATTTTAAAGGTAATTTGTGCAGAAAATATAATTAATATAATTTGTAAATTTATGCGCTAAAATAATATAAGTCACTGTTAGTAAAGTTTAAAAATCAGTAGAGTTATTTTTTTAAATATAAATATCTGAAATCTTTTCTAGTAATTATTCTACGAATCTTACTATTGACACAATTTTCTTCCATTCCTAAAAGAAGGTGATATCTACACTTATTTCATATCTGGCAGATAAAGTCACTCACATTCATTCTTGTAAGAACAATTTTTAAAAAAGATGGACTTTTTTGTTTCCGATTTTAAGGTTTTGAAATGTATTCCCAATTCCATTTATGGCAGATATATTTTATAACTATCGCTGTTGGAATTATTTCTACATTTTTTTTAATTTCATCTTTTTTAGATATTTTTTTCTTTAAAATAAAAAATGACGGTAATTTAATAAGAAATGCATTCATATGTCTCTCCATAAATGCAAATAATCTTTTCTGTATTTCTGAAAACTATGTTTTAAAAAGAATGATATTCTTTAAATGATCTATTATTTTTATTATTTCTAGATAAAGTTGTGCAATAAACATTTTAAAACTTCTGAAATATGTATTTCGAATGTGAATTGATAAATGATAGTATATTTTTTTCCAATGATCTTATATGTTATTTTCACAATCATTTAATATAAATTCCTCTTTAATAATGAAAAAAATTTCAACTTTTATTCCAATTCCGCAAAAAATATCGAACGTTTTTAAAATAGCCGAGATAACTCGATTTCGTCAATGAAAACTGAATATAACATCTCATGTCATTCCATACTTTTGTAAAAATCATTTTATTATCTTTTTTAATGTAGGAAACTCTTTTTCGAAGAAAATCTTATTTAAAGAAAAAATTATATTGACAGATAATCTTATTTTTGCGTATCTTCTTTGAAAAACTTATGTTCTTTTCTTCTAAAAAGATTTTGGAATCACAGTCAGTTACGAATCTGACATTTCCTAATTGATAATTTATATTTTGCCTGTGGCCTCCTTGGCCTTTCTATTATGGCTGATGGCTCTTCTAAGAGTCTGTCTTTTTGACAATACAAAAAGTTGTTCCTCTTTTAAAAAGAAAAAAAAAGAAAATCATATTTGTGTCGCTTTCAGATATTTTACTTTGATCTAAATAGATTTTTATTTACACTCAAAAAAGAGATTTGATTGCAATTCCTTTCTTACTCTAATATAATTTCTGTATTTTATTGAAGTGAAATATCAATGAAGAATATCAACACAAATAGTATAATAACTTACTAATGGATGATAATATTAAAAACCCCTGTCATCCAGCTTTAAGAAAAATCGTGAATCAAAATTTTAAAAATATTTTTTTTCATGGAACTACTTATAAAAAAAAGAAATGCATATTTAAAAATTACAATGGAAAAATCAATATATCAATGGATTTTTAAAAAATTGCGTGAAATCAAGTTAATTAAACAACGTTCAGTATGTATTTATCAATACATACGTCGAAAAACAGTTTTCTACTCATTCTTATGCTTATGATCTGTAAATAATTAAAATATACGGCAATTTTCTTTGAAATTATACTTTATTTTTGGAGGTTAAGATCTTGAAATATGCCTCTTCTCTTAACTATGACAAATCTTCATGAAGTTGCATCTTATCTATTCTGTAATTATCTTGATTTTATCTCAAAATTTATTCACGAATTGTTGTTCTAAAATTCAGCAATGACCAGAAGGGGTAGGTACCAAGAGAGGGAAGAAATTGTCCTCTAAAAATAGAGTAAACGATGGAAGGAGCGCAAAATGATCATTAATGAAGTTTAAAAACTAGATTGGTATGAATTAGCTCAGGATTAATAATTAAAATAATGTAGAAATTATTCTCTCTTGCATATTGAGAGTTATGGACAAATATACAGAAATTTATACGAATAGTAAAATTAATAATTTAGTTTCTACATTCATATACTTCATTTGTTGAGTATTTTTCATGGTATTTTTCTTCAAGACATTTAATTAATGTATTATTTCTCTAGAAAATATTTTTTATCGAACCTACTAAAAAAATTGCAAATTTGATGATCGACAAAAAAAAATGCAAATCTGATGATCTACGAAAAAAAGTGCTGGATAAGAAATTTTCGCAAGGATCATTATTGAAATGGAAACCGCTTTTTCTATTTAATAAATACAAGCATGTCAAATGATTGACGAGAAGCTTTGCATGATTAGCAGAACTCCCTTATTATGGCCCTGGAGATTAGGGTATTAATATATCTTCACTAACTTTACATTTATTATTATCTGGCCAAAGGAAGATAGATAATACAATTTTAATAATAAGATAAATGCATAATTTTAAAATAACAGTGGTTTTATTTATTTTGTCATTTTAAAAATTTACAATACAATTAAAAATTCACAAAATATACAATATAAACAAGCTAGTGAACTCTTGTTTACAATAATAATAGCCGAATGCATTTATACAAAATAGAGAGATATGCTTAGAGAGCGTCCTTAACAGAAATCAGAAATTAAATATTTAATTACCAGATTTTATTTTTCTGTTTGCTGAATTTGCATAATATTAGTCATATTAGTCTAGATATTAGAACACTAAAACAAACTATTCCATCTCGTCAATATTTCCTCCTGTGCTAATGATGCAATATTATTTCAATATTATTTATCTAGATAAATAATCTCTATCCTTGAAATTATAATTATATCAATAGAAAGTTTTAACATGTTGATAAACTGTCAAGCATATCTCGTATAGAAATGAAATGAATTTGGCAATAAATCAACATCAGGGCAATATTTAGACGATTTATTATGATTGATATTTATTTAGAAAGGCGTATGGCTATGCATTTCAAATCGTATATAAATTTAAAATAAATCATAAAGTTTAGACATAGAATCTCTGTAGAATCTGAACATAAAATTAATCATATTCATGTAATGTTACGATTTTGTTATTTCTCTAAACCAATTTGAAGAGTTACAGACAAAATCAAATCATTTTAAATGCAACAATTCAATATTTATTTGACTGAACCTTTGAAGAGAAAGCTGCTTAAAGTTTAATTTTATTGTCGACAAAATGGGAAATACGCGTTTGAAAGAAGGATTGCTATACATAGATCCATTAACCGAAACAACAGAAAAATAATAACTAAGCCTTATGAAAGTAACAACATATTCATTTCTTTAACCACAAATTGCTTTTGTCTGCACGTTGATTCATTGTAATTTTATGCACAAAAAAGCGAAATTATTGCTTTTTTCCTAAATGCAGTATATAATAAAAGACAAAAAGAAAGGAGATTAAATTACACTCTTAGACAAAAATGATTTATTTACGGCGAATCAAATAAAAATTTCTTATTTTCACATAAATTGAATCAAGGCATCATTGAAAAAGATGGGGGAAAATAAACAACATTAATGTAAAATATATTTTTGAACAGTCATTAGACGAAGAAACACGTTGTTATTTTTAATGCTTTATTTGAATCATAAACCCTCCCATGGGATTTAAAATTGTGAAAAATAACTTTCGTTCTTCTTGAAAAATGATACGGAATCCAGAACATACGAAAGATAAATAAAGCATATCCCATTACCTTAAGTGCATAAAACTGAGATAAAAATAAGAAGAAAAAAAACTTACATGGAAATTTGTTTCAATTTATGAACAATTTAAACATGTTTGAGAAACATTTTTTTCCCTTGTAAATATATCCTAATAATTTTGTAAGAAAACAACTCAAAATTCTGAACAATTTTTTTCAAATCATTTCAGGATTTCATAAAATAATAAAGACAATATTTTTAGGAAGGAAATTAAATTAGATTATTTTAGTAGATTATAAGATAAAAAAATTGCAGGAAGACAATTTAATTAACAATATTTATTTTACTCCTTAATTACCTTTATTAATACTGAAATATTACTAAATTCTGATTTTAAAGAGCATTTTTCCTCTATGTAATTTAACTATGCTATTCTGTATAGCAATATTGCTTATATATATTTGTATATTTTCACATTATTCCTAAAATAATATTATTAATGTTTTAATTTCTCCTTATCAGTTTTAAATAATATTATTCTTAAATTTTTTTAGCTTAGGAAAACAAGCTCTAGTGAATGCTTTTTATATGCACTGCTTATAATTATTTAAAAGAAGATTAAATCATTAAAGGAACTATATTATAACATAATTATTTCTATAATATGCTTTTCAGTTTAATTTAGACATTTTAATCCGTTGCTGATGTTTACTGAAAAATCCATCAATAATAAATAAGCTCAATACAAGGTATTAAGGAAATATATAATATATTCTTTCTCGTTCAAATTAAATTGTGTAAGACTTTCTCAATATTAGTATTTTCAATTCGATAACAAAGTAATTTAATAAATAATAAAAAAATAAGATGAAGCGAACCAATACGATGCTTTTCAGATTATTATGTTTCATTTATAACCTTTTATGTGGATTAAGTTTATTAAGTATATTATTATTATGTTCTATTTATAACTTTTTATGTGTATTAATAATTAATTTGAAATTAATTTTTAGTCATTATAATGATTTCGTAACTTAAAGAATGCACTAAATAATCATACATCTATCACCGCAGTTTCGAGAAATCCCATCAAATGCACGCCTATATTTCTGTTAGTTAAAATAATTTAAATTAAAATTTTGTATAATAAAAGATATCTTCATTCATTATTATAATTATTGTGGTAAATGCCTACAATAAAATTACACTTAATAATCAGCATGTGAAAAATTACAGAATATAATATTTTTGTAGTATAAAAATCTCGGAATATTCAACTAAATGCTTTTGTATGATATTTAAAGAGATGAAATATAAAACCGCCAGTGTTAATATTGCTTATGGCATGAAGCACTGAAAATAAATATAACCAAAACTAAAAGAGCATGCACTATTTTTTTTTAGCGAAAATGGGATAAAAATCTAAAACCACATTTTTTTTTTCAAAATATTACCCTTCAGTAGAAATATTTGATATTAGGATTCAGACTTCTGCTGGCACTTTTTAACATTTTTTGTAGGACATTTTAGACAAATATAAATAAATAAACCAGTAGGTATGTGAAATTAATAACATTTGAACTTCACCATTATCTCAAGTAAGAAAAATCTAGACATAAAACCTGAAATGGAATCTACCAAATAGCATAAGGAATTTATAAACTCAATGGAAAATTGTCTTTCAGCAAGAAGAGTTGATGTTACTGAAGATACAGTTCACATTCGTAAATGCCAATGGATTTCGTCATTGCGTCTACTGAAACACCGCTAAATTTCACTGCATAACTTGTTTTTTTTATTTATTATTATTATTATTATTATTTCGTCTGATAAGCAGATTCGCAATAAGGAACAATGTCTCAATGTCTCAAATGCACAAAATGTTCAGCGTAGTTTTGTGCCATCTTTTGAAATCGAAAAGAAAATATACAGTTTTAATACAGGGTGTCCTTTGAAGTTTACCCTACTTTGAGATCAGAGAGAACTATTATCATAAACTTGAGGAGAAGATGTAGCAAAATGGTCATGCACTATACAGTAAAATTGCTTACCTTGCCCCTTGGTGGCAAAACAATGGAGTTAGAATTCCTGTATCAAAAAGTATCGGAAAAAGCTATTTACAAAATTGTGAAGTGTGTTTGATTTAGAATGAAAAAACATCTTGAGTTCAATAATGCTAAGAACAAAGCCTGTAAAATGTGAATTCCTTCATCGCGAATCCCAAACCTGTCCTTAACAGCTAACTATAACAGAGGAAAAGATTATATTTTGATCAAAAAACGTCGAGATATACATTGCAGGTGATGAAGAGAATTTTTAACGCATAAAATAAAAATATCTACTGATAACTACATGTTATGTTATATTTTAAACTCTTTCCAGAAGTAAGAATTGGAAACTCGATCAATCAAACAATACTTAATGCGTTTTGTATTGCATTAGAGGTGTCTTTTTTTATTGTATAGTAAACGCTCTATAATTCTGTAACTAAACCTTTTCCCACTATTTGTACTGTTTTGGAAATAGGAATGCTGATTAATCTCCTTAAATGGGAAGTAATAGATCTTACTGTAGCTCATGGACACTTTAATGTATCTGAACACCAAGTTTATGGCAATAATTAATTCATTTCTAAAAATAATATGAGTTGGAAAGATTAAGTGGAAACCCAGTATAATCTTTTAAAACAAATAAGTAAAACCAAAAATTTAGTTTATTATTCAATCAAAGTGGAGTGTCCGGGATCAGTTCAGCAAAACTACCCATTTTAATGCAATATGTTGTCTTATTTTAAACTTCAATTTCATTTATTTTACTTTTATCACTCCAGTTAAACGCAAGACAATTACACCTGCTTTCTAATACGATAATACTTTTTATAAAACAATGTTCTTCAGATATTTTTTTACTCAAGATGAACATTAGTTGTTGCTACGCACATGCTCAGAGAAGACTGTTCTACTGAATACCAGTCTTTATATTTTGAAATAAACATATTAAAAATTGTACCTTTACTTTTTATTTACCAAACATTTATAAATCCTGAGAAACGATGTATTGGAATTTTTTCAAAAGAATTCAATTTAATTATATTAAAAATTATCTGAACCGAAAACTGGTAAGACTATTCTAACCAATAGCAGTTTCTGAGCTTCTTTCGCTTTTAGAGAAACCTTAAATAATGCTAAAAAACGAGTTTAAAACTATTTTTAAATAAATATTTAGATTTATTTATAAACACTGTAGCATATTTTTCTCAAAAAAAAACATTGTAAATTTTATTTACTTGTCTCTGAAAACAGTGACTAATATTTATATAACTAATGGTATTAAAAATTGAAAGATCATAACTATGTCAAATGAATAATTTATAAAAAAAAATGTGTGGTGTAACGTGCACGCATTTTTAAAGCATTTACTTGAAAAAAAATTCGGAATTTTGTTTAAAAAGAAAGAAAAAATATTGAAAAGCAGAGACTAGAAGAGAAAACGAGGATAAGAGAAAGTATTATTCTACTGAGACTTATCTCGTGAGGCTCTAATTATTATACCGTGAAATTCAAGAGAAAGAAAGTATCTTACGATATCATGGTACAACAATTTACCACTAAAATTTGATTGTTGTTGTTACAAATTTTTTTGAAAACTTGAGCAATGAATTGTTTGGAATTTTTATTATTTTCTCTTGTTTTTAATATAAAAACATAAAAACTGAATTGTTTAGAATTTTTATTATTTTTTCTTGTTATTTAACTATATCTCATTTGGACATACCTCGAATATGTTAATGCGTGATTGCCGGATAACTAAAGAGGCTCTATATGTTTGACTGTCATAGCAAATTTGTTAAATGTGCGTACTTTCTACGGTATCTATTCAACCATAACAGCGTATGTAAATACATCAGTTAGACCTTTTAGATTCCGGTATCACCATCCAGCCTTTGCTATCATAAACAACAACCATTTAACTACAGTGCAAACATTGGTAAGATAAAGGTAACCTTGATAATGGTAATTATTTATCTGCACCTTTTGGAACAGACCTAAAATACGTGGTTGAGAGATATCCATGAAAACATTCAGCCAGCGGTTACATTAATAGGGTTAATCCATACTGTCGGTCACATATTTCGAATTTGCAAACCACGGTGGTCGTGTCTTTGAATTGACCACAGATATCAGGGCAAAGTGTGAGGATACATTCTCTGTTATTCTTGATATTCATTAATCCATCAAACTGGCATTACGTTAAATACATAACATCTCAATTTTTTAAAAAAATGCAGACTCTTGCTTTGAGTTTTTACAGAATAACAACCCTCAAACAATCCTTTGCTGATTGTTTGATGTCTTAGTAAAACGTTTCCTTGTTTTTGTTTGTCCGTTTTTAAATTTGTAGCACTCAATATGGCATTAACTTGGAGAATCATATAAAGTAATATATTGATATTTTTCCTGTCTTTTTTTAAATGAAAATCGTTGCAATATGCGTAATGTTCATTAAACATAGCTAAGATTAGAATGTCAAATAGTCTTAATCTTTCACGATGATATTTTCACATTAATATTTCTGACGAAAAATTGAATTTATAGCAGCTCTTCAATCATCTATATATGAATTGTGAAAAAAATAGCAATATAATTTTTAAAAAATCTTAATTCCATTATAAATAATTATATGGAATTTGAGATTTAATGGTGCAATAACCAAATATGAATATACTGAGCAACAGTCATACGAATGTTTCTTCTAAAGGGATATCACTTCTTTAAAAATAATAAACTCTTAGAAATAAAAGTAATAATTTATATGCCACATAAATACTGTAACCTGTATGATCATGTGACAAACAGGTATGCCATTTCTAAAGCAATTCGTATTTTTAATTTTAGAAAAATTTGTATGTGAATTCATACAGTAAAAAGTAAACTTTTACATAAACGTTAATATTTAGGAAATCTATTGAACTAACAAGAATACATGTAAACCATTCAATAGTTTAATGGAAATAGAAAATTCATTCAAAGATCATACAAAAGCAGATTTCCTGAAGCTCTTAAAGTTGTTTATCAATATTCAGCACTTACAATTGTCCAAGTTAACAGGATTTAATTTCTAATATGTTCTAGTCAATATTTGTTTTGCTGAACGTATTTAAAATGAAGCTTATTAAGCTCCATTGAAGCTTTGACTTTAATTAAAAATTTTGATTACTATTGTACGAAAACAAACATTTCTGTTTTAGCAATTTTCTTAATTCCTTTAAGTATAAAATATTAGAAATATTTCTATTTTTAATATTAAAATTTTTATTTTATTTAACATTAAAAATAATCGAAATATGATATAGATTTTAGTTTATTAAAGCATTATATTCTTTACATTCTTAAGTCGGAAAAAGAAATTTATATTATATTCTAAATTTCTATAACTATTTTTAAAGGGATTTAAAGAATAGTTATCGATTTCATTAAGTCATATTACTTTGATGATTAAAAAATTAAATTTTAATTAAATGACTTCTTTTTTAAAAAGAAAAAATTAAAAAATTGTGCTCAATTGATTAAAAATGCTTTGTAAAAATAAACGACTAATTAACTCAAATTCTGTTTAATAACCATCTAGACTTCTTTTTTTTTTAAGTAGGAACAACGTTTGCTTGGATGCAATTAGTTTTTAACTTCTTCATCAAAACAAGTCAAGAAAAATACTTCTTAAAAATATATTAAGTTCTTTCCTCGAAGTATTTTTCAAATGCGTAGGTTCTTTAGCGTTATTTTTAAGTAGTTTAAGGTTCTTCACTTCTTTTCAAAGTAATCCAGCCGCCGAAATGTACAGAAAAACACATATCTGAAATTTAATCACTCGAATTCCTAGAAGTTAAAACTTAGAGCATTAATTAAGAACACAACCTGCCGAAACGAAACGAAAAAAATCAGAAATTCTTGGAGAGAGAGAAAATTAAAAACAACGCAATAAAAAATCTAAAGCAGGGTTTTTTTTTTCATTATAAGATTTCGTCTTATTTTTTTATTATGCTTAAATTCACTTGGGACAAAGAAAAAAAGTTCATATAATATCTTTGGCATTAAAAGTCTATGATGTTTTGTACAGAGGCTTGTCTTTAATAGTATTATTACAAGAAAGCAGTATTCTTTAAGAGTAAAAAAATATCTAAAGTAAAGAATTGTTCTTTAGGGAAGAAATTGAATTAAAATCCGTAGACGACTGTTGGATTAAATTTCCCTGAACCGCTACATCACTAAAGCTCGCATAAAGAAAGCTATGCTTTTTTTATAATTATCAGATTACAAGTTCTCCTTTTTTCGGTAAGATAAAGATGTTGATACATTTGAAAAATACCGGGTAGCTTTAAATAATGGTTATT
The DNA here is from genome assembly GCA_026543865.1 of Argiope aurantia. Classification (NCBI taxonomy): domain Eukaryota; kingdom Metazoa; phylum Arthropoda; class Arachnida; order Araneae; family Araneidae; genus Argiope; species Argiope aurantia. Next base: position 117,230 of record JAPMOR010087831.1, read on the forward strand.
TCATTACTTCAAGTTATCTTTTATATATGGTTCCATTTTTTCCATAATATATTTCCTTTGCAATATTTAAGAATGCATTTTTGAAGAGTAGAATATCTTTGTAAGACTTCAAAAAGAATAAATAATTTTTCAAAGCTTAAAAACAAGTAACTAGGAATTAATAAAAGTTTCTGAAAATATATGAAAATGAGATGATTAATTGCTGTATTTGCTCATTAATTCTTTTTTTTTATTTCATTTCTGGATACTAAAAGTTTTTTGAATATAAAGTTGAAATGAAATTCAGTACTGTTTGTTTATAAAATCAATCCTAAACCATATACAATTACGTGCTGATTTAGATTTAATAATAAAAAATAGAAAAAAGTACACCAAAATTAAAAAGCCCTTATTTACTGATAAAAATCCGAATAGGTAGACTTAAATTTTTCTCAATACTATTATCATATGTCTTGTTAAGAGTCTTCTTATTTGTAAAGAAAAATGAACAAATTGTATTTAAATTTATTGGGGGTACAGAAAAAGAAATCTGTTTTTTCCAATAATCTGGTTCCTCAAAAAATGAGGACCAAATATTTCCATGAACTTCCAGTTACAAAAATGATATTAACTAATTTTTCAAACAATATTAATTAAATTTTAATTTACATTTGCAGAAACTAGAAATATAGATAAATAAGAATTAAAAAAAAATATTATTTATCTATCTTTCCAGTTTAGAAAATTTCTGTTACTATTCTGATCATTTGCTGTTATATTGACACTGATTATTTATGAGGGAAAATATTCACAGATTCAGAAGATTGAACTTGGTCTCATTATTCTGAGACATAACATGGGTTCCTTTAAAGTGTGCAGATAATAGAAAAATTTAAAAATTGCGTCGGAATATTTCAATTGCACTGTGATAATATTTAGATATTTAAATAAATATTTGCATTCAGTTTGCCATGAAAGGTGAACTTGTAACTACAGAAGGAATTTCCTGTGAGGATAAAAGAAATCAAATGTCCAAAAATATCTTGGTAAAGTAGCAATCGTATTTTTATATGTTCTTCATATTTAGTAAAAACAAAAGCTGTGTCACATATGTCTTATAAAAACCTATGCCATATAAAAACAACTATCATTATGAAGCAATTATGACTGTCATGAACCTGAAGTAAAATAGTGACATTTTGGGTTTATAGAATAAGTGGTTACAAAGAAAAAAATTAAAAATTTGAAAAATAACAAACATTTTTTTGGTTTAAATTAAATTCGTCTTTTGCAAATATATATTACAATGGTTTAGTAACGAAAAATGAAGATACTAAAAAAATATGCTATAATGGAATTAACTAACAAAATCAGTACTGCCATCCAAATGGAGTTTTTAAATTTAAATTTTATAACATTTTGAAATATTTTATTTCAATTTTTATTTAATACGTGTTGAAAATATTTTTAATCAGGAAGTAATTATTATGAAGGCTTCTATATTAATTTATTATACGCATAAGTCTCTATATTAACTACGGCGAATAATAATTAGCATTTTCTTTGCAATTTTATTCAGAAAAGTCTTTGTTTCTAAATTTTCGTGAATCAATTTTATTTTGAAAGTTAATAACCCGTCAAATCAATTCAAGAATATTTTTACACAAAATATTTTTTTTCTCATGCAAGATAGTATAAAATCATTTTTAAGATACTTGCCTAGTTACACGAGAAAGCATTTCAAGACCAGATTCATTTTCCTTTAAGCATAATCAAAATGCACATATACATACATTATATGCTTTCTAGCAAAAATAGAAAGCGATCATATCCAAAGACTTTAGGTATTTCTAACCATAAAAATTCTTACTTCATCAACCTGATTTATTCGGGGGGGGGGGTCGCATAAAAGCTTTTTTCTAAGATTCTCTAAAATTTATTGGCTAGGTTTCTTTAGTTAATTCCTTATAAAATACACATCGCTTTCTCTGCAAATAACTTGACCATGTTTCTTGATGAAAAGAAATAAAGAAATTAATTCTACTCATAAATATTACTTAACGAATTAAATTTTCAAATCTAATATTCAAGAAAACAAGTTTATTGCGTACAGGAATATAATAAGTATATGAATATGTAATATTTTTTGTTTGTCATATAAAAATAAAATAAGTTTTCTCAAGTCATCCTAATTTCATTTTTTATGGTACTATATGTATTATTTTTACACTTTTGTTCAATTTAGTGTGTCATGTTTTCGACTTATATAGCCATTAATAGTCATTTTTATATCTATATCAAATAATTAACTGTATGCTGTTTTAATAGCTGAATAAAATTTGTATGGAATAAGAAGAATTACCGTTTTATATAAAACTATTTGAAATAATAGAAGATAAAAAAAATTTAGTTAGTATCTTGATTATCAAATCTAAAAAGAAAGAAAATAACGAGAATGCAAATGCGCATGTAGCTAATCAAAAACAAGTCAGAATGCATGTTATTACTTAAAAGAATGTTTCAAATTTTGTTCAAAACTGGAATTTCTATATCTGTTTATATCTGGAAATTTATCTTGCTGAAATCTCATTGAAATTAAATTATCATATAATTGTTATTTCCATACATGCAGAATGTAACGAAATATTTAGATATATGGAAATGCATGGTTTTCAATTTTGATTTTTTAATGTAATAATACTTTTTGCTCATGATTATTGTATTGGAAATACAATCAAGTTAATTAAGAATAAAAATTTTATATGAACTTTTTTTAAGAGCAATTCAAATTCATCGGTAATTAAATGTGTATCCTTGAGATAAAAGATATAACATTTGGATGTATCTTGGATACTCCCTAAACCATTATTTCAATATATATGTCGAAAGAGATTCGATTATTTGGATTTCAACATTATAAGTTCAGCGATTATTAGAAAAGATAAAATATAACTATTTCCCAATCACGCTGCTTATGAATTATTATAAAAATTCATACATTCAGTTTCGATCTCCAACTTTCAAACTTCGCCGAAACATCCGATCAACCGTAGCAATCCTTTATTTCGGATACACATTCCGGATATTTTCAATCATCGCGCCACTTAATGTATTCATTCCAATTACAAAAATCAGCACACCATGGAATTCATCTTCGCCTTGCCGTTTCCAGAGAGTTGCTGCCAAGCAATATTTCCTTCCAGATTACAAGACAATGTCTCGGGAGAGCGCCTATAAATTAGTCCGTTTCAAGTCACCTTGATGCTCAATAATTCACGAGCCTCTCCACGGAATAGCGTTGGTAATTACGAACAGAAATCTGTCGCCAGTTCTGCACAATAAGAGAAAATCCCTTTGGACCACAATGTGTCGTACTCATCCGACGTTGAGATAAATATTGCATCACTTGAGCTGATTAAGTTTAATGGAGGACGCCGATGATTTTTCGATCATATGGATTTTTTTTTTCTAATGCCTCAGTTTTCCCTTATCTCCAACTATATGATAGCGATGTATCGATAACTCCAAAGGGCATCATCGATCGCTACGTTGTTTATTGTCAATTAAGAAAGCTTTAAATGAGACGCCAGCTTTTGTTCGTCACCTTTGATACTGTCGGTATCCAATTAATGAAAAATTATTCATTCTATTTGAAAGAAGAAAAAATAAATATTTATTAGCATGAGAATTAAAGGATGGGGATCGATATTGACTTCCAGCGAAATGAACTGCTTACTTTAATTATAAGTGACATTGGCAGTCGCCATGTATAAAAAAGAAAAATTTGATTTTGTGGCTCTTAAATTCTTGTTATAGGGAGTAAATAAATAGTTAGGTTGATGTTCTTCATGGAGATTTTTATATCCGAAAGAATTTAATTATGTTGATTGACGTCTATCTTCACGGTTTCTATTAAGAATCAGAATCAAACATTTGAAACAGAAAGTCTTCACACATATTTTAGATTCCATTTCTTTTAATAAAGTAACAATCATTCTTTATTAACGAGTCAGTGATTCTGATATGAAATTAACTTCGTCTGCAAATGTTTTATTGTATTTTTTTTTTAACATTTTGGGATAAAATTCTTTAACAATTGTCAGGAATTTTTAAGAATATTTTTTGAGATTAAGAGAAGAAATATGTACTTTAATTCGTTTACTGTGCTTCATAGATTTATTTGTTTTCACTTTATATTTCAAATATTTGAGGACAATATTTTTCTTTTAGAAATCTCTATTTAGTTGAAAGTTTACATAACAAATTTGCTACAATTTTTAATTTCTTATAAATAACAAAAAAATCATATATAGCATCAATTTCAAAGTGTATTGTCGCATTTTTATTGAACTTATGATTTCAGACAAAATATTTTAATCCAAAATTTAAATTAATAAAAGTCACTTAATATAAAAATCTGAAAAAAAGTGACAAAATAACCGAAAGGTGTTATTAATAAATATTTAAGTTTGCAGGCATAAAATAATCAATTTGTTATTAACATATATTACTAAACAATAATAAATAGAGGCTTCTTAAAATATCCATTAATATTTTCAAACATGTGATAGAAATCAAACATCCATTGATTCAACTGAAGAAGTAATTACAGATCAGGTGATTTTGTTAGTATTTGGTGAATTTTAAATTTAATGTTTTGTCACACAATTAAACGAACTGTTTTTTTAAGTAAAATTGTCTTTTGGGAACTAGACAGTAATATCATAATTACTGGTATCGGGATTATTTAATTTTAAATGCTAATTGGTTTCATAGAAATTTTAAATGTAATTTTTAGTCGTATATTATGTGCCACTTAATTTTTATGAATCACTATTTGAAATATAAAAAAAACACCAAAAGCGTTGCATAATCGACAAAGCAATTTGAATTTCCAAATATCAGTGATGTAACAAACGCAAAAGTGTTTGTGAAGTTTATCAACCGCATTGAATTTTCGAAATGCTGGTGTTATTTCGTTGAACTCATTGTTGATTCTTTTTGATCTTCTAGTTTCTCACCTTTTAGAAAAAGTATTAATTTATGATGTTGTTTTAATGGTAATACTAGAAACAAATATCTATAAAAAGATCGTAAAGTCATCAAAAGAAAAGTTCAACACGAATGTGTTGAACTAAGTCGATTTAAAATTAAAAAGTAAAACATAGTGTTAGTATCATAAGAGAAGCTCTGTGTGTAACCATACACTCCGTTAGAAAATTAATTTCGTGTAGTCTCTTGTAATTTATTATTTCAGGGACAAAGGGCAGGAGAATTTTTGATTGTGAAGAAGAGATGAGAAATGGGTCCTTTATGACAGTCTGATGATGCAAAAGTCAATGGCTGTCTTTCAGTGATTTATTGCATATTTGCCGCCTTTGGTGACCAGCCAGTTCGCCAATCTTAACGGTAATTAAAATTTTCAAATAAATATTTTATGTAACAAACTTTTAATAGTTTCTTCACCAAAATATTTTTAAGCTTCACATTTTAATTTTCACTCATGCTATTATAAAGACCTTAAGTCATAAAATCTAATAGATCCCTTTAATTTTCTGTCAGATCCCGTAAAGTTTCTACTTTTAATCAAAGTGGAAAATATTTAACTGCAATAAATATAAAGGTTTTTTTTTAATGAAATCAAGCATTTTTTTAAATACGAGTACTGAAATCAGAGTCGTTCAGTATTTAAATTTTATGTGCATTACAGAATATATCTTTTAATTTATATAATATATCAAGAATTATTTTATAAAAATTTCTCAGATTCTTCATTAAATCTAGTTTTTAGTTTTACTTTCAGAAGGGTTTAAATGATGTGAATAACAATATTTTATTTTGTTTCGGTCTATTAATATACTTCAAAAAATTATGAAGTATGAATTTTATACAGTATTCTGGTCATAAGTAATCATTTTCTACGAAATATTCTTGATACTTCATCATTTTGTTAGATAAATGAATGTTTCTATCTTTTGCCCTCGAATATGATCGATTTCTGAAGTTTTGAATAAAATAGTTTAGAACAATCATCAGTTTCCTTTTCATGGCTTCAAATTTTGATAGCCATATTATTCCCTTATACTATCATGTAGGCCTTAAGATGTCCTGTTCATTGTATTACGTGTCTCTCTCAAATTTTTTATAATGCCGGTAAAATTCAATTTTGAATTAAAGTGGAAAAAATGAAACTACAATTAATTTTAAAAAGACGTATTTTAGTAAATCTCAGCATGTTTTTTTTAGTATATATATGATAACTGAAAGCAGTGTCGTTCGGCATTGAAGTCTTAAATGCACTATAGAATACTTTTCATAATTTATATCTCAAAGAATTATTCAACAGAAATTTCACGGATTCAATGAAAAATTCAGTTTTTAGTTTTATATTTAATGAATATAAATGCCTTTAATTATAAAATTATATTTTTTCGGTTTATAATATATATTTCAAAAATTATGAAGTTTAAATTTTAAACAGTCCTTTGGTCCTAGGGAATCATATTCTGCAAAATATTCCTGACTCTCCAACTTTCAAATAAATAAATAAATTTTTCTATTTTCTGCCTTCAAATCTGTTCAATTTATTAAATTTTGATTATTACAATATTAAAACAACCAACAAGAGGCCAATCACTCTTTAGAAACTGTGGGAGATGATTGGCTTCTTTGAGACGATCCGTGAAGTGATCTATAATCACCCTTTTTTATAGAATAGCGATATTGAAATTTTCATAAATCAGTTAGTTTTAATGATTGATTTAGTTGATTAGAGTGCAATTCTTTTTATTTAAAATATTAGCGTCTTAAGAATGTTTTGTTAAATTTGACTCGCGGGGCATATGATATATGTAAAAATTTAAAATTCGTAGTTCATTAGCAATTATTGATTTAAATTATAAAAAAAATATTTATTTCATTTAGATCATTTGTTAACAGATATATATTTGTTACTAAAAGTTTACATATTAGTTGTAGGCTCTAATTAGAGTGGATATCATGTATATATTAAACCATATTTGCGTTAAATAAAACTATTTAATTGAATTAGTAATATAGGTATTGTGACAGATCATAGAAAATGTTTTCTTGTATTTACTTTCCGAAAAATATAATGTTTCATATTTATTTCATTTCATATAGACATGTTCTGAAAATTACATTTTTATATATTTAATTTGGAATCATAGGTAATTTATTTTTTAATTTGAGGTCTTGTCAATATGATGCCAACGCGTTGAATAAACGTTAATTATTTTCCCATTAACGTGCAGCTTAAATTTTATTTTTATTTTGGGCGAATTAAATTATTAAAAAATATGATTAAATTATTTTTTTAAATTCATTAAAAATAGTAATTAATTTTTTTATTAAAACATTAGTATCATTGAAAAGATTATTTTTAGAACTTCAATATGATGTAAAAATCGATTTTATACTATTATATTTTCGGAAATTATAGCCGAAAAACGACAAAATTTCTGTTATATTTTAATTAATTCAAATTATAATTAAAAATTTTAAAAAAAAACTCGCTTCGAGGTGCACATTCTCGGCCTGCAAAGTATACACGTGCAAAACGTGATAGCTGTAGGTAGAACGGTTTTGCCTTTAGAAGGCTTACACACACACACACACACACACACATTGAGCTTCATCAGAAATATATGTATATATATAGATAGATATAGATTTATTTAATCTCATACAGACACGTGCTGAATATTACACTTTTCTTGATTTAATATCCAGTAACAGTTAACTTATTTTTGAATTTGTGCTTTTGTGAAAATGATGTCAACGCGTTGATAAAAGCTAATTTTTTTCCCATGCACGAATAATGTTCTGGTGCAGCTTAAACTTTATTTTTATTTTTTGGAAATAAATTGTCGAAAAATATGATTAATTTTAAAAAAAACATTAAAAATAAAAATTTAATTGGTTGGTTAAAGCATTATATCATTGAAAAGATTATTTTTTTAACTTCAATATGATGTAAAAGTTGTAACAGTAAAATTTTCTTAATTTATAGCTGAAAAACACCAAAATTTCGCTTAATTTTTTTTTATTAATTAAAAATTTAAAAAAAATCGCTCCGATTTGCACATTCCCGTTTTCCAAGTTATACACTTGCCAAAATCGATAGCTGTAGGTCAAACGGTCTGGATTGCAGAGCGCCAACACACACACACATTGAGTTTTATTATATATAGACTGAAAAGAGAGTATTGGATACTAGAAGTATAGTATTTTCTGTGTTCGAGAATACTAAGTGAAATATTCAGTTTGGATGCTAGAATCAAATAATGCCATACCTGCAGATCTTTTTCGCTGACAAGTATATCGAATACGTGAAGTTTTGATTAAAAAGTAGTCAAACCTTATTTCAATACTAGCCATGTACAATAAAATCATTCATAACTACAGTCTACAAGGACGATTTTGAAAAAAATCAGGGAATCAGGATGAGAAGATGTTTGTTTATAAATATATTTACATAATACAATCGGATTACAATTCATTATGGACGCTTCAGTATTTCTTAAAATTATAAGTGTAGAAGTTGTGAGAAATGATATTTCATTTTTAAAAATTAAAAATTTTCTTCATTATATTCAAGTTGAAGAAATAATCTTCAGATTTATTAACAAAAAAGTCGTTCATCATTAGCGTGATGACTGAATCAAAACTATGTTTTAAAAATTATTGATTATGATACAAAATGTGAATTTCTGGTTCACCTTACAACGGGATTGAATAATATCTAAACAATTCATATCAGGACTGGATGGTGATTCCTGTTTCATTTTTAACGTCAGCTTTCTGACAGGCGAAATTGCTTCACCGCTTGTGAAGACTTTATTAATTCATACGAAATACACAACTAGTTTTCAGGGGGTTTATAATTTACTTGCTCATTAGCAGATAACATTGGTGATAAATGTGAGAATGGTAAATGATGTTTAGATTCTCCATCGGAATATTTATAAACTGCATTGAAAATTTGACTTCAGTAATCATAATTACTATTCAATAATGATGGAAAGAAAAGAATTCTATTATTTACTATCTTACAGTTTTGACTTTTAAAGAAGAAAAAAATAGGTTTAAAAGCTGTGATATATAAATATTTTAAGGTTAATAATAAAAAAACAAACTAAAAACTGTTATGTATAAAAAAACGCTTACTTTTCAATTTTAATTCACAGATTCAATTTTTAATATTAGATTTTTGAAATATTCAACAACAATATGTGGAGAATCACATTTAATTATTGTGCTAAGTAATTCAATTGAGATAAAAATTTTCTGAAGTACTAATTATTCATCAAATAAAAATTTTAATTTGATGAAAAAAACTATTGAAATAATTCCATGCAGATGTATCTCAAATGCTCGACAAGTAAATAATCAAATTCCAAGTCAATTTTAAAAACCATCTTTAAATATTAAATTTTTGTATTATACTATTTCATACAAAATTCAATGGAAATTTCCAAATGATCGAAATCACATTTCAAAACGTTCTAACTGATTAATTCAATAGAAAATAGAGTTTAAGATACTTTCTTGGCCTCATTCTTTTTGCATATATGTTTGGCAAACATTTAACAAAAAAAATTACTAAAATGCCATGGTACATTACATAAAACTTATAAATTAATGTTTTTCATATCTAAAGCAGAAAAATCTAAAATAAATCGTTGTAATATATTCGTGCATAAATTGCACTTCTATAAATAATTCCAAAATTAACATAACAGAAATAAGATCAAGAATTAAAGATATAAAAAATATGCCCTAACTTTAAAGATAACTTTGATAACATTAATTTAAAAGTGGAAATTTGTTTTTTATAATTTTTTTTCATTATTTCTAAGAATTACTGGCTTTTTTTTCTGATTTAATATCTGATGTGAGAATTTCTTAATCTACCGCTAACTGATTACTTTTTCATTATTTGTAAACCAATTCTACTTGATAACTTATGAAATATGTTAAGATCTCAGGAACTATTATTTGGGTGTGAATTATGGAATTAGCCAACAAACTGATGTAAGGAAAAGTAACAGAATTTTGCATCGTTTCTGCTTTAAAATTAAAGTTCAAATTATAAGAGACAGCATAAACAGTAATTAGATGGGTAAAAGAGCAAAGTAGCAGAATAATTACAAGCTTTCTAAAATAGTGATGGTTAAATACCTCAGAAAATTATTAGTTTCAAGTACTTCATGAACTTCGGAGAACAAGAGTAACACAAAAGGTTTAAATGATATAAGGATAACTAATAATCCTGACAAGAATGCTAGTGGCCAATTACAGCTTGTAGGTCTAAAAATAGATATTATAGCACATAATTCTGAATTGATTTTAAGCCTTTAATAACGATTATTTTATTAAAAATATTTTTAATTTTACATAAGGGTAATATTTTAAAAATTAAGTTCAAACATTTTGGTTTGAAACAGTTTTTAGAATTAAGTAATACTCATAATAATTTTGGAAAAAAATGCGTTATTTTATTTTTAAACAGGTTTTTTTTTTAATTTAGATTTTTTCACAAATTTTTAGTGATTGGTTGTTAAACTATACTATATCTACCCGATGCTATTGCTCCGAATACCTTTTTGCTTTCTTTTATGATATCAACACTTCTTAGTAATTTGAAAGATATTTTAATTTTTACTTTTGTTCTGATATAACTAAAATTATTTCAGAAATTATTATCGCATTAATTTGTTACTATCTATCCAGCATAATCCTTAGGGAACGTGAGCTTCATTTTCCTTATTTTTATTCCATTTCTAAACTTGAAGTTTATAAAAATACCACTGCTGAAATTTGTCTTTTATTTCATGCATAAAAAAGTGAAATAGCTTTTAATATTTCTTTTTTATTATCTTAGTTATATCTCCTTTTTTTATTAAAAATAGGTTTAAAAGGGTTTAGTTGTGTTTTAATTGCAATTCCCAATATTGCAGGGTTATTTTTGTGGCTAAAATTAATTCTTTATAAAAAATACAGAAGCTCATAAGAAAAGAATTCCATTATAGCCCATACGATGTATTAATCAGAATCTAGTAGAAAAAATTAATCTTATACTATTTTTTTTCAAAAATCGAGCATTATTGTTTAACTTGTACTTAAGCAATATAGATACGAAATATAAATAACGCCAGACACTTATTTATTTTTTTAAATTAGAAGTAACATTAATCCTATGAGTTTGGAGACACCCCAAATCGGCTTGTTTCATAAAACTTTGATTCTGGCATTTTCGTGTGCATTACTGAAATCTAGTAATATAAATGAACTAGTGGTGAAAGCTGCTCATACAGAAGGGACAATTCTTTTTTCTTTCTTCGTTTATGAAACGTGTCCTCGATTTTGAGGCACTGGAGCTCTCTCTCTAGCCAGGCTCATTGAGATAACTAAATCCTTTGAAGGCTTTCTCAACTATTGTTTAAAAATCTAAGACTGTCGATTGAATAAAGATGTCTGATATATGCCATATATTTGTAAACAACGTGATTTTTTTTATATTAAAATTTTCTTTAATTAAGTTCATGCAGTTCTTACAGGGGAGGGGGGTGCAAAATTTTACTTCCAACTTATTCGATTAATTTAGCTAATGGATTTTCAAAAAACTCGTAATCTTTTTTTCAAAACGACATGAAGATAAGATCTTAATGTTACAGCTACGCCAAATGTATTGCCATAAATATTTTTATGAAGACAATCGGCAATAATACCGTTATCTGGATTAATCTAGATTAAGAAAGAAAGAGAATATATGAACAATTCAGACAACAGGCGTAGCCTTTTCGAAATTATCGTTGGAGCTAACTATATATAACAAACGTCCCACAACATATTTATTTCTTAGCATTGTCGAAACTGTCATTAATAATACCATGGAATAGATGATTATTAGTATGGCTTTAATGGCTTAAACTTGTATCAATAGACAAAAGCAGTCACTCCAATCTCTTTGTTAATTAATGTTCGACACTAATAGAAATTTCATGAATGAAATTCAATCATACTTTTCGTTTCTAGCCATTGTCTGGAGCTTTGAGCACTGTTCATTTTGAAGATATTTTACAAGTTATTAAATCAATATTTTAGAAAGAGTGTTCAATTTTTTTTCCACAATAATCTTGAATATAATATAGAAATCTTATTTTAAAGCATCTATGCTAAACTCTAATTCTTAATTGCGACTCATTGCCTTCTTAGCGGCATCAGTTCTGAATTAAGATACTAAGAAATAGCATATGTTTGATATAGCTGGGAAAGCTCATCATTCTCCTATCCATATTGAAAGAAGAAGAAAAAAGATTTTCCAGCTGAAAAAGAGCAACTGATTAGATTAACTTTGCCGCAAAATGATATATGAAATTTGTACAATCGGTTGCGTATGCGATCTTATAATATAGATTTTTTTAAATACTGTTTGGAACAAATAATAATTATAAGGTAAGAGAGTTCAATCACATTTTACAAGCCACTATGCATTTTTTTACTTTTTAAATTATTATTTTTTTTTAACTATCTCTGCATAAAATAGTTTGTTATTTTCGCAGACAAGATGTAATTTCTTAACTAGTAGAAATCTTATCTTCCTCTAAATAATTTTAAGAATTTTGCTTAAAAATTATTTGCTTTTATATGAATTAAATGCTGTAATGAGGAATTTACTAAATATTAAATAAAATTCTCTTGCTTTTAATATAGCGTAACTTGGATTTTTAACAAGGATGAGTAATCATCTAAAATTCACGTAATATGAAATTCTGAAAAATTATGCACATATATTATTTTTTGGATTATTTATCAAAAAAAGCATAAATTTATTTCATAAAGATTATTAGCTTTTAAATCTAATGTATGAGAATAGTTAAAATTAAATTATTTCTTCAAAGTTTTGATTTCTAAAACTATCAGAAGAAAAATAATCATTTTTAACAAAGCCTATACTTAACATATTTAATTAAATTAATAAATGTTAATTACTAAAGTTCCTCGATACCTTTGAAGATTAATTTCATTAGCTCAAGTAATGAAATTAATTTTCAAAAATAATAATCTGAGAAATGTATGAAAGAATCAGATCTTTAATTAAAGGGATTAAAAGCAATTTTTAATAGCTCGGAATGGAATTGTTATTGAAAATTTTTATATCACAGTGTTAAAAAATGTATGAACCCGCTCTATTTCACTTTTATAAAGCTAACTTATTTACATTATGCAATATCTGCATTTGAATAACCTTTATTTTACATTATTATTTTACTAAGCAACGATTATCATTTTAGACAATAACGATATTCGGAATGTAATGTAATTTAATCATTTTTCTGAATATATTCAAGTATAGCAGTTTAATCATATTCATTCTGTTATTTGAGAAGTTCATACAATGACATATCAATCTAACTAAATATATAATAAAATCACAATATCTCCTGGTTTATGAATTTTCTATAAAAATAACTTCTTCCGTGAAAACGTTCACAAATTCTCATGCTTTTATAGAAAATGTTTCTGTGGTTGCTATTATAAAAATAGCCGAAAAAATGCCAATGATCAAAAACAGTATATATATATTTTGAAATATAAACAATACATTTAAATTAGGTATAGGCCTGAATAATATCTTATGAAATTAAAATCTGCTAAAAGACTTCCTTATAATATATGAAATAACTGTTTTAAATATTTAAAGTCCCATGAACAAGCGTCAAACATATAATTCATGAAAAAGCAAACACAATCAGGTTGTTCAAAGAATTAGCGAATATTGGCTAAATTATTCGTTTAGTTTGATAATATGCATACAGAAGTATTAATTCTACTGGTGAAGGAATCTAAATAAGCGATTTCTAATAATAAAAGTGAATAATATAATTTTTCAGAGGAAGCTATTTTCATATCAAATAAAATCTCAAAATGTTGATTTTTTTGGATGAATTATTTGGAAAAACAATAATATTTTATATTCGCTTATAATTTTTACACTATTAAAATGTTGCAAAAATCTTTAAACTTCGTGAAATTTCTATAAATTTATTTCTTAAATAAACTTTTACAAATTAATATTATATTCAAGAATGTATCTTCATAATTTCGTAGAAAAGTCTAGTTCACCCAAATGAATTTTATCTTCATTTTAATTTCAAAATGATTATTTTTTTAATAGAATTTAGAAAAATATTCGAAAATGTCTAAAAAAGTATTTTATAGGTATTCGTAGTACTAATATTGTAAATCGAATTCTGGGACAATAATTTTTATTGTTTTTATATAGCAGAAATATAAAAACATTTTTTTAATGAAACGCTTTTAAAATATGGTTATTTCAATTTACATCATAACAACCCGTAACAGCACAAAATTCGTAACTCATAGTTATGATTTTCTCACAATACTTTCCGACCTTTAGAATATAGAACAGAATCGCGTATACATTCTACAATATTTTGTGCCAATAGAGCTAATTCGCGTGAATATTATAAACTCCATTTTATATACAGTAAGACTTTTATAAAATTTATATTATTATAAATTTATAGTATTGCTTTTCTGTTCATAAGATTCCTGGTAAGAAATATTGTTTTACAGAGATTTTAATGACTTTAAATAGATGTCGAATGAATGGCCCTAGGTCTTCCTGATCTTATGGCCACGATTCTGGCGACAAAAAAGGAGGGCCCAAAATATTAGAGAATCTATTCATTAATTTCATTATGATTCGAGTTCCATTGTCTCTGTAAAATATTCATTTCCCTGTCAAGCAATATGCAAAAAGTGCAAACTCGCAGACAAGAGTGAGTAGAAGAGTCAAGGTGAATAGTTGAGAGAAATCTCTCGTTAGAGTGTTGATCTTTCGTGATTTCTCTTCTTTGAGCTTTTATGGTTGTTTATTACAAATATGTTGCTTGCGTTTTGATGTTTTGTGTTATTTTTTATCTATATTTTGTTACCTGTGTGTTGCCTTTTCATGCTGGATAATAAATACTACATTATTTGATATTGAGCCTGCTGAAATTGTTACAGCCCGCAAATCGCTTTTCTGTATTTTCATAACAATACGTTTCGCAATGATTTTACTTCCTAAATGGGTAAAAGTCATGCAGCTTAAAAGGAGGAAATAAGTATATATTGATGATTTATTTTGTTGGAATTAATATTGTAGAAACCTCTCCTGAGGGATATCCTAATGACTTTTCCTTGTTATATAAGGCTTATTATTAAGTAGATTAAACTTTTAAGATAAAAAATAAAGGATTTGCTCTATTTTTCTTACATTCCATAGTTTTTTTAAAAAATAATTAAACTAAGAATTTAATCATATTATTGAAAAATAAGAATTAAATAATTCAGAATTGATAGAGCTGAAATGTTTTAGAATAGCAATACAAAATAGAGTTGTATTATTTCAACAGAATATTAAAAATATTGATTATATGCAAATCAGAATATGTATTCTTAGAAATCTAGAAGATCAACATAGTAATTTTCTCGATGATGGAATTTTAAATGACTGCTTAGAATATAAATGTAAACATAAAATAAAACTGACTTTTAGCACTTGCTAATTTTCATTTTTTAGCATTTGTGCTTAATTCCTGGATAAGACTGAAGTATTTTACCTTATTTAGATAACGAAGAAAGAAAATGCAAGAAAAAAAGGCAAGAAATTAAAAGAAATGTGTATAAAAGTATATAAACAAATGTTTTCATCAATGTATTTAAAACGAAATTTAGTTTTTTATAAAATCATTGAAGCCAAAACAAAAATCCTAGAAACGGGATAAGCAGAAAACAACAGCAGAAGATTATAAAGGCACAAAGAATATCATAAGAAAGAAAAAAATATATGTACTAGTTATAAAGATGCAATTTTGATGTAATTTTAATTTTCTACTGTAAATAGGATTATGATTTCAATTAATTAAACATTTTATACTAGCACTTCTCCTTATTACGACTTAGAAATTCTTGATAAAAAAATTTTTTTTGAATTAAAATAATAGTTTTTTAAATATTTTTGCATGTACTATTCATTTTGTTTTCCTTTGAGTGAAAATTAAAACAATGTAAGCAAATTTTTTGAATTAATAAAAATCGCTGCAATTAACTTTACAAAATTTTTACGAACAAAAGAATATATAAACCTCATTACACAAATGTAGCAGTGCAAATGCCAAAACTAATTACAGAAGTTAAATATATACATTCGGTTTCATGCTATTTTGATGGTGCCAATTTCTTTTTAATTTTTAATACTAATATAAAAAAATCAACTAGGCATTTATTTTGAGCAGGAATTGCGTAGTTCTATGATCCAAGCTGCAGAATCATTTCAATGCAATAATATAACAAAGTTCATTATTAGAATTATTTAAATTTTAGTTACATAATGTACATCTGCATCCAATTTACTCATTTCATTCTATTTCATTTATCAGTTTAATTCATTCCCTTCCGATGTCTTAAATTCCACATCCATCACGTTCCTTTCAGCATCACCTTCAATTAATGAATTCTGTGCAAATATTAAATTCAATTAAATCTGCAAACTTACTCTCCGCGGAGGATGTGGAACATTATACGTATAACCGCTTCTCGTACTTCCAAAAGTCCCAACGTTCTGTTCATTTCCAGATCCAGGAAGAATGCAATGTTCGCGGTTGTAACCAGAAATTCGGCTAGTTGCGTAAGGTGCAGGTAAGTATGTAGGTTCTTGCCCAGCGTCGTATGTCACTGACAGTGGGACATTTTCTGCTTTAATGGGATCTCTTCCATCTGAATCATCTGAAAGTTAAATATATTTTGTGAAACTTGAGGATAATATTCTTTCACACAAACTTGGAATGTCCAAATTTTACGCCTTTTATTTAGACATGGATTTTCATTTCGTTTATTTTAATACGCAGCATACAATTACTGTAAATCTCTTTCATGATTTTGAAACGTATATTTGCCTCAGTATCTTCCAGTTTCGTTGACTTTCTAAATAAGTATTTAAAAATATGAACATATTTAAATGAATGTGACATTAACTACGTCTTCATTTAAAAAAAAAAATACAAGAAATATTAACGTTATATACCATATGAAAAAAGTAGAGGGACAGTCATATTTTTGAAATTATTCCTAATATTTTGATCCTATTTAATTAAAATGCTTTCCTAAGATGTTTGATTTTTTTTAATTTATTTTAAATGAATAATTTTTATCAACCATTAAGGAAATTTGAAAAAAGCAGTACTTAACAATATTCAGTGTGTGAAAAAAGTAAAAGCATACATACCAAAATAATTATTTTGGAAGTTATCGTAAAACTTAAAATTCAGCGTTTCGTTCTTTTTAACTGCCATTGTCAAAAAACATTCTATTTTAAGGAAAGCTGTCGTTATCATCTTTTTCAAAATGTCTAGAGGGATAACCTTCAAGTAAGTTTCAAAATTTCAAATTGTCGACTACAAAAATTACGACAAATATGTGAAAGAGATAGCACACAAGCTTGATATCAGCCCAAATACTGTTTCGAGTTTCATAAAAAATCGTAACAATCAGGGGACCAAAAATAAAATTGGCAGATATAAAATATGGACGTATCATGGTTAAAGAAATTATCTTGAAATTAAATAAAAAGTGGATGAAAGTGTTGTCAATTCTCAATCACATATGTTTAAAGAAGAAATGTCTACAAATATATAAAAAAAAGATTTAGAAGTTTACATTAAAAGAAAGGAAGCACCTTCCTAAATGGACCAAATTGAATACCGATTGCAGTGGGCTAAACATCAAATGTTCTCCAGTTCAGAATGAACCTCCATTATATTTTCTGATATGATAAAATTAAATTTAAATGGCCACACAGGCGGCCAATTCTCTTGGCGTGGTCTCGGTTACGAAGAAAGAAATTATGCCATCCGATAGATACGAGCAATGAGTTTAACGGTTTGATTGGCTGGTTGGTTGGTTGTGAGTTTTAGTGGCGCAAGAGTCAACCTTGGATAAACTGCGCCAACGGTTTGATTGGCAATCGGGTGTAGAGGAATAATAAGCCTAGTGTTTCTGAGAGGCAAGCATAAACTTACTGATACAGACTATATCCAAATCTTCGTTTTATATGTCCATTCGCGATGAGCTAGGTGGGAATAACTGGATTTTTCCAGATGCTGGAGCATCAATTGATTCAGCTAATGGGGTTAAAAATTACTTTGCAGCAAACAATGTTCATGATCTGCGATGCCAGCTCAAAGTCCGAACATCAACATTGTAGAGACCATATGGATAAAGATAATTTGTCACGTTTATGAGGAGATAAGCAATTTGAAACTGCAGCTAAGTTTCTGACGGCCATGAATGATGTATGGGAAAATTTCTGCTGAACCGAATTTCAAACTTTATATGATTCGATGCCAAACCGAATTTTTGAAGTAATCAAAGCCAATAACGGAAGAATTTAATATTAATAAGATTTTTATTTACACGATTTAGAAGCGACCTTCTACTTTTTTCAGAGAGTATGAAGTATTCAAAACTAATTTTATATTAAAATTCTTTTATATTTATTTATTTTTTTGCTTCCAGTTTTTTATAGAATTAACTATTTGTGAGTAGGCTTTTAAAGTCTTGCGTATTAAACTGTTCTGAAAAAAATTCAGTGTTCTTCATTTATCTAAAAACAATATTGTGACTCTCTTCTTTTTTCACACAGTGTATATTGCTCTTCAGACAGAAAGAACTATCATATTCAAGAAAGATATAAAATCTATACATATAGCAAAATTATGATTTTTCAAAAAATAATATAACAATGTACTGTTACTTTTTTCTGCATCGTGTACAAAAATATTAATACCATATGTTTATACAATTATGGATATTTTTAATTTATTTTTATACATTTTCGATTGACTCTATAAGAGCAATGCTTTTGCGCAGAAATTAAAGGTATATAGAATTCTATATTTTAAACTGTCTGTCATTTAGATGCATTATATTAATAAATTTGTAAGCTAAATTCTGCATGCAAATGAATGTATTAAAATGTTATCTATTAAAAAAAATACATCATTCGAAATCTGAGAAAACTTGCTACTCATACTGCTGATTAAAAGGCTTTGTATAAATAATAGATTCTATCGAAATTTTATATAATACCACGAATGCTTGTTTACCATAAAATTCCAAAACTATTCTCACTTTAATTTATAATTGATTGCTTGATTGCCTTTTTTTTAAAGTTGCGCCTTATTACTTGTTAATAAATCTATTGATTAATAATATAAACAAATTCATGCATGAATTTGTACTATTTATATAAGAAAAAATTGAATTAGGGAAATATTCCCAGTGCTTCCCCATAAAGTTCTTATAATAACCAACTAATATCAGAGCTTTTATTGATGTCTTTAGCATTATTTTGAAAGAAAACAGCTGCACTTAGTTCTGCAGGAAAAGAAAACAAGACGAAAACTTTCCCTTACTGTTCTGTGTCCTCTGCACTGTCCCAGAAGTCCGCCTTCTTGTAATAAAACAAACTGCAAATAGGACGACGAATAACACAATGATGGAACTGACTACTGGGACTGTGATTGTCAGATGGCGGTAGAAAGATCCACTCATATCGCTTACTTTGGAGGGCCTGGGTGGATACTCTGGAATAGAACAAGGCACTTTATTTTCACTACGAATGATAAATCATTGCTTATAACATTATGTCTGAAGTCTATATATCATAATTAAGTGGGGATAAAACAAAGCACTCGACTAAAATCCTATACATCTTCCAGGCATTCATGCATTTTCGTTAGATGTGAAGAGAATATCCACTTGAAAAATGTCCATATATTATCCCTTAAAAGGATGAGAGTTATGAAGCATTCCATTCAGTTGTTATAAACTAGATCTTAAAAATGACTTATTTCATAATTACTGATGATTCATAATTAGAAAGAAGCTTTGAAAATTAAGGTTAAATAATTACATAAAATACAATGTTTTTTTGTTTGTTTTTTTAAATCTAAAAAAAATTAAAGTACAGAAAATAAATAAATGCTACAACTCAGAAAAGGAACACAGATAATACTTAAGAGAATGAAGTTTTATAACTTTAACTTCTTTAAAATGTCGAATTTATGTCATTATAATTTAAAATTTATAAACGTATTAAAGTAAATTCCATTTTTTTTATCTTGGGCCAAATAGTTTCTCCAATCTTATAATGCGCATTTTTTAAATTTTTTTCTGTTATAGTACTTTCCATCCGCATTCCATCGATAGGTCAGAAATTTCAATTTTATTTCAAAATAATTTTTAAGCAGACACTCATGAATGTTTTTTTTTGAAAATTAAATTTCTAATATACAAAATATTTTGGTACTCTCCTTGTTATATCTTTTTAATCATGACAATATAATATATAATATAATCTGCATGATACGTATTCATAATCAAAATAAATAAATATTCATTTAGTCTTAATAAATAATAGACGTTTTTCTATTTCAATTCATTTCAATTTTAGTTCATAAATGTTTTTAGTTCGTCAATTGATATTTACAAAACTGTCAATATACATTGATCAACTTACCAAACTGAAAAATATATTCAATACAGGATAATCTCTAAATTTTGTGTTTTTCAACAAGATAAAAGATTTGTTTAATGATTAATTTAAAAGTATATACTATGATTAATATATATGTTCGCACCTTATATAAGTATTCGAAGAATTACAAGTAAGCTGTTAAGCTATCAGGAATTGTGAGTCTATATAATGTATGATAATTTGATTCCTTTTTACCAATAAATTGCATGAATTTTTAATTAAATATTTGTAATATAAAAATATTTGCCTCATTAGTAAAAGAAAACAATTATAAATTTCACGAGATCTGACGTTGTTTGCCATAATTTCAGATCCTAAATATACCGGTTGTCCAAAAAGTTCCCGTATTGATGATTTGTGAATTTATTTTACAAAAAAAAATAGGTTTAAAAAGAATTATTTTTATGCTACTGATAAAAAGCACTTTTAACATAACTAAGGAAGAAATACTGAACTTACATTTATAATAAACGTTCAAAATGTCCACCCCTTTCTTGGAGACAAAACTGAACTCGTTTGCGCATGTTTTTCGAAACGCGTTTTAACATGCTGGGAGTGATTTCTTGTATCATTTGGGTAATTGCGATTTTCAAATCATCTATTGTTTGAGGATCACTTTCATAAACTTTGTCCTTTAAATATCCCCACAGAAAAAAGTCCGATATGGTCAGATTAGGGAACGAGGTGGCCAAAGATTTTTTGAGATAAGTCGATCACCGAAAAAATCTTCAAGCATGCCCATGGTTTCATTACTCGTATGGCATCTTGCACCATCTTGTTGGAACCAAGAATATCGTTAATTCACTTCTAACAATACCACAAATTGCTGAATAAGTTCCATGTATACAGAACCGTCAACAGTTGATTATAAAAACAGAGGTCCAACAATCCTTTTGCGTGATACAGTACGCCAATTTTTTGAGAATGTAAAGGTTTTGGCATTACTGAATGAGGATTGGTCGTTGACCAAAAGCGAGAGTTTTGTCCGTTCACGTAACCGCTTAAATGAAACCATGCCTCGTCGGAGAAAAATGTTTTATCCAAAATATTGATGTTGTTGCGAATAAATCTCTTGAACCATTGGCAATAACGAAACCGCTTCTCGTTGTCCAGAGGTTTAATTTCCTGTACCATTTTTACACGATAAGCATGAAAATACAAAGCTCTTAAAGCATTATGTGTTTTTCCACGAGATGCACCAATTTCTTGTGCCAAACGCATCACGGATTTTTGAGGAGTTTGCAATATCTTTTGTTGAGTGTCTTGCAGAAAGGCTGGTGTAAGAACTTTCGGTCTTCCACTCCTGTGCTTGTCTTCCACCGAACCTGTATTACGAAATCGTTGAACGAGCCGATATAGCGTAATTTTACTCGGTATTGCACTATTTGGATATTTATTTCGCCAAACATCTTTGCATTTTTCATACGATTTACATTCAAAATAAGCCTCAAGCAGCACAATTCTCTGATTGCGTGATAAACTCATTTCACAATGCCGAACAAAATAACATAAACTTTATTCTCGTACAACTTGAGCTGGATTAAAAGCAAACGATAAAAACTAAAGAATTTATGCAACGGTTAGCAGACGATAAAATTTAATATACTTGAAAAAAAATCATGGACAACAATTTTTTAAATTTGGAGTACAGGAACTTTTTGGATACCCGGTATTTTTCATATTTTAAGTATACACTGAATTAGAAGGAATTAAAATTAATTTTTAGAAAATAATT
The DNA here is from genome assembly GCA_026543865.1 of Argiope aurantia. Lineage (NCBI taxonomy): Eukaryota > Metazoa > Arthropoda > Arachnida > Araneae > Araneidae > Argiope > Argiope aurantia. The sequence continues at coordinate 139,576 of JAPMOR010087831.1, forward strand.
AACAATATAGCGAAAAAAATTATAAATAAAACAAAAATTAATGTAAACTCTTCTTTCTAAATTCATTTTTAAAGTAGTAACATTATTATTCTTTATGTTATTCCCTATAACCACGTCAAGTGATGACAGTTATATTAAAAGTATTCCTTCAAATGTTTAACTTGAAAACCATTTAAATTGCTTAAGAATTAAACACTTTCTTAAAATTGCCATATTAAACGAAAATTCTTAATTGATGTTAATTTTTAAATAAACGCAAAAAAATTTAATCATCGTAAATGCGATGGACTATTTATGTAAAAATATAATAAGTGTATCATTAAACTGTTTAATTTGTTTGGATCATCATTATTCCCTGAAACTACAGGAAATATGTGACATTCGTTTTTTTTTAATACACTGGTTTGCAAAACTTAAGCAACAGGTATGTTTTTTGCCATAACTTCACGAGAAATCATCTGAGAGACATGAAATTCAGAAAGCATTTGTTCAGAAAGTTTTGTACAGCATTTTGTTCTGAAAGAATGACGAAAGCATAGTTGCGCAGAAATGAATACAATGCATACAGTATGGAATCAAACAAAAAAAGGCTTTATTGAACGCATAGTATCGTTACACATGATTGTCTGTCCAAGAGGAAGAACAGCAAGCAAATGTTCCTTAGTATGGGATATGCCCTTCCCTTACTGCAATGGTTGCTTCGCACCGTCTCCCCATACTCAGCACCAGATTGTCCAACAGTTCTTGAGGTAAGAGTGCCCATTCCTCAATCAGCATCTGTTTAAGTTGTCGGGTGTTCCCAGGAGGATGTAATCGTGCCGTAAGGCGTCTCCCCAAAGCATCCCACACATGTTCTATCGGATTTAAATCAGGGGAGCACGTCGGCCAATCCATTCGAGTGATATCTTCACTTTCCAGAAGTTCCTCAACAGCATGAGTCCTGTGTGACCGTGCATTGTCATCCATAAAAACGAAGTCTGATAGAATGGCACCTCGGAACAGACGCACATAGGGAAGGATCACCTCCTGACAATAGCGATCTCCAGTTACAGAACCTCTGTCGAAAACGTGGAGCTCAGTCCGCCCGTTCATCATAATGCCTCCCCAGACGACAACTCCAGGACCACCGAAACGGTCTCTATCCCCTGATGTTACTGGGATGAAACCGTGTCCCGAACTCTCTCCAAATCAACTGGCGTTGGGAATCGCTTGTGGCACTAAAACGACTCTCATCTGTAAAGAGGACACGACTCCATTGATGAGATGTCCAATTTTTGTGCTCCCTGCACCACTCTAAACGGTGCTGCCGGTGGGAAACTGTCAAAGGGATGCAGCGTTCAGGACGGCGGGCGAATAGGCCACCTTTGTGAAGGCGTCTGGACACAGTAAAACGCGACACTTGTCGCCCCGTTGCTGCACACAGTTGCTGAGAAATATCGCTTGTTGACTGGTTTCGGGTTTTTTTCGCCTGCAGGACGATATATCGGTCATCCACTGCAGTTGTTTTCCTGGGGTGGCCACGACCAACCTTTCTCACAGCTGTACCTGTGGTTTGGAAGGCTTTTCAAGCGCGCGAAACGACACTTTTCTTGATTCCGAACTCTTCATCTACACTGGTCACACTACACTTCTCCTCCAGCTTTCCGATCATTCTTCCACCTGTGAAATCGTCTAGGTGATTTCTGCTAGCCATATTTCAACGAATTAACTCACGTGCACTTGCAGCGAATGTCTTTAATTGCGTCTCCGTCCTTCCTTTTATTGTAGTGTTGAGCTGCGCGCGCCTTCCGCACGTGTTTTACGTACGCTCACGTCACATGTGACGTTTTGTTCCTGATATTTGCATACGCATGACCTTTCTCTTGAATTACGTGTTCATTGTACTGATCGCAAGAACTCCTTTTCTGCAATTTCATGGCTATCTGCTTAAAATTTGCATTGTTGCTTAAGTTTTGCACTCCAGTGTATTACTGACAAGTAAACAACTGAAATGATTGCTTTTTTGTAATTGCAAAACTTTTAAACAAAATATCTATTAAAATGAATTGTTTCAAATAATTTAAGATTGCTTAATGCATATGTAAATAAATAAAATAATGTATTAATTGTTTTAACGAAGTAAGAATTACTTTGATAATATCGACACATTTGATTGTATCGGCAAGGTTATCATAATTAATAAAATTAAACCTCAAAATTTCAAAAACTGATAAACAGTTGTTTTTAAAACCCAGACAGCATTAGATAATTTGTTTTTTAATCAGAAAAAATTATTGTGTTAAGACAAATAATTGACAGCTTCTAGAATAATTAAAATGTCATAAATATGTATATAATTTTTGGTGAATTTAAATCTTAATAAATATTTATTGATTTAAGTTTATATATTCATAAGTAAAACAACTAACTAAAAATGAAATGATGGAAACGTTTATTTATTTAATATGATTCAATAAATTTAAAAAAATCCTACGTGGAAAATAATAATTAATTGCTGTTTTTTTAGATATATATCAAGGTGGTGAAATAATAATAGGAATCGACTGATTATCTAAGTTATTCTGTTTTTATTTGAAAGAGTTGTTTATCTCTCTAATTCTTAAGCAGGGAACTAATTTCAACATCAATCTTTCATATACATAAGTCCCCACGCTTATCCAGTTTGTTTGTTTTTTCCTAGCAGCTTCATGTTTTACCTCTATAGCATGCCTAGATTTAAATGCAAATTTAAATTTAAAATATAATGTATAGTAATAAGTCCCTACATATACTTATTTTATTCCATTTAACAGCTTTAAATGCCTTTTTAAAAATACTAATTCTAGCATTCGTAGTTTGTGCAACATTCATGGTGGTGCAGTATCCCATTATTTGCTATTCTGAGTAAATTTTTCATACGTTATACCTTTCACAAAAGGAGCATTTTCTTCGGATGATTTGTTCCCTTTAAAACAAATTAAAAACAAAACGTAATGGATTTTTCTGTTGCATAAAGTAAAAATATTACTTTTAAAATAAACATCTCCCATCATGTGGCTTAAACTCCGTGCTACGATTGACATCTTGACAGATTCATCTTGTGTGACTGACAAATCGGGTGGAAAGCCAGAATGTGACGTCAATGTCAGGATTTCCTTCTACTCGTTCAAATAATGCGGATAAATTATTTTGTTTTAGATTGCTTTTTTCCAGAAGAATATTTACTAGAAAAAGCTATAATATTTTGAAAATTTCTATAATTTATATTTTAATTATTTTTAGCAGGAGTTTTAACATAAATTTTTCCCACGATTAATTATTTTTTTTTATTTATCAAAAATTATTTACCATCCAAAAATTTGTAAAATACTCTCAAATTATTTATAGAATGAATATCATTATCCCGTAATATATATTATTCAGTCCATCAAAGTTAATCAACCAAACGAATAATCAATATTTTTTCTTCAAAAAATTGGAATTGTGATATCTCTGGCATTTCTGTGCACACTACCTTGATAATAATTGAAAAGAATTAGCTTATTAAAATCATTAAAACTAGATCAAATGTCTTCTGAAAGTGTTAAAATCATTAATCGATCACATATCTAGAGTTGCATTAGTGAGTCGTGGAATAACTTCAAGCCTTTTGAATGTAACTTAAAATGCTGCAATCTATCACTTTCTCAAATGACTATAATGTATTTAATTCGTGAATATTACATAATGTATTTAATTCGTCAATATTACATAATGTATTTAATTCGTCAATATTACATAATGTATTTAATTCGTGAATATTACATAATGTATTTAATTCGTGAATATTACAAAATAGTAATAGTAATTCATTTCAAACTGTTTAGGAATATTTCCGTTGCAATCTACTACTTCTCCTCCTGATGCCAAAATCATCCACAAGATGGATTCAGAAACATTGAAAACTTCAACCTGACACACGAAACTCCAAAATATATGTGAAAGAATACTCAGTGAGCTTAAACCAGTACTTGTAAAGGTAAGGCTTCATGTATTATAGAAACTTGATGATAAAAACTGAGCTGAAACAAGAATATGGAGGCTTATAGCACGCTATTATGGGCTGAGGGTTTACACCCATTCCGCTGCACAACCGATTACGCTCAACATCCAGATGACTGTCAGCGAGGCACAAACTTTTGTAAATGATTGTTGCACGAACATGAAGTCGATTATGCTTTAATTGCACAAGTATAAGATGAAGCATTCTTCACACATAATGAGGTGTTGAATAGCCACAATCGATGTATACAATCAGAGTCCAGTTTTCATGCAATACACCGTCAGATATATCAGGTTTGCTGGTTATAAATGTGTGGTCTGGTATATTAAGAAACTACATGAATAAACCATATCTTTGACTAAACGATTCACTGTACATCAGAACTTGGTACTTTTCCATGATATATTAACCGATTCCCTGAATGAAACACCCTTAGCTGCAATACAAAGTATATGGTCATAAAATGGTGAATCTCCGGTTCAATTCAACAATCCTGAACGTGATTGCATACATCGGTATGTGCGGTGACCATTCTGAACCTCTTCCTACATAAGCATACGAAAATGCCGATGTTCATATTTCCAATAATTTTTTTCGCTCAATATATATATGATTTTACACTTTTCTCACATATTTTTCTCGACAACTATGTATTCTAATCAACAATTTTCTTTTATTCAAGTAATTAATCTGATTGTGCAGAGTTTGGGGGTCTTGGTGGGACGCCGTATATTACAGTCCTAAAATTTGTATTTGACGAAATGCATGAAGAGCTGATTTCTATAGTACAATATCGTAATTTGAATTGCTCGTGTTAATTTTCTTTAAATGGATGTAAATTTATTTCATCTCTTTAAAAATAATATATATTCTTTTCAAATAAAAGTATTCATTATCTAAGTTGAATATTCTATAAAATCGTTATGATTAAATTTTTTCTATTGTTTTAGTATTTATAAGCATTTTAAATGATAATTTACTTATTAGAATATGTATCGAACATTTTTAAAGTGAATTCAAGAATCTAATCCCAAATACTCTAACTTTTTTAGGCGTGATTCATATATTTAATTTATTTTTAATTTAATTCCAAAAGAATGACCAAATAATTGTCAATACCGTCTCAACGCGATTGAATAAATATGCAGTAATTAAATCAATGGAAAACATTGCTGTAAAGTGAACTTTAAAATATCTTTAATAATTTATTAAAATCAAAGTAAGAAATTTTATATTTATGAAACTGATATCACTAGAGAGCTTTCCTTTCAAATTTAATGTTTAATAAAAGTGTCTGAAAGTACAATATTTTGCTCTGCATTTATAAAAAAGAAACGATGAAATTTTTATTGATTTTTGGTTGAAAGTTTTCACAAATTTTGAAAACTCGTTTTTCAGTTTCCGCACGTATTACTGAAAAAGAAACCACGCTTTCAAATTTAGGCTCAATGGTTAACCAAGCGAAGAATGTTTCCAATCATCATGGCGTGTTTATGCTACTATTCTTTACAAAAAACAAATAATAACTTTCTAAATTAGGAACGTTTTTATCATTTCATTTTTACTGCAGAATGGAAATTTTTGCATCTACTTCATTACGATTTTTGAATTAACTGTAAAAAGGTGAATTTTCATTGTTGTTTTCTGGATTGATCATTAAAAAACTGCTAAAACTGAGAAATGAAACATCATGATATTTGAAATATAAAAATATGAATTATCATCGTTATTATCTGGATTGATACTTCGAAACATGTCATGTCATAAGAAACATGTCATGGGAATTATATGATTTAATCCATATGAAATGTAATGGGCTAATATGTCTTGATTTCAATCTTAAAAATACAATTTAATTTATTCTCTTTTGGTTTTGATTTAATTAAATTTTGAGGAAATCAAAATTTATATTAATAATTAATCTTATCTTTAAAGTTTATAATATAAAGAGAGATACATTTATATAAACATACTCGTACATGTAAAGTTAAGATAAATTTAATAAAATGTTGGTTATGTGTAATTATCGTACTAATCACTGTCCTTTTAGGTTATATATATATAAATAAATAAATCATATTATCAAATAAAAGTAAGGCATAACTTACCTCCTGATAGAGTCAAAGTTGCAAATTTATATTCCGCATCAGTTGATCCAGCATCATTTCTAGCTGTTATCAGCAATGAGTACCAAGATCCTGGACTTAAATCTGTTATCGTGATGTTGTTTTGCTCAGGAATGACATTGTTGCTGACCAAAGTCCATTCTTGTTGTCCATTAGGTCTATATTGTATGACAAAAAAGCATATAGGGCAACCTCCGTTGTGCCAACTATTCAAATTGATATTTAATGCTGTGGAGTTCACGGACAAGAGCAGTCTCTTTTCTGGGGCGATTGGAGCTGAAAGAAGATGAGAAATTTTAAAATAGGCAATTGGTGTCATCAAAAATAAATATTAATTAAAATTGATCAAGAAATTTGAATTTAAATCATTTCTTTGAATGACTTTAATAATTTGAATATGAATTCAAATAATTCAATCATGCAGAATGGAAAAAATTCTTTAAATAACTGAGATAATACAGAATTACATAACTTTATCAATACATAACTCTATTTTAAATTTTTTTCATCAAATGTATGGCGAAAATAATTCATAAATATGAATAGATAAATCGTAAGATTTCAATAAAATAGAGTCAAATGTAGAAAATGTGTTTTGTGATTCTTTGCAAATCGATTTAGTTATTTTTTTAAAGGAGTATAAACATTTTTATGTACTAAATCTTCTAGAAAAAATTGTCGGATCTCCGGATTAAAAGCTTGACCAGGGAGATGGTATATTACATTTACTGTAGAAAGAAATGTTATTTACACAACGTTTCTTAAAATTGAAAAATAAAATATGCTGCATGTAATGCTCCTGAAATTATTTTAGCCAATTCGGATGAGACTATAATACAAACTTAACATTAGTACCGCTATAAATATATTGGGATACTAAAGTAATTTCATGAGAAGAAAATTTAACACAGTGTTAATATTTTATGAAAATAATTCTTTTTGGAGATTATTATTGAACATTAATCTTTTGTGCATATAAAACACAATTACTATATGAATGTTTGTAGCAAAATTTATAGTTTCTTGCAACTATTTGGATGAATTAAATGATTAAGGAACTTGATACTACTCGATATTTAAATTTTTGGTTTAACAGCACAATACCAAAGATTATCATACATAAAATACCATTGACATCTCAACGAAATATTGCCTAAATTAGAAAAAAAAAAAAAAAAAAAAAAAAACCTTCCTCGTAAATTCTTAAACTCAAATATTTTTTGGTAAACATTATACAAATACTAAATTTTCTAATTAGACCAATTTAATTTCTAATTAGACTAATTTAATCTAATGTTAATAACGTCTCTGTGGTTCAAAAAAATATTCTGATGATATTTCAGTTCCCAGCGTATGTTGTCTAAAAATTGTTCTATGATAAAACATGCAGCATTTTTCTGCTTTTAATGCTTCATTGTCACTAGCTGATGAGGTAAATGTACAATTTTCATTTCTTTGATTTTTTTTCTAGAAATAAGAATTAAAACAGCAATGTAGGATTAACCTGCGAAAATAAATGCAACATATCCCCTCATGAACAAGTTTAGAGTTTAATTACTTCGATTGCAATAAATTTGCCTATAAACATCAAATTTGATTCACATACCATGATATTAAAGTATAAGTTGTCATTAAATCAAAAATCCTTTAAAACAGTAAAATTACACCATTTTTTAAATATAAATGCTTTTAATAACAGACATTAAATGTTTAAAGAATTTCTGAATTTATAAAAAAATCATTTGAACAACGAAAACTTCTCCGAAAAATATTCGAAGGGATACGAGATTTAAAATGTTCTGACAAATTCCATCTCTAACAAGAGTTAATTAAAAATATTAAACTTCTAATTACTTTTTGAACAATTTTTCAATACGTCAATCATAACCTCAAATAATGAACCTGTTAGTTATGGTTACAATAACTTATTCATGTATATTAAGTGAAATAAATAAATAAGCATATGTTTGTAAATTTAATTAGTAGGCTTAAGATTGAGAACAAATGAATGTCCTCAAAAAAATGGAAAAAAGCAATAGGGAAAATAGGAACAATCAATAACATGAACAAAATTAAATTATCTTCCTAAAATAAGTCGCTCCAGTAGCGATGATATTTATTACGAATTTTATGTATCGTTGCTGTCTCTGTAAATATTTTTTATTGTTCTATTTTGAGTGAGGAGGGTAATAAGAACTGTCTTAAGCACCCAACAGCGAACTTAATTATTGCATGTAATAAAAATTTAACTGAGACTCCTAAATGGGAAACACAATAATTTTGACAAGTTGTTTCCCTTTTTCGTCCTTCAGGATTGCCCCACACTTCCATGTTCTTAAATGAATTTAGTGAGATATTGAAAAACATCATTTCGCTTACTCTACTCAGTACAGGAATATTTTATATTTAACATATTAAATATATAACAAAAATATTTATATATTATTGTTATTCTTCTTCCGACATTTGGAAATATATTTGAAGCATATTTAGTGACTTATTATTTAAGTTAATACTCTGAATAAGAAAATTTTCAATCCCACTGAGCTGTATTATTTAAATTTTTTTAAGAATATGAGCTGCAATTCGGCGACCAGCTGTTTATCAGCAATATTAATAGCATTAATTAGTATTGAATGCTAAATTTGATGAAGTATTTGATATTAAACAAATGATAGTACTATTGTAAATTATACATGCACAATGGATAAAGAGCTATGCAGGCTAAATGCCGATATAAATTAGCGAAATCGATCCAGTAGTTGAATCTGGTGACTCTGTCAAAGTTTCATTTTGCGATATCTCTGGAAAAATTGAGGAAATATAGTGATCAATGATGGCGAATTTAAACGTAAAATGCTTTCAGGTGAAATAAAAATAAGGCTCGTGTCCTATCAGATGTATTTCCCATACTGACAGCATAGTGCAACAGTGTTTCTGAAATCTTCTCTGAAAAGGAGAATAGGGATCATAAGCAATCATATGAAATAAAAATTGATAATATCGTACAGCTGTGAAGCCTGGGGGATTGTTTTTCTGGCTTTAATAATTAACTTAACTTATTTAATAGTTTAAATCAACAAAGAAACTTGAAATAAATTCTTATGTACTTAAAACGCACGAAGAATTATTGCTTGGTTTAAATAAATGAGATATGGAATTTTTAAATATTTTTGCCTGACAATGGTAAGGAATGAATGGTAATTGCAAATGATAAATGTACATTAAAGTAATGCTATATATTAATTATATGAAAATACAAACTTCTTGAGTTGTTCAGAAAATATTATTTGAATTAGTTATTTCTCAATAAATTGGATAGGCATAATTAAACATATCTAAAACCACTTTTCAAAACTTTTAAATCTGAATTTGAATTTCTCAATTCCTTCAAACTTTTTGAAGTCATAATATGAGCATAGTCTGGTTTATTTAAAGAAAGAAGATATTTAATTAAAGTGTTGCAACGAAAATTACAAGCAGAAGATTGCAACGAAGCTTCACTTTCTAGCTTACTTAATTAACGTTTGGTTATTATGGAAGAACTTCATATCTTAAACATTCTCTATTTTTTAAACAAGAAGCCAGTATTTTTAATTAATTCAATTTCATATTATTGTAGTACTTTTTGAAATAGTGCTTGGAAATTTAATTCAAACATTAAGGAATTATTTCTATTTTTAAGATAAAATAATTAAGGCACATTTTAAGACACAATATTATAGCAGCAACTAATTCAAATAGTTTAATGCGGATTTTAAGTATATTTTTATAATCCATAATCAAATTCAATTTGTACAGACGCTATTGAAAAAGAGTGCCTGTAAAGGAAATAAATATATGCACTTTATTCAATTGTTTTGAAACTGAAGTACTCTCTAATTCGTTTATTAAAAATTTAAGTACATTTATTAACCAGATTTGATATTAAAAATATTTGTTATTCGTTCAAGGAACTTTCAAAAGAAATCTTTCAAAATGCCTTGTAGGAAAATGAAAAACATGAATCAAAACAAACTTGTTTGTTTAAAATACTAAAAAGATTTTTTTTATCTTACTCGTCACATAAACATAGATTTTTTGATATTGTAAATAAGTTTCTTTCATAAAAAAATTCAAACCTTCAAGATGTTTGTATCACATGGGAATATAAAGAGGAGTTTAAACTATGAATGTAACCAGATATTTCCTAAATCATGAAATCAAGGTAAACAGTTTCATCAAAGATCCGTCGTCTGTGTTTAATCTAAAACCGAAAGTCAAACATCGTCACATTGTTATAATCTTGATGGTTTCTCGTATTATTTTAATCTAATTCAATAATTTTGATAAAAAAGGCTTCTATGTTGTTATTTAGTTTCCTTTGAAGTGTGTTCAGTATATATCTTAAATAAATAAGGTTTATGGATGTATTAAATATCAATTATACTTTCTGCTTTTCTGTTATGAAACGCATCTTCAGAATGTATTAAAAAATTATTTTATCATTCACTGAGTTCTTTTTAATCTTTCATTTAATCTTTTACCAGACTTATGTTAATATATCCTAATGTAAATAGATTTCAAAACTAATTTCACACACTTTTCTTAATAGAGTTTTGCTTAAATTTATGTTGGGAAATGAAAACATGAAAATACAGCAACTTATATTCAAATTCCATTATGTTTTTTGTTTTTTAAAAAGATCAGAGTAAGCAAATAGATTTTTTTTTTTGCTTTGAAAATGCATATGTATTGAACAAAATATTTGAACATACATTAACGTTAACTTCGTCATATGTATTGTTTAATTTTAGAGATTTCTAATAATTTTGAAAATAAATGAAAATATTGAATTTGAATACATTTCCTCAATTTCATGAAGTCAAATATTATTGTGTCTCATACAACAAACGAATTAGTGATCATTTTTACATTTTATATTTCTGAATTTCTTATTTAATTCCTGAATTTTAATCAAATTTTAAATGAAGCATTTTAAAGTGAATATTTATATTACAAAATGAAACAGTTTTTATTAAAACTTACGTTCCATCTACATTTTTCCTTACTATACATAATGCATAGGAAAATACTTAAAAAGTTCTGATATTTTTTTTAACTACAAACATATGTTTAAGTACTACTCTTAGTGCTCAATAAAATTTAAATGCTTTAAATTGCTTTGGCACCATGTTATTACTATAACACCAAGAAGAGATTTGAACATTTGGAAATTATTTTAAGTATGATATAATTTATGGCGCTGCTTATAATTCATTTAAAAAAGCTAAGGTTTTATAGCCATTACAAATAATTTATGCATCATAAATCTACATATAAATAATGATAAATTTCTTTTAAATGACTTTAAAAAAATCACTACATTAAGCATAAATAATAAAATAGTATAACTTAATTTCTGCATTGATGTATTCAAAGAATTTACTGACAATCAACGAAGCGAAAGCACACCAAGAGATTATTCATGAAAAAAAAAATTAATTTCAGCGATTGAAAATGAAGTTATATATATTCACGTATATTTCATTCAAATGAAAAAGAAATTAGAATCATAAAACTTAGAGGCGAATTCAGAATACAGCTCGATGCAAACATTCAGCACAGAACAAAACCTTCTTTGGGATTTTGACGGAGGGAATTTCTGCATAAATATTCATTATTTGATGAAATGGTAATTCTGCGAATGATTTCCTTAGAGAGTACCTTTATATTCGACATATTGATTTTGTTATCTCGAATCAGAGAAATTATTGAAGTCTTTTGTGTTATTGATGTAAAGGAAGCTTAGTTTGAAATCTCGAGCAAATTGATTCATTTCATTGGAATCACGTTATGCTGTTGTTTAGATTAAATTTTATTTAGAGATGCAGTTTCCAATCACCTTTAAATAAAAGAGTTTTACTGACACTAAATAAATCTCATTCAATTTATTTATGTTGAAGGATTTCTGCAATTACACTCCGACAACCGTTATGTGTTTCTCTCTTTTCAGTCCATGAATTACAAACACAAGGACAGGCTTCATATTTATTTAGTGAAAAGCACTTGATCAGATTAATGATTTACGGAAACTAATTACAAAATTCTGCGTTTGTGCTTTGTTAACTTAATTAGTTTATTGACATACGACAAATCAGGACATGTTTAGAATAATTTTAAGTTCGAACATTAAGTTGATTTATTGAAAAATTGTAAGTTTAATAGAAAACTGAACATCAAGATAATGTTTATCATAATAATTTAGAATTATGTTTAATTTTGTAATATTTTTAATGTTTTGAGATCAAGAAAAATAATTATTAGATAGCAAACATGAATTGCATTACATAGTTGAATGAGAAAATGAAATATTAATAATGGTTTAGACCAATTTGTCAAGCTCATAGCAAAAATGTCATTAGTGAGAACTCATGATAAAGGAAAAGTGAAACATGTTCTAAAGATCTCAACTACACAGAGAAACTTAAGAGCTTCTGAAGTAAATTCTTCCGTGAAGACTTTCAAGAGAATCTGAACCGAAACTAGATGGCATTTAATGAAATTCATGAGTGTGAGCACATGATAAAAGAAAAGTATAGAATGTTCTTAAGATCTGAACGACTGAAAGTAATTAAACTTTCATTTTGAACAGGAAAAAATCTATATTCTGCTCCAAATGCCTTATCGGGATGCTTTACAAAAAACTTTGGACCACAACTACTTTGAAAAAACAAAAAGTAATTCAAACAGATAGAAAAAATAATGATTCAAATGAAAAAAATTGCTGATAGACCTACAGATAAGGGAAAATATTCTTTATATAATACATCATTCTACGTATTAAACACTATTGCTGTTAAAAATAATTGTCTAATTATTTGTTAAATAATATTTATAATGTTTCTTTATATTCACGATTATGATTATAAATCACTTCGTATCTATTGGATACAGAACTCTGAAATATAGAAAAAAGAAGAGAAAGACTTTTATCCTGAAATGGAAATAATTCGGAGATAAACTGTTGTTTTTAATTAAACTGTTATTGATCTTAGATTACGCATCATTGAAAAACTACATTTTAAGCACAGAAAAATTCAAAATCATTAATTTGATAGATTTTCACATTCTATATCTCACATATTAGAATCAAAAACATTTAGGATCAAATGTCCCATATATTATCACATTGGACAAAATTCGGCACATGGCATTTGCACCTAAATTGCTGATCTATTTCAAATTCTGTTCAAAATCCATCAAAGGGGTAAGGAACATTTTTTCTAAATTCATAAATGATTATACATTATATCGCTACATAAAAAAATGCAATTGTTTATTTTAAATAAAATACAATTGGAGTGTTCTCCTATCATCACTTTCTTATGCCTAAAGAATTTTCGATTCTTCATACGAGAATATGCATCAATTGCTGAATGCTGCACTCAAGACTAGCAAGAGATGGTTAAACTTCGAAGATAGTAATAAAGTCTGAAAGCGGAAGTTCTTTCCCATCCGAATTATCGCAAACTTAAATACAATACATTGCATATTTTGTAATAGGCAATACAATAAATTGTCTTAATATAATGATGGGGAAAAAAAGATTATGAACTTTGCACGACTCTATTTTAGATAATCGGGCAATAATTTTAATACATATCTTTAATCCTTGTCACAAGATCACATTCAATGTTTCATTTATCTGTGCTGTATAGCTTTTTATTATACTATAAGATAGTGTCATCGGTTAATATTTTTGATAATAAGATCAATTAAGGCCATTCTTTTGATGGATTTTATCTGAAATGTATTACAGTATGAAATTTCTGATGATAAATCTATAAATGTAACTTTGTTCTCCCCTCCACATTTTCATATGCTTAAACAATTTTCGGTTCCTCTTTTGAGAGTCTTCATCGATTGAACGATGTACTCAAGAGGTTCAGGCAAGCGTTTAAACTTTGAAGTTTACGATAAAGTTTACAAACGGAAGCTTTTTCACACTCCAATTCCCTCGTACTCAAATACAATTCACTGCCTTTGAGTGGATAATAATTTAAGTGCAAGTCTTTAATTTTCGTTAAAAGATCGCATTACTAAATTCCATATACCTGTACTATTGGGGTTTTGATGATATGATAAATTATAGTTTTATTTTCCATTTTTTGATGATACGATAAGATAGGGTCAGCATTTTTGTTTCTGATGATATGATAAAATAGGCTCAAACTTTTCTGTTTTTGATGATTCGATAAGATGTGATCGCCCTTTTCTGGTTTTGATGATACGATAAGAATAGAGTCATCATTTTTGTTTTTGAATATAAAATAGGGTCATACTTTTCTGTTTTTGATGATTCGAAAAGGTGTGATCACCCTTTTCTGTTTTTGATGATACTATATGACAGGATCATCATTTTTATTTTTGAAGATAAGATAGGGTCATACTTTTCTGTTTTTGATGATTCGATAAATAGGTATATGCATATAGATTTATTTTTTTTAAATTTCGACCATTGTAAACTTTTTTAAAAATCATTTAATACTAAAAATAAAAATTATTAATCAATTAGAATGTGTCTTTTGGTAAATAAAAAATACAATAACCTGCAAAACATTATACGATCTTCCCATATTTATTTAAAAAGTCTTCATATATTTAAAAGTCTTGTAATCATAATTTTAGTTGCATTGTAAGTAGCTATTTTAACTCCCGATTTGCCGTAATGATTTATTCTGTTGCTGATATCTTTAACAGCAATCATTGCCAGGCCGTAAATAATAAGGTCTCAGAGTCACTATCTCACACTTAAAAACCAACAGATTACGTACAATCTGAAGCTTGAAAGCCAGTGGATCAAGCAATTAAAGTGACTTTCAACTAAAACGCATTTATTATATAGATTCATAAAAAATACGCTTTCCAGATCCTATAAAAGAATAACAGTCAAAGGCACAAACCACCTTAGCGAAATGTAGGGTAGATGCATTCTTAATGTTCGTACATCCACCCCCTCCCCTCCTTCTCCCTTGACAGACATAGGCAGAAGCATGTGTGTCATGTGATAACTAGTCAGTCGAAATGGCGGCGTCAGCAGTGAAGAAGGTTTTTATTGCGTTCTTTAGCAAAAAGGAAGACGCAACTGTTGTGCAATGACATTTTTAACCATAATTAGGAAAAGAAGTTTCAATTAGAAAATCTATTTATCAATGGTATGAAAAATTTAATACTTCGAGGTGTTTTTGTAAAAATATAAGTATTGGACGACTGACTGTATCACCAGAAATCGTCATTCATATCCGGAAAACTCAAAGCAGAGAGTGGGTCGTGAAGTACAGATTTGTCAGCCCACCGTATGGAAAAAGTTTTGAGAAATAAGCTAAAAATGATTCCATGCGAAGCTCAAATGTTGCAAAATCTGAATGACTTTGACAAACAAAAGCGCTATGATTTTTGTGTCATATGCAGTTTCATTTTGAAAATGATGATTTTGCCGTTCACTTCGTTTTCATTGATGAAGCAACATTTCATGTCAATGGAAAGATACACAAGCATAATATTTCCTTTTGTGGAAGAGAGAATCGCAAATGCACATACGAGATTCCCCTAAGGTAAATTTGTTCTGTGCGGTGTGCAAAGAAAGATTGTACGGCCTCTTCTAAGGGGTCACACTTAGAACATTTGCGACCATCTTTAACAAAACTTAAATTAACAATATATATATTTTTACAGGTGACATATGATATTTTATTGCAAAATTAATAAAATATTTTTTTTCCGAAGTTCGCTTTAAAATCATACATTTAGCAGTTTGATTATGACTAATTTAAAACGGCTCTACAAAAGTTTGATTTAATACGGAGAGATAAAAAAATCTGTGGTTTAAAGAAATATGTTTAAAATATATTTTTCTCCCCTTTAATTAGATTTTTTTCAAAAAAACAACCACTTTTTTCTTCTAAATCTAAAGAAAATGTTTAATCGTTCCGCTATTTCAGCTTTCATTTTGAAAATTCATTTTTTTTCTACTTTTGAATGAAATTATTTATTCATTTGTTCGACTTTCATTTTAGTTTAGCGTTTTTCTCAAGTCAATGAATTTAATCAGTTCTTTCTTATTAGCTCCATTCATTCTTTACTTCAATTTTCATCTTAGAATTTCTTTGTGCAGGCTTATCTTTTCATTCTTTATATAATTTCGAAAACTAATCTGCGCTTTAATTAATAATTCGACTTCTTAACTTCATTTTTATTTCAAGTTTTATAAATTATTTTACTGATTTACGATTTATGTTTCTCATTTGAAATTTCGTCATTTATTCAATGCTTTTAGAATTGCTTATTCAGATCATTATGTCTTTCGCATCGCTGCTAAATTTGTTGTAAGGCTCCATCACTATTTAACGTTTTGAATTTGTGATGAAATCATAAAAATATATGATTTCATCCATCATTATGATCGTTTAGGACATGATTTTCTATGAATTAATTATTTATGTTTGTAATATTAAATTATTTTTTGAAAAAATTATGCGAAAAAAGCATTATTTAGCTATTTACTTTCGAATTAAATATATTGGTTATATTCTTTTTAAACGTTTGTTGAGCATTAGTGTGGATTTTGTTTTCACTTACTATAAATGAATGATTAATTATTGATGAAAAAATATCATGTTTAGTCTTATTATAAAGAATCTAAGAACAAAAGAATTATTACAATGTTTTAGTTTACGGAAGGAAAATGGGAAATTTTCAAAAATAAATCCTTTTAATTGTAGATTTTGGCGATAAAGCAAGATATTATTTTCGGCCTTTTTTTAATCTAATGTAAATAGAATCTTCTTTTCTATATTTTCAAGCTGATCAAATTTCTCGTAGATTAACTTAATTTCTTTTACAATCGAACTGGGAGAACCTCATAAATAGCTATGGAAAACGTCCAATATGGTGATTAGTTCACGCTTTATGATTGGGTATATTAATGTTGTGGAATCAATTTATATCAATCTTCATGATGAGAAAAGCCTCTTGAGTTAGGATATGTATAGTAACTATAGGGAATCAACTTTAGTCCCAACCTATTTGCCGTCATGACGATTACCGCGATTCTTAAAAAAGAAAGAATTGGGAGTCCAACGTAGTTATTTATAATTTTCGACTATACCGTCTTAATAGTTATATTTCATTTTGGCATCGGAAGATTGATATTGGAATACTGATCTTGCAGAAAAAATCCTTTGTAAGTGAAGTGGGTTAGATGCAAGTTACATATTGGTAACCTCTGGAGCGAACCTCCCTCTGGTGTAGCAGAGAAATGTGGAAATAGTCGTTCTATTCATTCGAGTACTGTTCAAAATTTCGAACCTCAAAAAAACCTCAAAAAATTTTCTTTGATTGCTTCGAAACGAGTTTTAAATATAATTAACTTAAATATAATTAAATATAATTAACTTACTTAACCTCATCTAAAGTAAATATTGATCATCATTCAGTTTTCTCATTATTTATATGATGATATACATTATCATCTATGTATCAAATTTTCCATTGGATAACAAGAAAACTGATTAATTCATTTGGTTTAATATAAAGAGATTGTAAGAGGCAATCTCGGATTTAAATGAAATCAGTGGGCTTTTATTCTATTTGGCCTTCTTGGATATTTCATAATATATCCCTTTATATGTCTAATTTTTTCCTGAAGATTCGCACTTGCATTTTGCAATATTTCCTGAAACCGAAATGTATTCAATACTTGATACAAAATTACAATTTTACTGCATTAAGTTGTTCAGATTTTGAATTATGGCATGTAGCTCGCATGGATAAAGAGATAAACAATAAAATTTTTGCCATATAATGTCCTAAATTTCAAACATATTTGTCTTTTACTGATAAAAATGACTGCCAAATCGTATATGGTTATCTCTTTCCTTTTCTGAGTTATTATTTTCATGAAAAGATAAATATTCGTAAAGGAATTTTCAAAATTGGAAAAATCAGAATGCTGGCATTCATGAAAATCTCATGGTAAATTCTTTTGGAGAATACCATTATTTTCCTTTTATAAATTTCATATTCATAAAAGTATGAACTTTTTATGATGATATTAAGGTGTATTGAGCATAATTACAAGATTAAATCATTTATTTCTTTCGTTTCCGGAGCCATAATAAAATCAGAGCAAACATTTTAAAGTTCATAAATTAAAGTTAATATATGATTCAATTTGCATCTACATTCAAAAGCATCATTTGCCAAAAGTAAAAGTTCCAATGGCTTTCATCACATTAAGAACTTTTCACTAATTCCACGAGAAATGAGTGAAGTGAAGAGGAAAAACCAAGAAGATCTATTGCCTCTGAACAGCAAAGATCTGCTTAATTCCATGCACTTGCTTTCAGAATTCGATTTGATTTCGCTTTGTGATAAAACTCTTCAGAGTCGTTAACACGTCAGCTATTAGTGCGTGATAAGAAATCGGGATCACGTTACATCATTAATTTGCTCCAATGCCATTTCTATTTCTACGTGACGAGCCTACTGGGAAATTAAAGAACGTGCATCGTTCTTGAGAGGGCGGATAAGCTTTGCAGGATATGGAAAGCGTCAATCAGTTACGAGGAGATTTCCGGAATCTCAGATCTCTTTCCGATCTCTTGAGATAATGCATACTCGGAAATAAGTTGGGCCAGAATTTATTTATGTTTCGGGTGTCAGAATCACGAATTCTTTTGTTATGTGACCGAAGTAAGAAGATATGATTAAGTGAACTAATTATTTACAAGCATTTTAACTACAGGCAATCTTGTGCTGTCAAATTACTTCCATAGAATTTCTGTATTTTTCTTTAATTTCTCTTTTTTCTTCCAACAAGACTTTCTAATTTGTGTACTAAGTCCATCTTCTTACTTGAGAAAATTAAGATTACATATCACATTTATCATTATTATAGTGATTAGTGGTGATATGCGATGCTTTTTTTTTGTTTAATATATCCCATTAGCTGTTGAATTCTAGTTATTTAGTGACTCTAGTAGATGTCATTAATCTTACAGACAATTTCAAGCTTACATGTTTAATCGTCATTTTTTACTAAAGAATGTTAACACCCATTTATGATTTAGCTGCCTGATAATTCACATTTTAAATATTTTTAACGAAAAGTATTTCGACTAAATTTTATAATTTAATATATTTTTCTCTTTTAAAACTCCTATTTATTATTAGATATTTTTAAAATATCTCTTGTTCTAGCTTTAATTCTTTATTTCATGCATTCAAATTGCTAAATTAGGAAAGTATTGTTACAAACCAGTAAAGTTGTTTCCCATTATGGTTAGCTGAATCACTGGAAAGACTGTTTTACGATCAGCCCAGTTGGGTGCTGAAAGGATACCGCATCAGTGATCTTACAACTTGGTGACACACTTGGCGACCATTTGGCAAAGAATTTACGACTTTGGCGATAAAATAGATATTATTGGAAACTTCGAGAAACTTCGGAAACTTCGAGAACGATCCAGCCAATAGGAACGCCTGATTGGTCCAGAATTTTCTCTGTCCGCCTCCGGGCAACTATGAAAGGCCGACAGTCTCAAGCCTAAATGAATCACGTCCGAGGTCGGAGTGGTGTATCGAGTCGTTGAGAGGATAATGAAACAATGGCGGAAAAGTGCGATTAGTTCAGCAAAGTGCCAGCATTTTGTGGAGCCCAAGTTATTGCTGAACTGAGCTGTGTGTTGAGTCCTAGTGTTTATTGTGGAAGCGGAATCGACTCCTGTGAAGAGTAGCTGGTGATGTAGTAGTGTGTCGGCAGCTGTATACAGCTAAAGTGAGGAGATAGTGGAGAATTGCAGCCGTTTGGAGAGACCGTAGAGTGAATCTAAGAAGATTCCCTCTCCGACTGAATTTTGTCTGACCGCTTTGTATGCTGTGGCTGTTATTACTATCTTTTACGACTTGTAAGCTACTGTTTGTTGTAGTGTGCTGCTGTATGTTCTTCTCGGCTGTACATATTTGTCGTCTTTGTATTAGTGTATTCGTGTTAAATAAACGTCTTTGTTTTTACTACTGAGGCCTGATGATTGTTTTCACGCCACACACCCACTACAAGCGAACCCGGTGATTTTACGGACTTAGCAGTAGAGGAATTTGGAAGTAATCCGTAACAGTATAAATATTCGTTACCAAGAC
>JAPMOR010087831.1:171415-185257 GCA_026543865.1 Argiope aurantia
TATATATATATATATATATATATATATATAATCTAATAAACATAATGCTCAAACAAAAAGAAAATGTTGAAATCAACTTTAAAGAACCTGATAGATTGATAGATAATGTAAACTTGTTTATACGGACCTTCAAGGAATTCTAAGCTACATGTTGGTAAATAGCTTATTTGATGTCATGTTAGAATTTTAATAGAGGTTGTCATGAACTCACATTATAGTTTGTTTTTTAGATAAGATCGTGTTTGATAGTTTGATTAAAAATATTGGCTAATGTAAGTATATTTCTATGAAAGATAATGAAATAATTTTATATAAGAAATAAAAAAAAAGTTCTTGATCTATTATCATCATGGAAAACAGTCCTTTACGAAACTGAAATTATATCATTGAAAAGATACTCATAAAATTGTGGTCTTTCTCTGAATGATCATTTTCAAGTGTACATGATCTCAATCAATCAACACAGTCTGTGTTGTTTTCGAACTGAATATTTGTACAATACTATTCTTTTTTCTTAAAAATGTGTTCTTTTGCATTTAGTGTTGAATTGTGAGTCTGTGCTCTCTGCGTTTGAATTATATTGAAAGAGCGGGCTTAATCATAGCAACTCTGAAAAATTGCAACAATATCTTGATTTTAAATACTAGAATAATATTGATACAAAATATTAATGAAAATGTTAGATATTATCTGTGAAATAACTCCATTCCATATTTTGAACACATGCGGAATTAAAGGATTAAAAAGGTTTTTATTTCGGTATTTAACTGATTAATGAAAAACAGAATTTTAAGAAAAAAAAAGGTTTTAGGCCATTTGCCTGTTTAAATCATAAAGTCTTAGCAAATTATAATTAAAATAATTATTCAGCAAATTATTCAGAATTTTACTAAGTAGGAATTTTAGAAGTTCAGTGACCAAAAATTGTTGTCACTTTTGCTAAGTGTTGTTTATCAGCATTTCATTTTTTACCACTGCAAATTTAAAGACCACATCGAATTTTTATACAAGGATTTAAAATTAAACTTATTTTAGGTTTGATCTTAAGTTTTCTGTCCAATTTGGGTAAGATACTTCTATTATATAATTATTGATCTTGTAGTGAATAAATATTTACAGGTTCGATTAAATAAGTAAATTCTGGCAATTGTTTTCAAAAAGAATGAAAAATAATTTTCTAAATGATAGATAAGAAAACTGAAATATTTGAAGCTCTCATTCTGTATATTATCCACGTCACTCATGAAAAAAGTTATACATGCTTTAAAAATTTATCTTATTTAAAAAGTTTGATTGACGTTTTTTTCTTCAATTCTATTATTCTTTATCGCGAATAGATTAAAATGTAATTTTCGTAAATTTTATTAGTTTTGAAAAGATAGATTATAAATTTTGGTGTTCGGTTTTACACTTTTTTTAGTTTTGATAATAATTTAACATTACATTTTAAAATAAGCATTTGTCACTAGTAATATAATTTTCGTAAAAATGCGTGATATTGTTGATTTTTTTTTTCATTTTTAGCTTACGTCACTTTAGACACGACACATTATATAAAAGTTTTGAGAAAAATGTCACAAACATTTTATACCCCTTTAGTTTTGAGAGTAATATAATTTTACACTTCCAAACAAACATCTGTTGTTTAAGTATAACAATGGCACTTTCACTATATTTTTTGACAATCAAGGATGTTATTTTTTTTAGCTCTTTTTAGTTTCTTATACAAAATTCCGAACAAAACTAAATCTACATCTCTAATTGAATTGATTATATATCCAGAAATAATTAAAGCTTTATTTTAATTCATTAAGATAATTAAAATTATTATTATTCAACTGATTAAATATAGTTCCTCAAGCAATATTCGATGCTAAATTATTTTAAACCTAAGATTTCTTTGAATAATTCACACACAAAAAAAAATGCTATGTAATATACACAGTAGTTTGTGCAAAGCATAATGATTAATTATGGCATATTTTGAAAACATGAACAGATGTAAAGAAAAATGGATAATTTTAGTTTATTCTAATGAATAAAAATTTCTATTTATAAAAATCTACATTTTAAAAATGAAATACTTATTAAATTAACAGTATTATGTGAATATGATCATTGCATTTTTAAAAATTTCTATTTGTTTGAATATATTTTTAATAAAGAATTGCATTTATCTAACAAATGTATTGGTTTGAAGTGTTATTCCAAAGAAATGCAATTTTAATTCCTTGGGATTGTAAAATTATCTAAAATATAGACATTTCTTTTAAAAATTAAGTAAATTGAATAAGTACTTCCTAAAGTGGATATCTCATGTGAAAATATTTGACAAAAAAATGTAAAATTGCATGAAGAAATGAATAAAATTGCATGAAAATCATTTTAAGCTTTAATTATATGAAAAAAAATATATATTTCTAAGATTTATTAAAGATGTCGGAAATTAATTCTATTTAATTAACTGAATAGAGTATAAATGCTCTTTATTCGTTAAAATTGTCTTAATAATGTCTCTTTCATTTAAAAAAAACAGACAATTTGATTTGTAGGTAATGTATTTAAAAGTGCTATTATTGTAGCATTTATTAAATTTTCTTATTATAGATCACTTTACCTTCTTAAATGTAAAGTATATGACATTTTATTAAAAATAAAAGAATATTACTTATACTTCAAATAAAATTTATTGTATATCGTGGTAGTTACTGTTGATACAGAAGCATACATGTTTTAATTTGAATTACTTTTTAGAAAAATGATATTTTATATTTATTTCATTTGTAATAATATTTAATTTATATTTAATTTAAGCTTTTGCCAATGTGATGGCAACTCTTTGATAAAAGCTAATTTTTTCTTATGCACACGTAACGTTCTCTTGCAGGTAAAACTTTATTTTTATTTCGTGCGAGCTAAAGTGCTAATAGATATAGATATTATTTTTTAACAAAAAAATTATTTAAAAACAGAAATATAATGTGTAATTCAAAATTTTAAGTGAATGACAACTTTGTAGCATTTTTTTTAGTTTAGTGAAAGTAGCAATGCTGTTGTAATATTCCATAAAATAGAAAGATGTCGATTTAAAAAAAAATGGTTGTTAGCTTCTTGCTTTTGTTAAGAATATCTATTTTATTGTGACTAATCTGGGATCCAAATAAAATGAGTGATATTAGCAATCAGATAATATAAAACATAAACATTATTTTGAGATGATAAAGTACGAGTCTTTTGTGACTGTTTAGTAAACGACGTTTTCGACTGTACGTTCAATAATAATACATATCCATGAGAGCATGCACTCTATATTTGCAAATATAAACATGCTTATAAATTAAAAAAATTAGAAATTCTTAATTATTTGCTTTAAAATTACAAAGTGGAATTCTTTAAACTGCTCTTCCAAAAATAAACTTTTTTTTGTCATATTAAATGTAACAAAGTATTCTTAGAGACGGTGGCTTCTTTTTGAAAATCGCTTTAAACAAAGAATTTTCCTATTTATGAGCTTAAAGGAAAAAAGAAGAAATATTTCAAACTTTGGACTTGCCCTATTGTTCCTTTGTGAATATCGGAAACTTTGGAAGCCAGTTTATTTAAATTTAATGTTGTCTCTTAAGAGTTCGTCCTTTAATCATTCACCCGTTTTGTAAAGAAAATTTAAAAATAGCGTGGTTCTCCTGGTCTCAGAGCAATAATTTATTTAATTGTTGCTTCTTTGGGAGTTAAAGATGTCAAGCTTCAATTGGCATTTTTAATAAATTGTTACATTTCACAATTTTAAGCACTGGCCATATAATTTATAATAATATTAATTATAAGAATGATGGTTCTAAACATAAATATAAAACCTCAGATTTCATGAGCTAAATATAATGAATTAATCTTATTTGTATTTAACATTTTTAATACCTTTGAATACAGAAAATATAAGAATTCTTAAGTGCTTCTCGGGCCTTAAAATAATAGAAACACCTTTACCATTTTCAGCTGATTCATTAATAACTTTGGAAAGCTATTGAGAAAAACATATTATCGAAAATAAATGAACTTCTGATAACGTTAGAAAAATTAAAAATATTTTAAGAAAATATTATCTTTATGCTCTTTAGTTTGGAAAGAATGCCTCTCTGAAAATATCTGTAACATCGTACAAAGACAAATAATGTTTAAAAGAATCGCGTTCTGAAATAATCTTTAAGGAAAAGTTAGGGAATTTGATTGCTAAATGAAAAAAGTCATATAATCTACTATTCTGCCAATAATTGTGTGCTTTTCGTAATTTTAATTTTAAAGAAAAAGATAAAACTAAAAACTGCAGAAGCAAAAGAAATCAATAATACATTGAGTATTTGAATTTCAATCACAAAATTGTCACACTAAAATTTCACAATTTGAATAAATTCTGTATGAAAAGAAAATTTCGGTGTAATAAAGGAAATTATGTTTGGATGGCATATTATTCAAATCATGAAATATTTGAGATTTCCTTCTTGATTTTTTTATTAAACTGTAATCAATCTATTCTTAAAATGTTTCCTCATGGGCAATAAAGAAAGATAACACATATAACTAAAATATTCGCAAAAGATAGTATAAGCTTTCCCTATAATAAATAACGACAATAGAGCTTTGTTACTATCAAGAAAGACACTGATATTTTTGGGAAAAAATATCTAAATTTCATGAATTGTATAAACTTCCTGTTCCATTTTAAAATCGCTAAATTTCCAGTATACTCCAGTATTCAGCTATGCTTTCATAAAACAAATGATAAATCATAACCGAAAAATCTCATACTTATTGAATATAGACATTCGAGAACAATAACATTTAATTTGTTTTACTCATTATTATTCTGAAAGTGCAATTTAAAAAATGTTATAGAAAATTTCACAATTCAATAGTGACTGTAAAAATTTCATTTCTCACTATTTTTTTCTATTTACTTACAAGAAAAAATGATGAGAAATGTTCATGAAAATAAGAAATATTCTTTCAACAGTATATATATATATATATATATATATATATATATATATATATATATATTTGATGTATTATATCTTTTGTTTAGAATTCAGATACTGCATTAAAATATTATATCCGTGGATAATTTTTATGAAATTATAAATATACCATGAATGCAACTTCGAAAAAAATTGCTTGATTCTTATTATATGTTAGAAAAACAAGAGAGTATCGCTGTCAATATAACACACTCTAAAAATCAAATTTTACAATTTTTGTGATGCTACTTTTAAAAGGAAATGTCCTATGATATTAATTCTTATTTGCATTTTTTAAATATTGTATTTAATAAACAATTTTCGAATTTAAATTTTTAAAACCTTCTATACAAAATCTAATAAAAATAATTGACCTATTTTAAATAAGACATAAATATTATTATATTATGTATGTAACTGTGCTACTTCTAAAAATCATCTTCTGTTTTAAAATTTCTTGAAATAAAATTAATTAATATAAATATATATAAATTATTTATGTCGTGAAATACAATATATAAGCTGCCCTGTACATTAAAAGAAACCTAAAACTCTGGATAAGCAGATATAAAATACTTACTTTGTCAGAAGTACTAAAGGTTTATCTTATACATTCTTCTTCCAATCTGTAATATACGCATCTTTTTTATTGCACAGATCATATGAAACAGTATTTAATTTAATTCTTAAAATCTGTTGGCAATAAAGGTTAGATAATAAGAAAAATTTGTGGAATTCTCATTTCATGCTTATGAATGTGAATTTCACAAATTTTGAATGCCGTTTATATATTGAATTTGCAATAAATGCACTATATTGCAAAATTCCTTATGTAATTGGCATGGTACATTAAAAGAAACATAAAACTCTGGATAAGCAGATATAAAATATTTACTTTGTTAGAAATACAAACGTTTATCTTTTACATTCTTTTTCCAATTTGCAATATGAGTGTCTTTTTGTTGCCATACAAGCCATATTTCTATTCAGTCGTGAAATGCGCAGGATTATAAGTTGGATCGAAAGAAAAAATTTGTAATATTTGCATTTAATGTGTCAATTCAAAATCCACGTATTAGAAAAAGAATATAAACGATACGTCTTTCTCTAACGGTGTGTGTGTGTGTGTGTGTGTGTGTGTGTGTGTGTGTGTGTGTGTGTGTGTGTGTGTGTGTGTGTGTGAATATTATTTTCTTGCTTCTCAGGCATGATATCTATATGCGAAATATGGAGCCAAACGGTTTCATCAGTTTAACAAAATTAATAACTTCAAAATAATCTTAGTTCAAACTTCACTAAATTCTTCTATGTCCATTAATTGACTTTGTATTAATTTCAAGGACTTTTGATTCAACCACTACTTTAATCACTACATCAAAAAATACTCCTTTCTTTTGCTTAATATTTACAGAAAAGGTCTTTAATTCATCGATCATTTAAAGAAAGCACATTTCCTACGAAACTTGTTGTTCTGAACCTCATTACCACTGAAATTAATTAATACCTAAAACAATGATAGCACGAGGATCTTTCATTCGGAAAAGCCGTTCGTGACAACATAATGAGAGAAAATACTCAAAATAAAAGTCGGCAATTTGTCATTTTAGATTCCTTTTATCTTTAAATTAATTACAGACTTTTGAAATGGAGCGAAAATGGCCCAGAATGTCCTTCTTTCAGTCGCCGCCATTTTTGATTCTACATACACACGATGGTGATTTGAAACATCGGTTATGTATCAATGAATAATACTTTGGGTTGCAGTAATATTTATCTTGGCGAGAAAATTACAAGGAATGTGGCAATTAATGTCATTGTAAAGAATCGATTTCAATCGGGTGGGAATGTTGATGCGTGAACAAGACGGAAAAAAAATGGACAAGAAAAGTAGAGCAAAGAGCGGAATAAAAATGTTATGTTCTTCTGAACGAATGGAAATTAGAGGCGGATTTGCTTCAATTCTGACTTTTTGGAGTGGAAAATAAATTGGGCCACCGCCAAGGCGGAAACAAATCAAAGAATGTTGTGTAAAATAACAAAAGATATAGGATTTCCCTCGCCACTCATTCTGTTGCTTTTTGTTTCTAAAAGCGATTTTTCATAAGTGTTTCTTATTTAATGGGACATAAGCGTCGTAGCCGAAATAAACAAATTATGCAAGTTTATTCAAGAGTGAAAAGCAAGGATTTTCAGACAATTGTGGAATAATGCATGACTACATTATTTATTATTAAATTATTTTGTTACAACTGTACAAGTCGGTGACAATGCAAAAAGAAGTATGCTTAAAAAGAAGAATTAAATAAGCTTTTTTGTGTAGCCATCTGTTCCGACAAATCAGAAAATCTCATTTTAGAAAGGAGTAATCTATAATTCTCGCAATTACTTTCAGTGTTTTGATTTCATGGAGAAAATCAGAGCTTTGCCTCAAAATTTATTTTAGTAAAAATCTATAATTTACATATTTAAATTAAATAATTAAATATTTATGTTTTTAGTTTTAAACCGGATCATGATATATCAATCAATATATTGAATATATTTGTTGTCTTAGTTTCTTTTAAATTTGTCAAAATATTTAAATCCAAATTCCAGTAAAATATCTTTTGAATATTGGAATAAAATAATGAATTATCCTACAAAAAATATTTTACCGTCATGCAACTAAAAGTTAAAAAGCAAAAAAGAAAAAAAAATGGATTAACTTGTTGTTGTTTTAAAAGCTTATGTCTACAACAAAAAACAACTAGAGCAGTAGACATAAGATTAAGGTCGTTGTAGACATAAGACAACTACATCAAAATAATGGTACAAGATGTATTAATTACTGACAATATATTGATAAGCGTATTTTTGCATGTTTCAGGGATGATATTTTAAAATGAAAAGAAAACATCAACTGCATTCTCCTTTTCATTTGACTTTCATCAAATTTAGCTGCATTCTGGCTATTTATTTTAGAGTATCAGAATTTCATCTTATTTTTTAAAGTTTTCGGCATGCTTACGCATAGAGAACATTAAGAACCGAGAATCATTTACAATTCCATTATAGTTCGTCCATCATGATATAAGCACCATATGATGTTGGATTAAGAAACATCAAAATAGTTCTATTAATTCTTAGTTTTCCACAATCTGCTGTCTGTTTCGTTCTTTTCTCAACTCAAAGTAAATCAAATCTTCTGTATGAAATTAACGTTCAGGTGCCGTTTCAAGTTCATTGCTCTAAAGTTAAAAAAAAAATTTTTTCTAGAAGCCGGAAAAAGACAACTGATTACCTGATTCTTTAGAATAAGTATTAGGTGCTTCTGGAATAAAGGAGGATCTCAGGAATTGTGCTTCGAATCCACAATTATCCATACTAATAGGGCACAGTAGATTATGAGAACTGATAACAACTGAATTTAAACATATTTTGCGAGTTTTTATCTGTGAGTAGGGTTACTGTCTTTTATTTGCTTAGATGTGGTTGATATAAGAAAAATCTTTCGACACAGAAGTTGATAATTTTAATAAGACAATTTTTTGCATGATTTGATTAATATAACGTCAAACGTTAGGGAATTATAAGGAAAGGAAAGTTTCAAATTTTTCCACCCTTTAAATGCAGTAATCGAGCTTTAAAGGAGTCCTCACTTTGAGTTTTAAAACAAAGTTCGAAAAATATATGCAGAATATTTTCATATGTTACGTAATGACAGTAATTACTACAGGTAAACGTCTTTAAAGAAATTAATACCACTAGAATTGTGCATTCCGTGCTTTAAATTGAATTGAAAATAAAACAGGAAACAAGAAGCGAAACTTTCTAGTCTAGCTTTCAATTAAGATATTATTTTGTCAACCACTGACATAAAATTACAGACCTTCGGAAAGGCTGCAAATACTTTGCATGCCATTAGCGAATAATAATTATAAAACATAGATTACCTTTGAAGTGAATCTAACATTCTAACTTAACCTATTGTGTGAATATTTAATTTTGCTGAACGAATGAAGCCAAAATACAGGGTGAGTACAAATGATGGAACCGATTTTTAAAAATCATATTTTCAAAACTCCTGCGCATATTACAATAAGTGATACATGAATATGAAAAGAAATATAACGAGTTTTTTCTCAGTTACAAATGTTCGAAGTGGTGACCTTCTTGGTACACGGCATACTTTCAATCTGTAATCCAGTTTGTTCCAAACGTGTCGTAACATCACCTGTCAGTGGTTCGTTCTGAATGCTGCGCAAATGCGTTCTTTAAAAACTGGTAGTGTTTTCGGCATTGGTGGTACATAAATAATGTCTTGTGTTAATGATTTCATGGGATTATATCAAATATAATATAAAAACCAAAATGCTGCAAAATGTTTGGAACGAATTGGATTAGATGGGACGCATGCTGTGTAACAAGAGGGTCCCACATCGGACATTTGTATGTTTTAAAATAAACTTGGTATATTTCTCTTTAAATTCATGTATCACTTATGTGCAATAGTTTCGAAAATATGATTTTTTTAATATCGAGTCCTGCATTTGTACTCAAACTGCATGTCACGGAACCATACTTTAGTCAAAATATAATATACAGAGGTTCATATTTTAATTCATTCCGTTTATGAGGTATTGGGTTCACATGCATGTGAAAGTACAGACCAACAGGCAGTCAATCCTTTCATCGATCTGATTAAATTCTTAATAAAAATCTATATTTAAATGCTAAGCATATGAACCAAATGTTATGTACATTATTCTTTGTATTTCGAAATTATCGAATTTTCTTGTAATTTACAAACTTGTAAATGGGCTTCGTTAAAAATTTGATAGAACTAAAAAAATGTGATATTTATTCATAAAGCAAATTTCATCAATTTATCCCAAATCGTTATTCAGTTATCATGTTCACAGGCATATAGACATAATATTAAAAATGTGTTTTTGTCATATTAAATGGAGAAAGTATGTGTTTTGCCATATTAAATGTAATTTATGGATGTGTGAAATATGGAGATTCAGGAAAATATTGTGTTTAAATTTTTGATGTTAACAATACTTCCTTTATAATTCGTGTACAAGCAAGACAAAAGGCATACGAAAATTTGTTTTTAATAAATTCTATATTGTTTAATATTTAATACTTTAATTAAAAACAGCCTTCCTCAAACTGAAAATTTATGTGCTCGATCTCCCAATTCTGTTCAAATAATTATTATAACCCTATCGTAAAAGCTTAAACTAGAGCAGTAATGAGTATGTCATTAATGTTACCTTTTAATTAATTTTTGATACATATTTATTATGTATTCTTTACAATCACTTTTGTTCGTTTCCTTATTTTTACTTTCCTTCCGGATATAATTCTATACAGTAAAAATGCGAAAAAAATAACAGAAAGTTTCAATCATTGGAAAAAAGGATAATATTGCATAATGCATTTTTCTGAACTAAATATGAAATCAATAAGCTCATAATATGAATATGAAGTAATATTCTGATGAATGCCGGATATTCATCAAGAAAATAATATTTTTTATCAACATATCAGTCACCACTCTGAGAACTAAATCCCCTGAAGGAAAATAAACCACGAGAATAACAGGATGTTTTTATCAACCAAAAGAAAGCTATTTCTAGAAATAATTTTGACTTGTTTATACACAGAAACTCCTTTCAAAGAAAAATATTATATTCTATGCATGCCGAAAATATTTTTTTTAAATTCATCTACGAAATTGTTTTGTGAGAAGAAGAGTTGTCGGATCAAAAATTCCTGCTTATGTTCTTTTTCTCTTCAAAAGCTCCCTTTGGCTATTGAAAATAAGATATTTTCCTAGAACTAAAAAGACAAAAGTAATAAAATTTTATACATATCTTAAGAAAGATTGTGGAAAATAAATATTCATTTCTGATTTTTCATGTATGCATTTATTTGAATTTTTGTTATTTACATACCTTGTTATAATAGATTACTTTGATAATAATGATGAGTGTTGCTTGAAGTCAGTTATAATTATTTTTACTAACAAAGTAATAAAAATTCATACATTTTTTAAGATAGATTGTGGAAAATAAACAATTATTTCTGATTTTTCCAAGTCTACGTTCATTTGAATTTTTATTATTTACATATTTTTTATGAGTGATTATTTTGCTAATAACATGAGTGTTGCTTGCTATCAGTTAAAATTATTTTTCTATTAGTAAAGTAGTAAAAATTCGTACAAGAAAGGAATTATGGAATATGGATTTATGGAATTATGGAATATTCATTTCTATTTTTCCAAGTATACATTCATTTAACTTTTTATTATTTACATATAGACTGATTATTTACTAATAACTATGAGCATTGCTTGAAGTGAATTAAAATTATTTTTCTATCAAAAAGAGTTTTAAACAAATTCATATAAGTGTTTCTTGTAAACTTGCAGAATTTAAACAATCATTTTCACTAAGTTTAGAAACACAATTTCGGAGGAACTCAAGTATCAGTCTATTTTTGTTCCCTTTCTTGATACTTTAAGAAATTTCATGCATTACTTCAAACACAATTATAATGAAACGTATAAAAAAAATTTAAATTAAATAAATTTATCAAACTTTTGCTACATTCTCTTCACATTATATAATTTTAAAAAAATATTCTTTATATGCTTGAAAAATATTTAATAATAAAAAAAACTAACAATAAAAAATAATTACAATTACAATAAAAAATTGTAAAAAGATATTTTGTCTCTAAATTATTTAAAAAATCTTCATTTTAAAATTTTTCTGAAATAGATTTAATTAACAGCTTACAAATGTCTGACAAAAAAAAAACATTTACAAAGTGACACAGATTAATTTATTGTTATTGAAGAATAAAATGAATAAACATTCCAATAATTCGAAGATTACTGGTGTTATTATTAGATAATACTGAAAACAAATCATACGCGTACATAGAAAATACATTCAGAGCTGAATACAGAGATTGTCAGTTTCATTACTATTGACATTACTTTGAGCTAGATGTCTCTGGCCATCACACCATCACACTTAGACTCGTTTACTTTCTTAGCAAACTTTGTAACTTGAGGCAAATTTTAAATTTAACTGATATCAAATGTTCGAAAATATGCAAGAAAATGTAATATGTTTCAATCTCAGTCACTTGCAAACATTTACTTTCCTATAAATCCTTCGAAAGAAACGATCTCAATCAACAGTGACTTGGTTACTAGTATAACAGCAAAAATAAGCATAATTTAGAGGAATAATAACATTAAAATTAAAGCGAAAAAATAAATTCAAGGAAAAAATATTTGTGAGGATATACCCTATATATCCTAAGCATTTTATACATATTTGCAAACGTTCAAAGCAATATTTTTTATTTTTTATTTCTTGTGATGAATCAAGAATAATCTTTTTATAATGTTAACAAAATAACCACTTAAAACCATCTTAAAAGAAATTTGCATTTTTTTTTATTTGGAAATCATAGATTTATTCTTTTTTTTAATAAATTCTTTGCACAAGAAATGTGTTTTTCTATATTTAAGATCAATTTATCTTAAAATATAAATTAAAACGTTTTACAAAATGCATAAGAAATTTAACATTTTATCTATTGAAATACTCATAAAAAATAAATAATTCTTCAAAAATCTTTTTTTGAAAAATATGTTTTTAGAAAGCAAACGTGTTTTTCTAAATTTTTCCATCTATACTTCCTTTCCCCGAAGATCAAAATTCAGTAATATAAATTTGAAATTCACATTTCTTTTTGTCAGATCTTTGAGAATAAAATTCTCATTATTTTCGAATGTTTCTTTCTTGTTATGAATTTGAAATTTCTACAACATTTATCTATTCAAGAATTCAAGAAGCTTTATAGTATTTGTAATAGCTCATTTCAGATACTGTAATAGCTCTCTTTTTTCAGATTTCGATTAAAATATACTGTGCAGTTAAGATGAAAAATAAATAAACGGAAAATATAATTTTCTAAAATATTGCTAAAAGAAACATTTTACTGATTATAACATTCTTATTATTGCGCTGAATCTTTATTATATAAAATGATGTGCATATATAAATAAAAAATTATTTTCTATTAATTCTAAGGATATAGTTTCCTTTTTAATTAATTTACCACTGATATGCGTTTGCAAAATTCACTCCCTTTATTTCAATTCGTTTCCAAGATTCTAAGTTTTCTGTCGATTTATTTAATTTTAATTTGTCTTCGTATCTTTTAGAAATAATCATAATTATCCAATTGAAAAACATATTTATGTTAAATAAGTAATATCATTTTTTCTGAAAATGGATTCTAACTATGACATATTAATTAACTATAATTCTTTACGACTTTTTGATAGTACAGCTGAATTCAAATATTATATGCAAATTCTCTAACTTCCTACGAACAATTCATGTTATATTTTGGCTCGAATGATAAATAAATGCTCAGAAATCTGGAAGTAATTTGTCAGACAACTAAACAGTAAAAAAAAAGACTGTTTCGAATTCACAAGTAAATATGATTTTGATTATCCAAAGAATTGCTTAAATCTAAATTCTATTAACTGTCCATCTGCATCTCATTACATTCAAGTTATGATAAGATTTATCTCGCATTTCGGTACAGGATATATTTTTTTTTATGAATGGAAAGACATATGAATATTTCATGACTTTATGTTTGCATTTACTGAAATGCCAAATTTGAAGCAAAATCGATGCACATTTAGGTGCAATTTTTCATTACATCTCCCATTTTAGAATGCTATAAAATAGAGTCATTAGAAAGTGCACCAAGAAAGAATAACTCATTTAATAAATGTTAG
>JAPMOR010087831.1:185357-198439 GCA_026543865.1 Argiope aurantia
ATATATATATATATATATATATATATTGCACATTACAAATGGATATTTTTCAAAATTTCTGTCGTGATATTTCATTATGTTACTAAAAAATATTGGTCATTTTAACGAGGATAAAAAAATTAAAGAAAAAAAGATGATTATAACGCTATAATATAATAGCGGCTAAGGAAATTTCACTTTAACTTTAGTGATGTTTTACATGAAAACTGAATAGATCCGAATTAGCACTAAATGCCTGTTAATATCACCACGATATTTGCAAAATATTTTTCTGCATTCAGAATAGTGACCATTATCGTGGGGATATTATACTATATTTTCTCCTGATAGAAATCATTAATGGATGGCGCAGTATCAAAAACGATAATGCAATCATGTTTTCCATTATGATTGCTTTATCATTTTTCCGATAATTTTATATTCTTCTAGAAATATGCAACTGTATAAAATTTTTGATATTGTCATTAATCTGTAACATTGCTTTTCTCTGCAAGTAATCTCTTAAGAAGAAAGAGAGTTTTACAGAAATTTAATGAATGACGAAAGGCAAAGTCAATGGTTTTCAAATTTTGGGTCGCATTTACTGTCTATTTGGCGACTTGGCAATGAATTTGGTGATTTTGGTGAAACAAAAGGACTTAAAAATAAAAGCATTTTAAGTCCTACATTAAGAGCCGAGTTTTAGGTACCCTTCTAAAATTTTCTATGAAATGTTGGAAAGTCTATGTAAAGTGAGAGACAAAACCGAGTCTTGTGAAATCTCTATTTGAAATATGTATGTATTTAATAATTTGCAGCTTCCGTGTGAGTTGTTTATTTCTGCTTTGGGAAATATTCTGCAATATTTTATGTTTTCTCATGGAATAAAATGTCTTTGTTCATTATTGAGCTTGTTTCGTATCTCACTGAACATCCATTGGACTGATCATCCTTAGCCATAACATACTCTAAATACTATGATAAATGTAATAATGTTTATTATTGGAGATGTATCTATCATTAGAATTGTTAGATAACTATTCAAATTAACATAATTTATGATTTAATATTTATAGAGTGATTAATTAAAAGCTGCAAATTTACGGACCATATGAGAATCGATGCTTGTCTCATGCTGTGATTTTTGGAATTTTAAATTTTTTTAAAACTTAGTTAATTAGTTTATTTTAGTTTCAGCTCAGTTTTTTAATAAACTAAGTTAAAAATCTAAAATATATAAAGTTATAACTTAAAAAAATATTCTTTCTCATTTTAAAATGCAAAAATTATAAGCAAACAATAAAAAATTTAGTTCTATCAGCGATAATTCAAATGTAATAAAGGGTAAAAATTAGAGTTGAAACATTATGATAAATAGCAAATAATAAACAATATCGCTATATCTTAAACAAAATATTGAAATTCGAAACCGACTGCTTCCTATTTAAAAAAATGCTTGTCATTTTTATTATGTTATGTTAATATATTCAGCCACATGTGGAATAAAAATACTTATAAAGTAAAAGTAGAAAAATTTTGAAACATTTCAAAAGAAAATATTAAAAAGAAAAATTAAAACCCTGAGAGCATCAGCTTTTGTTAATGTTATTAAAATTGTGTTGATTTTTTTTCACTTATTTCTAAATTTAAAAAAAGTTTCTTCGAGAAATTCACGTCAAAGATCTTCTAAAGCGTGAACTATCAAAACGAAAACTTCTCTTAAAAATTTCAGGAACAAAATAAATATAATTTTAGTTTCTAAATATAGTTTTTTGATGGAAATTTCCTCTTAAATCTAAAAAGAACGAGTAATAAAAGTGCAAAACCAGTTACTTTAATATACTGCCACATTAAAGAATTTGTGTTGCTTTATCTCTACGAGAAACGACAGCTGTTCCACTTTTTTTTATCGTCTTAAAGACCAGCCATGCATCAAAAAAGACAGGAGAGAGCATTAAAGGTTGTAAATAAAAAAAACAATAAATAAAAGTTAAAATCATACTTATATGCATTCCGAAAGTCACAGCAGAAATTCAAGGAGAGGCCTTGTCAACCATAAATTTTTGATACTATCGAATGCATAATTTATTATTTAAAGAATGCTATCATTTAAAAAATAAGAAAAACATTATTTTAACAAAATAACTCTTCATGCAGTCTTTAATGAAGGATACAAAATTGTTTTGGAAAAACAAAATAATTTATTAAAATTACACATGTAAATAAAAAAAAATGTATAATAAATATATGGTATCAATTATGCTATTAAGTAATATGTCGTATGTTTGTTTATTAGCATATACATAATGAATTTAATCTCATATATAAATAAATGAATGCAGACTTAATATAATATATACTTAACGCGTCGTTTCCTTCTCTTAAAACGTATAAAAATTATCTTCTAATGCACACTTAATCTGAAGTATACTTTATCTCCTAACACATAACTTATTGTACGCTTAACAGCTTCGATTATAACGTATACTTATAAATTAACTTATTAACGTGTGGATCAATTAATCTTTAATCACTGATTTAATCACTGAATAAATTAATAATTATTGATTATATTCGCTAATATGAACAAGTGAAAAATAAAATTAAATTTATAAGAATAACGAATTAAGGTAACTAAACCAAGCAATTTGAATCTATGCCTTCTTTATAAAAAAAAATTCATTGCATATTAAATGAAAGAAAACAATGATGGAAGCAGTTAATCTATTCATAGAACTAATCAATTTTTATTTACATTTGAGTCTGGCATAAAATAGTTAAATATGACAGAAAAATATTAGAATGTTTATTGACATAATTAAGATTATATAGATATAGTATATCATTAAACGAAATTAATGAACATTTATAATTATAAAACCCTTCATTTTCTGCATTTAGAATTTCAACTTACATCAAAAAATACCAAAAACATATTTTTCACAGCTAAAGTAACTGATATATCAAAAATCCATCCCTTAAAAATGCCTGCGCGAATATCTTAATTTTTTTATTTAAATACATGCTTGATGCAAAAATAGATAAATTGCATTCTTTTTTGTATTTGATATCCAAATTCCTTCCTATATTATATCCAAATCCTTTAAATTCGCTGCAAAGATAAAATAAAATAGTTTGTGATTCTGTTTATACTGTGAAATGGTTTGGAACATACTTAAATTTAAAATACTAAATTCCAAAGTATGATAGATTATTAATATAAAATACAGAATTATATAAA
This sequence comes from Argiope aurantia, assembly GCA_026543865.1. Classification (NCBI taxonomy): domain Eukaryota; kingdom Metazoa; phylum Arthropoda; class Arachnida; order Araneae; family Araneidae; genus Argiope; species Argiope aurantia. Next base: position 188,578 of record JAPMOR010087831.1, read on the forward strand.
TTAATTAAATAAAATACAGAATTATATTATATAAATATATACCGAGTAAATATTCCCGATTCAAGCAATTAAAATATTGTGATAACTGATTAGGAACAAGGCACTTTCTACATTAAAATGATTGAAATAATTTTCGAAATGCATGACGGGAAGAAATTCTACTAAATGTTATTTAATCCTTAATTATTGACAGTTACTTGATTAAAATCCATTTTTTATCTATTCAACAAATGTACCTTTTTATGTTTAATATCCTTATAATTATTATATTAATAAATATAATAAGAATACAATAACATTTTGTATTTAAAATAAAGAAAGACCTAAATTGAACTTTTAACCTAATCATGATATAATTTTTCTTATAAATTTAATTTGTTTATTTAAGTTTATTTAAGTATTATAAAACTTTCAGTTCAAAGGAAATATTACTGTGAAATTAGACTAAAGACTAAAAGAAAATTTACTATTCCAATATAAATGTAAATTTTTCTAAAAAAAATATTGCAAAGATGATAAAGTTTTAGAGGTTTAAACCCTTCCATGAAATAAACTTTTGAAAAAAGAATAAAAAGCATCTTTATATGCTTTGGAGTTTGGCATTTTCGAAAACCGTAAAAGTTTAGAAATCAAAAAAAAATCTCCCAAGTCTTATTTTTTTAATTCTTAATCCAACAAAAATAAACAAAATTATTTGTAAAGTCAAAGTTCTAACGAAGAGATCAACGTTTAATTGCGAAGTGAATTTGAACAAATTTCGAAACAAACATTTACATCGAGCGATCCGCCATGTTAGACTTAATATCTACTCCTCGAAGTTTCATATCTCGTGTAAGAAAGAAAAAGAAATAGTCAAAATTACTTCAATTATATTTGCTTTTTTTACAAGTATTTCATTTCAAAACATCTATGTGCTGCCTTTTTTTTTTCTTAAATATTGTAAACAAACTATGTTACTCATTTTGAAATATCACTTTATATTCTTTTGTAAACTGATAATTAGAGAATTAAATCACATTTGATATTTCAATAAAAATATATGCGACCTGCTATTAATGCAGAGTACATATAATAAAAGGCTATACTTTTTCCAAATTTCTTTCTAATTTTTAGTTTTCAAATCAGTTCTTCTCTATATAACTACTAAATGTAGCCGCTAGCACAGTTCCAAAATTTAATTTAAGTAAGATAAAGATTTGGAAATATTAAAAATAGTTTAGTTTCATTCGAGAACATTTAAGTACACTAAGTTTCGAAACTCTGATATATCAGTAAATTTTTCAAAATTCGGGTATAAACTTTCAAATATACGAACTTAAAACGATTCTTGTTCAATATAAACTTTTAAGATGAATGCAGAAGAATTAATTTTCAGGTTATTAAGCTCAGTCAAATATGCATGTTTTTGTTTACTTAGGTAAGATAATTTTCTATATATTTTCCAAATTATTCCTATGAATTTTTGAAGTAAGATAATGGGAAATACTAGATTAAATATTATCAATAAAAGGATAAAATCCGAATTTGTAATTGATGAAAAGAATATTTACTCTTAATATTTAAACATCATCATAAAAAAATTGTTAAATATCCATATTTATCTTCTTCAAAAATAAAATTCATGAATATGATTGCAATAATATAATACATGACCTAAAAAGAAGCTCCAAAAATGGCCCATTCTTTTCAAATTCAAAATGAAATAAATATCAAGTGTTTTTACGATGATTTGTAACCTTTACAACTGTGTCTAAATATCTTGGTAAAGATACCGCATTATTCGTATTTGTAACATTTATCAGGTTACGGGAATTGTATCTATAAATTTATACAAAAATTTGGGCATTCACATGCAATGCTCACCTAGGCATAATACCCCCTTTTGGATATCTCAATAAATCGTTTTCTGAAATCAGTTTTCGTATTATAATAACTGAAATAAGAAAACGGATTTCTTTTCTATATTTACTATTTAACTTAAAAGTTTATTAGATGAAATTATATTAGAAGCTGTATTTTACAGCAAAAAAGTATGTCAATACAAATGTATTAACTAATTTATGCAATAAAATGCGATGGAAATGTTTACATTTCATCGAGGAAAGAATTTTCATTATGTATACACAAAACATATTTAGGAATAATAAAGAACCTGTCTAAAAAATGCATGCACAGATTAAATCTAGCTTTATATCTCAAAACAAGAAAACACCTTTGTGGTTGTTGCGGAAGATTGTTCAAAATGATCACTGTAACCGGAAAAAAAGGAGAAAGAAATGGAAGCAAATTATCTCTGTTATCTGGAACAATTTTCATAATTATATGGGAGCTTCGAAGAAATAGCCGCAGCTGAAAAAGTTCCCACTGGTGAGAAGTTTCTGTCGTGGTTCTATGTTTTTACAATATATTTCGTTCATAAATATACTAAGGTATGTTTTAGTTTAGAAATCGCAACTTTTAGAGATTCTGAATTAGGTTAACTGGCACTAAATTTGAATAACTCAATAAAAAGAACATGGATCACGTGACATATTTCTGTGAGTAATACTATTATTATTCTGGGAGTAAATCTAAAACTTCTCCAGAAAAATAATGACTGAAAGCACTCTAATAATAATTTATAGTAATAATTGTTACGTTGTTTTGATTTATAAATTTTTATAATTATATTTGAAATATATAAATGTTTTGAAAATATGTATCTCCGTATATATTTTTTAATAAAATTTTCCGTGAGAAACCTTGTTAGTTTAAAAATGTGCCTTCAGTATTATATTTCAATTTATATTATAAAATGCTTGCGAATTAATTCTGACAGACTTAATAAAAAGCTTTACACATGAAAATGTTTACTTTTATTATAGGGAGTAATAAAGATATCCATTATCATTTATTAAATAAGATCATATATGCTTACAATAATTGGTTTGAGGTTTGGTTTGGTTATATTAACGTCCCGTTTTGAAGCAACACTAGGGCTATTTTGGGACGGACCTCGTAATTTTGAACCACGGTCAGATGACGAGAGTGACACCTGAGCTGGCACCCCCCTCTCCACACCAGCGGGAGGACGTTTGGTCATGACTGATTTAACGTGCAACTGACCCCCATACACGACGGTTCTTCGGTGGAATCGGGTCTTGAACCTGAAACCCTCCGGTTCCGAAGCCGAGACCTTACCACCAGACCACCGCGGCCCTACAATAATTGGTAAATTTTATTAAAATTTCAGATTTAAACAACTTATTTTAATTATAACGCGTTTTATCCATGAGATATCCACAATAAATTATGATCTTTATTTAATCAAATTAGATCTCATAGATAAACTGAGATAATAAATACTAATAAAGATTAGTTGTTTTGTAATTAAATTATTATTTGCAAAATAACTCATAATGAAAAAGATATCTTGAAAATTTCCAAGTATATCTACTTAAAAGTTTATTATTCAAGTGGTTTTTTTTTGTTGTTTTTTTTGTTTAAGACCTAAGGGTAATAAATAATGAGCCATTGTTCAATGAATAACGGAAAAAAGGCAATGAATATTTATGAGATGATAAGTTAGGAATTATCTTTTCCACTAAAAGTAATGTATTATTTATTTCAGAATAATGTAATGTCATTCGTGTTTAAATTAAATGCATTTTTTGCATAATGATATAAAAAAAATTAATATATTTCCTGTTATAAAAAAGTGCTTCGAAAGAAGTAACAATATAATTTATATAACCTTTTAAATAATTTACTTAAATAAAGGTGAGAATTAAATTGTTAAAAGTAAAGCCTTATAATATTTTTTTTTTTACTTATTCTTTAGAATGGAAGAATTAACTATAATTGATGGTAAGAACTTTAAGATTTTACCAATTTATTTGAAAATAATTTAATATTATTTCTGAAATCATTCGAATATGTCATTATGTCTGAATCGAATCTATGTCGAAATCATTATGTCTGAAATAAGATGCAAAATTAAAATTATAGAATTTGAGGTATTTAACTACATAATGCAAGATTAATTAAATTAATTAAAATTGGATGAACATTGATAGAGATTAACTAAATAAAAATCTAACAAATCTAAGAAAAAAATTAATTATATAAGAGAATTTTATTAGATAAAGAAAAAGTGACAGCTATTCTTCTATTAGATGAAGATCATGTATTAAGTAATTAGATGTCTTAGCTTTCCATTCTGTCATAGAGGAAACCTATTAGAACATAAACTTTAATTTGTAACGGTGGTCAGATGACGGTGAATAACACCTGAGACAGGAAACTATTTCCAGATTGCATTATCATACCGGCGGCAGTAAGAAATGATTATGAAACAATATAAACAACTATTTGCACAATTCTTATCATAAATCAATTTTGATAAATTCGTGAGAATTTGAGCAGTTGCAAGACTTTTTCCGATAGCAAAATGCGAATTAGTATCAAACATACACAAGGGTCTATGTAGTACTTCCTCGATCATTTAAATTTTTATACACATAAAGCAATTACTATGAAAATGGAAACTAGGTATAAAGAAGTGATTCTTTGCTCTTTCATGCTAAACCTGAAACAAGTATTTAATTGGTATGCTCGAAAGCTGCACAATATATGGAGAGAAAAGCCAATTACAAAATTGTAGAATCAGTTTAATGACATTAATTTAGTATAGAAATGTTGTTTGAACTAATGCATGTGAGATAAAAAAAGCATCCAACACTCATCTTCTCGTTCTATTCTCGTTATTTTTAAAACTGTTACGCAACAAAACAGGCTCAAAATAGATTGTATGAGGAAATGTATCTTTTGTTGTGGGTTGATGTATCTGCTCTGCACCAAATGCGTAAAAATGTAGCTTCAGTAAGAGGCCTCATCTTTGGATACATTAAATATTAATTAAAAGCTCAAGTCCATAACAAAAACCACTACATTCAGAATTTTTGAATATTTATAAGTCGAGAAATAATAGAATTATATTTCATTATATTGGGACTTTTGAGTACGGGAACTTATGCGAACGTATCATTAACATATAATCAATCACCCGTACCTTATCGACGAGAGATATAAGAAAATGATTAGTGCAAGTTCTCTAAATATCAAAGATTTTAACAAGAATGTTTTTCGTATGAATGAAGGTAGAAAATGTATTTGTATTTGATCTAACACTTGATGCTTAGACATAATAAATATGTTGTTATAATCATTTGTGAAGTTGTATAAAGTTTTGATAATTGCCCGTAATTTTAATTTGCTCTTCTCAAAAATATTGAATCCAGTATGTTTTGATTGATGAAACTTGATTATTTCTGTAATTTAAAGAATTGAAAGTTCAAATATTAATTGTAAAAAAATTATATAGAAAAAAACTTTTGTTTCGATTCTGGTAACTATTTATATAGGAAGAAATATCATTTTTCTTTGATTTTGTGATTAATTTTTTATATAACCCCTTAAACAATATTTAACTGTTAAAAGAAACAGAATGAAGTAATTATCCAAATCTACCCAAATTTTATTTTTAAAAATTCGTCAGATCTTAGGATTGTAGAACTTTTTTGTAATGTTTCAATATCTTTTTAACATTATTTTTATGAGTCACACAAAAAGTTGTCAAAATACCATTCCCAAGCATGATTACTTTTAAATAACTTCGTCCTTCTGACATGACTTAGAAAATTTATTTTGAAAGTTCTGAAAAAAAAGATTTTCAAAAGAAAATAATAACTGTGTTGATTTTAAATTAAGTTAATTTATTTGAAATAACAGTTCATATTTTAATTAGTTAAAAAAAATTTTATATTTTGTATATCGTTTTAAAACATTGATTTACTTAATCAGGTAAACAATATATTTATCTAAGGCTTTAATTTTCTATTATCTACTATAATACTAGCAATTATCTGAGAATGTGAAGCATTCCAAACAAGATGAATTTCCTACTTGTGTAATATATTTTTTCTAATATATTTATTTATACCTATTCTGAATTCGGTTCATTTTATTTTTAAACAATGATGCTAAGTATATTTTGAAAAGCATTTGTCTTCAGTAAATACAAAGAAGTGAAGTGTTGTTTCTGAATAACTAAAATAACTTTTAATCCCTCAGTCGTTTCATGGGAAAGTTTTTAAATGGTTTAAATCAGCTTATATTTATAATCCGATTATCGGATCCTACACTGCGCTTCATATGCCAGTACAGTTTATTATTTTTAAAACCCACATATGTTGCCTTAAGAGAAATATAGCTTATGAAGGTTCAACAATACGTGAAAAAACAAATGGATTTTAGTCTTAAAGAAAAGCCAAAGTAAACAAGATAAATGTTTTATTATAAAGAGAAAGCAAATGTTGTTTGTTGAAAAACAAAATGTATAATAATTGTTTTGCACTTCGCACAACTGATTTTATTTAAAATCTATTAAATAAAATTATTTTAATGCGGAAATTAATATAATTCTCTTTTAATATAATTAATATAATCTTCTTGTGCTGCATGCATTCATTAAAATCATTTAAGTTCCTATTTTTAGAAAATGTAATTTATTTCATGAGCAAAATAAAGATTAATTTCAAACAAATAAACGAAAAAATTGTTAAAAGGAAAGTATAAAATATATAAAATTATCAAGAGTAAATAATTGCTAATCATTTTTCTTATTAAATAAAATAAAAAATAACATTTTCCTTTCTCCCACAGTATGTATTCGAACGGTTAAAGTGCCAGCTTGATTTTTTTTTCTTATGACCTGTATTTTTGCATCACTTTGGGCAGCTACAAAAAAAAAAAATTCCTGAAACATTAAGCATGTTCTAGCTTCTTTAGTTGTTACAAAAAATGTAGCGATGCCTTCTTTGGCCATCGCCGATTAGATTTCTACCATTAATTAAAAGAAGAGTGCATGAACTGCAATGTGCATTTGCATCGCCCACAGAAACCAATGACGTTTGAAGAGGCAACTCCTAAATTTAATCCATAGTGTGGATTGATTTTTTCGGGTTATGCCCCAATATTGTATTTATTTCTGATTTTTTCATATTATTTTTCTATAATATCTTTATATTTCTGTTAATTCTTTTAAATTTAGGTTTCCAAAATTCTCTTAATATCTTTCTATGTGTCATTTTTCCTCCCAATGAGTAATTTTCTATGACATCCTTTCCAAAATAGTTAGTTTCTGTATGTCTATTTATTGCCTATTTTAATACCAAATATGTTCCGTATTAAATAAAACCGTCATTTACATTAGTTGTTATTATTAATTGTATTAATTGATTAATTAAATTAACACTAACGGGTATATGTGTTAGGGTGAATGTGATTAATCGATAATTAATAAAAACTAGTAAAAAGTGATTAATTAATTTAATGCAATATTCGATTGTTTTCAATAATATCTGATTATCCATACTGATATTTGCATATATACTTCATTTTATTATTAGTTTCTTTTTTGTTCCGCAGTGTTATCTAGACATATGTATTATGAAAAACAAAGCTCATTTATAAGACCAGAAGTCACTTCTTTTCTATAGAAGGACTTGCCAAACTAGATCGAAACAAAGATATTCGTCTAGACAAAGCCAATCATTCAGGGCACCCGACGGTAAAAATTCAGAACAAAATCTTTTCCTTCAAAAACATAAAATCTTGCTTCGACTTTCTTGCATCAATAGGGCTCCCATAATATATTTATTTCATTTTACCTTTCTTTTATCTCATAGGTATTTCCAGGTAATGCTATTTGATGAATAGAACCTTTCAAACTCCTATATTTATGGAATATAAGCCCGTCAATAAACGAGAGAGCCCGATCATATTTTTCTTTCATCCACTTTTTCCTTTCTTTCTTTCTTTTTTTTTCTGTTTGGGTGTAAATCTCTGTCTAAATCCCTTAAGTGACTCGGACGAAAATTGTTCTTCCGTTCTGTCCCGGTTACAGCGAACGACTTAACCTCCACCTTACCCCACCCCGCTGTTAAAATAATAAGAAATGGGGTTATGTGATGTATTGCCCGGGACGATTTTATTCTAGGCCAGATGTGCGGGACAAATCTGTTCCTGGAATATTTCGGTTGTTAGGAATTTACGTGCTTTCCTTATCTTGCAAGAGCGATGTGCTACCTCAGCAGTTTTGGATTTACGAAAATGCCTGAAAATGTACTGCTGGAACTGAAAGAAAAATATTAAACTTAAACTAGCAGAAAATATTGAATTTTCTTTCAGCGTGATAGCTTTTGGAAATTCAGGATTAGAATTTGTTACGGCATTTCGTTTTTGAGTATTCGGTTATTTGAAAATGTACTGAAAAATGTTTTACTAACAATTGATTTTAGTTTTATGACTATAAATTTTCGAGCCTTAGAATATATATTAAAATTACATATCAATCAGAATTTATGTTTCTTTGGAAATTTTTCAGCATAGGACTATATTGCTTTGAATACTAATACAACTTTCTTCATGAGATTATCAATAATTCCTTGTATTACTGAATGGATGCCAAACTGATGCGTCCCGACATCATTTGTCGACAAAAAAAATGGAGTTTTGGGGAAAATGAAGAATTTTGTCTTTCTCTTTATTTGGATACAAGGTTTAGATATTTTTCGGGGATTTTTCTGATGATTATAATTACATGTTAACATGTATTTTGATTCATTCAAAAAACCTTACGATACCTTACGATTACCTTACGATTACCTTACGATAGATAATTCATTACGTAAAGGTCCACCGAGTATTATTAAACTGTTTTTGCCGTTGATTGGGTAATGGGCATTTCTTTCAAATGTTCGCTTTTCGTACGTTTCGAATAAATTTTACTACCTAGTTTTTATATTTTAAATGTCATTTTCTGTAATTGACCATATTGGACTTCCTCCCCCGCACATCTATAAGACAAATTGCCGTGACAATATTATTTAATCTAGGCATGGAATGCGATAGAAGTTAAATTTTAAGGACTTCATACTAATTTTTAAAATTAATACTTTGAATGCCAACTGCGCAGTTTTCAGGTAGGGATGCCTCCCTTTTTTTAGTTATGCTAATTTAAAATTTCGTACCTTTCTATTTGATTCTACCATTGAATCTACAGAAGAGCTATTTTTTTACTTAACTCATAGAAGCATTTGAATCATTACCTCATTCTTCAAACTTCCAAGCCAAAGAAGTAGAAGATATTTATTGCTTCACCTTTTATTCTAAAAACTAGTCAACAGTTTAACAAGTTCACAATTTGACGATTTCTCGTTAATGAATTTTCTGAAATAATTATAAAAATCAGCGATTTTCGAATATTTTTTTCACATGATAATGAAATTTTTAAAAAGTGATTTGGAAATGGAATTTCAAAACAGTAGAATATAATTATTTAGATTTAAATGGTAATTTTGTAATTCAAATATTCTTTTAAACATAAGTAATTAATTTCAACATATAAGCAAAATTTCTCCAGTTCCACAAAAGAGACATAAAAAATTAATTTTGAAAGAATTAAATGCCTTAATTGTTTTACTCGTTTAAACAGAACATTGAAAATTGTTCTCATAGGAATAAATAACATAAAATCGAAAACATTATTTAATTTCCTCTGAATGCATTTGCCATCATTTATATTTTTATAACAAATAAATAACTAATTAATTTTGTTGATCCTTTACAGGATACATTTCTTGCTTTTCCCTCCGGATAGAAATTGCAAATAAGCAAAATATATTTCGACATTATTTATAAAAAAAAATAATAGCTAATGAATCTTCAATAAATTTTTTCTCAAGTGGATAATTTTTCATCCAAATCACAATAACGATAATTTTAATTAATATAAATTATTAGCAACTTTTCGAAAAATCAA
>JAPMOR010087831.1:198839-226463 GCA_026543865.1 Argiope aurantia
AAAAATAATATTTTGTAAGGCAAATCATATTATTGCAACTAATTGATTGCAATTGAAACCAGAATTTTAGAAATAATCTCCAATGGCACTTTTTAAACTACATAAATAAATGGAAATAAAATGTAATAAAATAAAATAAATTTTAATAAAATACAAATTACATTTCAATTTTTAATTTTTTAAAGATTTTTGGCATTTTTCATAAGATTTACTTTTTTATATTTTGATCATACTTCTGCCAAAATTCTTTCTTTATAATAACCCATATTTTGTATTATAGAAAAATAATAGTATTGTTTATCTCAACACATAAACAAGAAAAAACCTCTGTTTTATAACCCTTCTTTGCATGATTTTTTTCTTTATTTGTGAAATAAATCAAAATGATGTAATTCATTCTCTAGATTAATGGAAAAATGTTTTAAAAAATTCATAGTTTAACTATATAATATAAAATATCTAAAAAATATTTTGATGGAAATATCCATCAGCATGCAAAATTGCATGTTACGCTCAATACAAAATCTTCAATGTCCCGTTCTTCAAAATTTCTTAGATTTTTTTTATCTCAGATATTAATTACAAAAATCCGAGATTAGTTATCAAAAAATATTCAAGAAATCGCACGTTTCTTTCAGCTACAACAAACAGCGAAATAACAAGTTCAAACCCGCTTTGAACTTGAACCGCTAATGATTGTGACATTTCATTTCTTTTGATAGCTACGTTCCTTAATACGCAATAATAGTGAAAAAAAGTTGACAGCAACAACCAATTTACAGTACAATTGTTTGTTCACTAAGCGTTATAATGAAAATTTCTATCAGCATGCAAAGAAGGATTAATGAAAGAAATATTTAGAAGTACTCACGGCTTCCATCCGTCCTCGCTGATATTATTTCGCTGCCATTTCCCCTTCCAGCGCTATTGAAAGCCACCAAATAAAATGAATATGCTGAGCCGCATTGAAGATCGTGCAAGGTGTAAGCTGTCCTGTCTCCAGTCAGGTGAGTTTCTTGCCAATGGTTCCCTTCAGTTCTGTGGTATAAAATGTACCCTAGGAAGGAAAACATTTCACTATAATCACTTTTTTTTTAATTTTAATTTATGTTTTATCTTCATACTTTTTTAAAATAAATTTTACACAATTTTTTACTGCCAATAAGCTTTCGATGTGATGCTACAGTGGTTAAATTTGAAATAATAAACTTTTTTAAATTAACTGCTTGTTTAGTTGGAAAGTCACTATTCCCTTAAAAAAAGTAGTGGTAGAACTTTTTCATAATCTTTTAGAGCGAAATGTGAGAACTTTTAAGAAATAATAGAGTGATTGAATTAATTCATGCTTTTTTACCGTTGTTGGTGTCTGTTGTTTGAAGGTAAATGACATATTTATGAGTAAATTATCTAAAACTATATAACATAGTAAGGTAATATTTAAGTTCTTATTGATGGTGATAGAAGTAAACTCTACAATAATTTACTGCCCTACAAATGCTGAAATTGCCAGAAAAATGTACTAAATGTTTAAAACGGAGTGTTTTAACCCTAAAAGCACATTTAAGCAATGTCTCAGCAATTAATAACAGTTAATTGTCTGCAATTAGCTACATTAGCACAATGGTGTTGTCAAAAATATTTTGTGGCTTCTCTACTTCCTAATCCTATGCTAATTGCAGGAAAGACACGTTTTACACGACAAGATGACTTCAGGTTTACTATATGAAGCTTCTTACACCCTAATGCATAAGCATTTGCAATGTAACATAGTTAAGCTGTAATGCTAAGTCTGAAATTGGTAAATACTAATTGTACTTACGAATACATTTGACTACTTACACTTTTATCTTTTACTTATGTGAACTAAAATAGTTTTATGAGCTGAATGTCGTGACTTAATTCAGATGGTAAACACAGAAACATTAAAAAAATAATTTTAAATCAATAAAATTGTATTTTTATGCGCTGATGCTTCAAACATCAAGAGTGTGCACTTTAAAAAAGAAGTAAAACACATATACACATTGCGAAGATGCAAAGCATAATAGGGAATCCAAAAATGATCAAACGCTGAAAGCACGAATGCATTTTCTTCCAGAAACAGCAGAAACTCTATTCTTCTCTATTCTACTCTTTTGCAGCAGAAACTCTATTCTGAAATGGATTTTTAAGATATGGAAATATTATGTAGTAGTTTCTAATGGCACTTGTCATAGGCAGGCCCACTGACTTTAAAAGTCAGTGATTTTAAGCCAATGTTACGTCTCTTGGTTTCAAGTAGCGCCATCTATGGTCAAGAGTACGTGCATTCATGCATTTGATTCACAGATCGTAATTTAGACCAGAATCAGAGAACGATCACTCCAGATCCAGTACCTCCAATGATATTACTCTCGACATGGAGAACTTTATGAGCACAGCAAACTTAGGAGCAAGCCAGCCACCACACACTTGGATAATCTTCGGGCCACTGGGTTCGAACTCGCAACCCAAGGGACGCGAATCTAACCAGGCAATTCCGGCCTTGAAAAGTTAAATTCTTGCAGTATGAAAATTCAGAACACCATATTTGACTGATGAAATTACTGAATATTTCTCCAGGATGTTTGACCCCGTAAAAACTTATTCAATAGTTATTGTATAGTAAAATATAGTTTCAGAGCGATGGTAAATTTAGAATATTCAATTGGTTAACATTTAAATTTCAGACTGGATAAATTATGGATTACATGCGATCTCCATTGCTTCAGCTGAGACAGTTAATGGAACAATCTTATTTCGATTACTTTTTCTGAGCCATATGGAAACTTTGGCTCAGCCACGTGGAAACTTTAATATATTCTTTGAACACCTCTTAGTTTCTTAGTTGAACAATATTCTGTTGTTGATTTCTTGGTTGCTCTGCTATCCGAATTAAAATAATTTTATAAATATTTGTGATTTTGTATTCCAGAAGCGTTAAGTATGCGTTGAAGCCAAAAGGAGTGACGGTTTTTCCCAGATTGTGTTATTTGATTCTTGTCTTTCTTTGGCGAACCGATATAGTTGAGAAATGTGAGCATTCTGCTCTATATACACTGATATATAAATATGTAAATCTGACGTAGTAATAGTTGAGTTCCTTAACGATTTTTATAATATAGGATTGGTCATAAGTAAAAGACATACGTTTGGTCGCATTTTTGCAGCAGAGTTGCAAGTACCATGCAGGAAGGCAGAAAGTATACATATTTTTTTTTTCTAAATATAAATTTTGTTAGTTTGGAACTTTTTTGTTTTGTTTTCTTAAGTTTCTGTTTTATAAAGATAATAAATATATATGAATATATATTTCATTTTATATTTATCTTTATTTCTCATGCTTAGTTTTCACAATCTTGGGTAACTAATCCTGAATGATTTCTATTAATAAAAAACTAATTATTATTATTTTATTTAAATTAGACTTTACTATTTACGTGTTTAGCTGGATATTTAGCTTTTGTAATCATTCACAAAGTGCTATCACAGCAATTCCATTTGTCCATTTCCAATTCTTATACGCGTGTGTTGCACTTTTAAAAAAAGAATTTAATCTTCTTTAAGACATTACCAAAACAACCCATATCTGATTAGTCTGTAATAATATTATTCTAAGCATAATCATTAGAATTGTGATTTCTCCGTATAATAACAACTAAGATATTTCTACTTAGTAATTAGATCAATTACTAAGAGAATTTTTCGAAAGAGAAATATTTATCCTATGTTAAATAAATTATCATTCAAAATAATAGACTCATTTAAAATTTATTGATTATAATGCATAAACAAATATCAGTTTTAAAAATAACGAAATTCCTGGAGTTGATTAATTTCCATTTTCTATGAAAGAATAAATATTTATTCACTATTTTATAAAATTAACTTTAGCTTTTGCTATTCACTTAATTAATATTTTGGTACTGAAAATAACAATACCTTCATGCATTATTTATTTCTACTCCATTCCATTTATATTTCCACTTGCTAGAATAGTATAGACAATAAAATAAAATCAAATTTACAAATATTTTTATGCTTGATTATAAAACATTGCTTTTCATAATTAAAATTATTTTTTAAATAATTAAATTTGAAGCTACTATTTAAAATATTGCACAAAATAACCATTAAAATTCATATAAAATCCTATAAATATTTAACATTTTATTATGACGACTTTCTATTAAAAGCGAGTAGTTTAGAAAATAATTCGATAAATAAATAATTTTTGCTATATTTAAAACAAGTAACTATATTTTTAAAAAAAGATTTCATACCTGATATTGGAGCATTTGGATGGTTGTTGGGTTCCCAAGAGAGTTTGAGTGTTCTTGATGTGGCAAAATATTGCCTCATTATGGGAGGATTAGGACGATCTATAATGAAATAAAATATAAATTGAAACAAAAACCGTGTATTAATAAATATAACTACGTATAGATAATAAATTATGAATTTGGGAATAATAGTATTTCTGTTCTAAACCTAGAGAGGAAAGCAATCACTTTGAAAAAAGGTGTTTTAAAATTAATATTGTGTAAACCACAAATATTCTCTATATCCGTAAATATTATACAAAATAATATCGTATAACATCGAGCGTATCATATAATATCGCACTACTTATTTTGCAACTGCGAATGTCATATTATTTATTTAAATTTATATTTCAAAAATTCATTATGCACCAACACATAAAATGCAGAAATGAATGCTAAAATTACATACTTTTGTTTTAAGCTCATTTTTTCGTAACTGTCGTAAGCATTTTGGTGCATCTCGGAAATGTTATAGGAAGAATATGTCTCGAAGCAAAAGTCATTGCACATTTCTATTGTTATAATTTGCTATTAGCACCGCAGACACGATTGTGAACGGATTTGCATGCGTGAAGATATCTCCTTCCGCAATCACCGTAATTAGGCATCAAGTCTATCTCCCGCAGTGTCCACAATTAGGCATCAAGTCTATCCTCTGCAGCCTCCATAATTAGACATCAAATAATTCAATATAGAAGGCTTGGAAATAAACACCTAGATAGATTCTCGAATTATTTACACCCCATATCCTTTCTATCTTATGTGAGATTTCCTAGTGTGGCCCTTGCACAGCAGAATTCTTAGATGTCTTTAAATTAAGTCTAATTATAGATCACTGAATCGCTATAACTTTCTAGAACAAATTTATAATCATTCTCTTTATCATTATTGACGAAATGGGGTCTAATTTATCTTATACTGAAATAGAACATTATAATGTTATAATGTGTAATAATCATATTTCTAACCAACATCACAGTACACTTTAGAAATGAAAAAAGCTCATATCAATGTAAAGTATAAGTCGTGATGGTCTAAATTCGGGCCGAAGTTCTCCATGCTCAAAACGTATTTTCATTAAGTGTACTGCTATACATTAATAGTCAACTGGAAACGGGCGTCAAAATGACTCCGCGATGTTCATTAGCTCTGATTATCACGTAGTAGTTTGTCCTTGAATACAATCATCTTATCAGTATCTTCAAGTTGTTCTTTCTGCAGTATGTTGGCAAAAGTCTAAGTATAAACACATGTGTATAACAGAATTAATTGTTTTCAAACTTTTTGTTGTTATTTATGGCTTTATGTCTCTAAAACTGCTTTTAATTTGAATAATGCAAAAAGAATAAAGGAATATTCATAAAATAATGTTTTAAAATATTGTACTCTCCATTTTTGTTCGATAAATTCTAACAGCTGTTAACATTAATGTTATTCCAAAATATCTAAACGAAGTAAATGCTCATAGAAAGATTGATTATGTTTTTCTTATAACATCTTACCAATATTTAATGTTATAGTATTTAACATTTTTAATATTTTTGGTAACTACATGATTTTCAGAATGTATTGTGCTTACAAATAAGTTCCAATGCTGTTCACAAAAGACAAAAAAGAAAAATAACGATGGAGTCACTTTGACTCCATGTCTCTAACCGCGCGAGGAAATTCATGTCCCCTGTCCCCTGTTAAAATCTAGTATCATGTACAAAATTTCATTCCTCTGGTGGTGTGGAAATTTGGAGAAGAGGTGCTAGCTCAAATGTCGTCATTCGACCGAAATTCATACCAAAATAGCTCTCGTTTATATTCAAATGAGACGTTATTATAACTGGAATCAACTTCTATTTTGAAACT
Source organism: Argiope aurantia (assembly GCA_026543865.1). Classification (NCBI taxonomy): domain Eukaryota; kingdom Metazoa; phylum Arthropoda; class Arachnida; order Araneae; family Araneidae; genus Argiope; species Argiope aurantia. The sequence goes on from JAPMOR010087831.1 coordinate 205,040, forward strand.
TAATCACCTACACAGTCTGGTGCTCATTAGTGGAAATAATATTTATTTCTAAATACAGTTCCTTCCATCAAGAGACCCATTACCACACGCATTACGACAATGAAACTCATAGAAATGGAAGCACTAATAGTTGGATGTTTCAATTGACCTTGTCCAATAACACAAACGAATCACTTCAGGCTCATGTGAAGCGCAGAGAATGGTCTGTCCAATTAAATTTTGAAACTCTAGTTCATCATTCAATTACTGCTTAAAATGATACGCTTTGGGCTATTGTAAGAAAATGGGGAATTTGATGTTAGATTATCATTACAGTTTCATTTGTCATTGATTGCGGTATCACGAGTAAAGAATAGCCAGAATTCTAGAGCAGAATATTTTAGCGCATATGATTTCAGACCATCTAGCTTAAGACAGAAATGATATCAATAAAAGGAAATAGTGTTAAAGTTAATCTATTTAAAGGTACTAAAATGTGCATGATTTAAGGTTTATAAAATTCTTTGGAAAAAAAAGTCGGAAAATATTGAATTAGAAAAAAATACTCAAATGTTGACAGCAACAAATATGCTTCAATGCTCTCGAATAATAATAAAAACGTGTGATAATTTGGGTTAATTCAAACATAAGGGTATGATTTTCTCAAGTCTTAGACATTTAATTATTTGTTACATATACATACCAGCATCTTATCTGATATGATATATTGGCAGTAACTTCTGTTTCATTTTGAAATGGAATCGTAAAATTATATATTTGGGTACTCTATTCTGATTTGAATATCTTTGATTGTTTTTCTTCCACTGTGGATATAAAATGTATCCTTAAAGAGGATTTTCATGTAAATATTTATATGTTTAAACATGATTCAACCTTGTGTTTGAGTTTTAATATTAACACTACACTATATAATATTAATACTGTATAATATAAGACTACACAACACTTATAATATTAGAACTGCCAAGAAAAAGACAAAAGTATAGATGAATTGCTGATCTTAAATTCCGAATTATGGCCAACAAAAAACACTTGATAAAAATACTTTTTTCAGATCACTTTTGCTACATAATGTAAAATACTTAGCTAACTATACTTTGATATATATAATCTAGATATAAGGAGAAAGATATATTTGTAGATCGTTTACTATCAATATGAAAAATGAGATGATTTTTCTTTATTCCCAAGGATCTAAATATTGTAAATTGCAATTTTTGATTTTAAGGATATCTCAGGAAAAGGGTTAGAAATATTTAGGAAAATTATGGTAACTGGCAGATTCAAAATCATGTAGGAATTCTGAGTCGAAAAAGTTATCAGAGAAGGTAGATGTGTTGTATGTGCTGAGATAACCGAAATTTTCCCAAAAAATAAATTTTTATTACGGTATTCCATAAAAAGATTCAGCCATTATAAATACCGATGATACAAATGTTACATTCAACTAATGTTGTTTATAACCAATGACAGATCCATAAAATCAAATTTAAAGTAAGCAGACTTAAAAGTAAGATACAAAATGCATGATTCATGGCAAATTCGTGTAAGATACTTTTCACAATCGATTTAAAATGCTTTACACATTTGACTGGCACAACAATAGCAATCCTCATTGAAATATTTAATCCGCACAAATTTTTCCGCGTCCAAAAATGAATGAGAATAAACAACTAAATATCAATCTTTTTTTCTTTTCATTAAAAAAAATATAATGCCTCAATTATATTATCGATAAAAATACCGTAACGCTATGCAGGAGAGAGAAACAATTATTCTACACGTGAACTATGCATATTGGATAAAAATTTTGGATCTCTTGACATCAGCTGTGGTATGCGATTAAGGATTCCAGTCATCTAAGTGAAACCTACACCTCTAAGAAGTTAGTAGCATTAGTGCTGAGATGCTCCATAGATGAATTAAACCAATCATTAGTAATTAATTTTTTCACTAATTTTAATATTGGTATGTAGGCATCTCATCTTCAAGACTAATTTATGATTTTTAACATTTCGTTTTTACAACACAGCTAAATGCTTTAGAAAATATTAAAAGTAAAATTAATTCATTAAAAACTAAATACTTTATAAAATTAAAAGTAAAAATTTTTAAGTATTAATTATAAAGTCAACAAATGTTTTTAAATTAAACAGGTATGTAATTATGTCAATTGAGTAATATATTTTGTTTGTGAGGATCAATTCTGCGGGGTTAATTCAATATGTATTCTTTGAAAATTATTATTTTTTTGTTAACAGACAAAATTTTTGTGACAATATTGTGTGTGCAATGTGACATAAAACCAGTATTACATTCGAGGCAAGCAGATGCGGAGAATTTATTTTGTCATATGGAGTTACAAAATATTTATTCTGCCCAATTAATTGATATTTTTAAATATTCTTCTCTTTTCCTGTAATAACCACATTGAAACGGTACTCCAATTAAATCGAATTGTCCGCTAACATTGATTAGGAAAGCGGGTGCACAGTTTGAAAATTATATAATTTGTGTTTAATATGAAAAATCCAAAAATTCCGTAAGTAAATAAGGCTTCAAGACAATCAGCGACATTTATGAGGTTCTTTCTTTTCTATACTTCTGCTTCCGAAATACAACTTTCTCTATAGGCAAAAATAGGAGCTAAATTGATTTATCAACAGAGAAAATATTTTACATCAGGACAAAAAAAATGGTTCATATATATATATATATATATAAACTGTGGTTCCCATATTTTTAATAACTGTTTTTCATTTAATAATTTATATTTTGCAAATGAGTGTGTAAAGATTATCCACATACTACTTACCACTTACCACCACACTTACCACTTTCCTGACAGAAATTATAATCAAAATTGAAAATGAAAATTAGGGAAAACAAACTTGTTTACAGAGAAGTAGTGTGAGGAACAATATGTATCTGCAAATCTCTTATTTCTCATATTTTTTTTCAAAATTATTCGAACTAAATTTCATAGAGCACTTCAAAGGAAGTATTGGATTACAGGCGCATCTCAAACAAATAAATATTCAGGATGTACAAAAATAAAATTATATTACTTATGCTGCTCCCTATGTACACTTCAAAGGTTACAGAAGTCTATTGTGAAGTCTCTCTATATTTGAGATCATAAAAGAGTTCCAGTTGGTGAAAAGAAATAATTTCAAAGAAAACTGCGTCGTTTCTTTATGTAACTCTGATAATAGGAACCTCTTGACCTCTTGATTGGCGCTGTTATGAATCAATAGTCATTATACTTTTTCACTGTATTTTCTACATATAATTACTATAATTTAGTATGTTGTTATATTCTTGCTCTTTCATGCATCTCTGCGTCTCTTGGCTTCTCTGAGCTTGTGGAAATTGGAAAAACGATATCGACTCGTTGTTAATGTTTTAAAACTTGGCACACAATTTCGATGTTAGTTCGGAAAACAGTTACGGAATAAAAGTGTTATCTAAGTAATGAATATAAACTTCTTTAGTTTGAAATTTTTATTATGATTTTAATAAGCCAGTATTCATTCAAACAGTATATTAGCAATTCAATATCTCTTTATTCTTATTTCCTTATTTATATCACATTTTTACTTTCTCACACACTTCTGCATCTTGTGGCTTCTCTATGCTTATAATAACGGATCGGAGATTGGTGAGCTCATATCGACTCATTTGTTGTTATGTTTTAAATGTTACTCAACATTATGAGATCTTACGGGAAAATAGTTATAAAACGAAGCTTTTATCTAAATAATCTAAATTAAATTTCTTGTGTTTGAATTTTTCATTTAGCTACGATTCTCATAAGCCAGTATCCATATAAACATAATGCTAATGATTCATTTTTTATATTTTGGTTTAAATCCTTTAAGTGCAATGTTTATAAATTGGAAATATTCCTCATTTATACAAAAAAAATTAAATCATTCCCTATGATAAATATTTTTATGATCATATTTTTTTTTCATAATCTTTATAACTCGATCAAAGGAAAGTTAAATATTCTTGATGGCATGAGTAAAATTCTTTTGGTTAGTCGTTGCAACGGAGTAGTTACCAATGGTTGTCAGTGTTTTGAAAAATGCCATAAGTTACAACACAACTATTACCAATGGTTTCAAACATGGTTAATTATTCTATGAAAATATCTAACTTATGACGAGACTGATAAACTAGAATATCAGGGAGTTTATATATATTTACTTATAAAAATTAAACATTTCATCTTTTCAAAATTCGATTTTTCACATCAACCTTGTTTTTCAATTATTTATGCTTTTTCTCAGCCTCGAAAAGTTAACTCTACACTTTGCTTGAATATAATAATGAATGTCATAAAACCATAATAATTATATTAAATTATTTATATTTATTAGTATGTTTATTTTTTTATTAGTGTCAACTTAATCCAGATTCAAAATAGTGCGAAGGTTATTTTGGGACAAACATTGTAATTCGTAGTTGTGTCTAAATGACTAGGAAAAGGGTCGATACCCCCTCCTCGCCAACCACCAAAGACATTCACACAACACCAGCTGAATGCATGCCTGAGATTCCGAAACTAACTAAAATATAATAAAATACCTTAAAACTAAAATTTACAATTGATTAAGATATATCTTTAGTTATCCTAATTATTTTTGTTTATTGAACAAATTTTTATGATTATTAATCTTATTATTTATTAAAATCTTTCATAATTTAAGAACATTTTTATATTGTGAATTTGTTTTGAAAAAAATGACGCTAACTGAAATGTTAAAAAACTTTTAAATGTTCTGCATATGTTTTAGAGTTCCAAATTATTTGTGTTAATATATATAAAAATTTCCATGCACTTAAGCTCTTGTATGTATTTTACTCAATATGATAATTATTTTCACTTACACTTTCAAATCGTATTCTGCAAATGTTAATTTTAAATTAGATAGAATAAAATGTTTTTCATGAAATAATATTGACTCTATACTAGAAATATAAGTAGCCATTAAAGAGTTTATATTTATTTTGCAGTTCCGAAAATCTCATAAATCATGCAGAAAATTATGTTTTTCGATGTTGTTATTGTCCGTATTGTTATATCATGATATAAAACATAAATTCACTTGGGCTATTCAAATCATTTCATAAATGATGGCCTTAGAACTTCAAATTAATTTATGTCTTAAATTCTCTTAGAAATTTTCTTTTTGTAAATTATCAATAACTTTACTATTTTAATTAATTTTTAATTACTATCACCATTAATAGTTTGATTTTATAATAAATAATTAGAAATGATTTCTAGAAAGTACAGCCTTTAAAAATAGAAACCAAATGCACATATGTAGAAAAAAAATTAATGGCAGTTTTGTTTCTATTTTTTAAATATTTTCGATATGTTTCTCCTTTTAAAATAAAAATATAATGAATTCATGCGAGGTTTCTTAGAAACTCATTGGTTCCTATTCTTCTTACTGAATATGATGAACAAGTCCGTATTTCAACGCCAGACATTATCAAAGAAATATTTTCCGCATAAGTTGAATTTTTCATTTCTATTTCAAATATAACAAGTCTATAAATGAAAAATTATGTTGAAAGCCCTATTAAATGGAAAGCATCCTTTTAAAAGAAAAGACAGACACTCTCAATGCATTCAATGAAATTTTATGGCCGCGTGCAACATATTGTTACTTTTATCTTAAGCTTAGACAAATGTAAAAGAGAGAGAGATGCATTAAGAGTTGAGCGTAAACAAGAAATCCATTTTCTACCAAATGCTAAAATACTTATCCTTTTAAGTTTTTATAAATTCATAAAAACACAAAAAAGAGGAAAGAAAAAAAACTGAGAACCCATTCGGTTTTGCATCAGAAATGATTTGCTCAAAATATTCAGCGAAACATCGAAGCTGAATATTTAATACTGAATTTCAAATTCTACATGCAGCATAAGAAATAAGGATATTGTTATCACAACACTATAAATAATGGTATAGAAGTTTCTGGACGGTTGGAGAATGGTAGCTCAAGTATAAATCTAATGCTGGACTTGCTCGAATGAATTATGAAGACAGGTCGAAAAGATGAGATAACTTCCGATGAGAATGGTCTTATAAATCTTCCAACCTGCTCTTCTGGTGTAAGTTTGGAAAATCTATTATGTTTTTCTTTCTTTGATATCGTCTAAGTCATCACTATTTTCATCTTGATAACTTAACAGTCTTTCTTTAGGTATAATTCAATAAATAATTGGTAAAATACTTGTATTTTGTGATTATAACATTTTTATTTTTTATTTTAAGAGAGATGGTATAATTTTCTTTTTGGGTAACTTCGACAGACTTAGTTCAGTTGTGATCAAAGCGAATCATTTGAACAGATGGTTCACCTGAATAATGCAAAAGCTTGCATCATTCAGTACTGGCTAAATCGAAGTCTCACAATTTAGAGCAACGCAGACTCGTTTACTTTGCTGCTGAGATAAATATTCAAGTAATTTATAACTAATCAATGGACGCTGCTGATTCTGATTTGAATTTGAATACTGAAAATAGTAATGTAACAAAATGCAGGATCTTTATATTTTGAAACCACCTTTATTCTTATTTAACATACAAGCCGCTACAACTTACTAGTTGTTAAAGTTAATAAAAATGTGCAATAACTGATGAAAAATCACATGAATCGATTAACTGATATGCCCGCTCTTTAATTCATCAACATGAATATAGTAAGTTAACAATTTAGAGTCTATTGAGTCGATACAAATCTTAAGCTTGCCAAACGTCAGAGATATTTTTAAGACATGGTGAACAAAAAAGTATTATATCTAATTAATTGACACTGCTGATTCTGATTTGAATCTGAATACTGAAAATAGTATAACTATATGTAAGATTTTTGCAATTGTATATTAAATCTTTATCTTTATTTAACAGGAGTAAGTAGCATTTACGAGCTGTTAAAGTTAAGAAAAAATGCATAATTGCTAGTGAAGAAATTACATGAATCGATTGATCTGATGTGCAAGCTCTTCAGTTCCCTAACATGAATCTAGTATGCTAACAATCTAGTGTCTAGTAAGCCAATACAGATCTTGAGTTTGTAAAATATCAGAGATTTTTTTAAAGACATGGTGATCGTAAAAATATTTTCCTCAATCATTCACTGGTTGCGTTGCAAATCAAAATCGAAGGATGAGAGAACTTCATAAGAATTTAGTTTTCACCTTATTTATATGAAATACTAAAATTTTATTGTCAAATTTGCGGGGGTTATAAGCAAGGTGGCTTAAATTGAATTGGCTGCAATTTAAATTGAATTACAGAATGAAAATTAAAACTGCACACTCAAAGAATGGCATTTAAAATATGAATAAAATACAAGGTTAAAAAATGTGATGTGGTAGACTTTAAATAATCCAAAACAAGTGAACTTACAACTCTAGAATATAAAATGAAGTTTGAGAAAGCGATTTGTAAACATATTGAATTAAACTGGTAAATATATTTGATATCTAATTGACGTTTTTCTACATTTGTGAGAAGTTCAATATCCTAACAGGTGTGTTTATAAGATCTAGAAGTTAAGAAGTAAAATGAGATAATATAAAATAAGAAGTTAAGAATTTATATAAAAAGATCTACATAAGAAGTTTCCTGATGAATTAAATATTTGAGAAAAATTTAAATCCGTCAAGAAAAAAAGCAAGGGCAATTTCAAAGAAGTCACATAGAATTTTTTAGAACTTACAAAAAAAATCTATTATACAATGATGATGAGAAATAGGATTTAAAAATGAAAATAATTATGATATAAAATTAAATTAGAAATACATTTTTATCATTCGTATCTTGAAAATATTTCGTCCTAATTTTGAAGCATTAAATGAAGAAAAAAAGAGCAAGATATTTTATCAAAATATAAAACGATATCAGAGAAAATGGGATTGAATATGATGTCAATTTAATGTCTAGGATAAACAGGATGCATTGAATCAGTTTCTAAACCTAAAGGCCCTAATCGTTCTTTTTAAGAAAATATGAAATATATTTTTTACATTATATAACCTTTATTTATTATTTATCTGATTTTTTAGAGTTCATTTAATTGATATTCAAGATTTTTTATTTGATTTTTTTAAGTATGTATAAAAATGTTATTTTAACATTGATTGATTTCGTCAGTGCAAAAATGTTTCATCACAGTTGTAATAAAAATCTTTATGTGATGCAAATGCATGGATATTCTTTATGAAATAAGCATAATAAATGCCATATAATTTATATAAATTCATGTAAATCCCAGAAAAAAATCTATATATTTAGAAGTGTTGACTTGAGAATAAATAGTTTATCATTTACTAATGAAAATTCGTTTTCTTTAATTTTTACCTTTGATTTCCTATATAATCGGGGTAATACGATATTTATCCTAGCAGAAGAAATTAATTTTTGTATTTAAACTTGATTAATTTTTATTAAATTTTACTTAATAGGCTTTCAAGTAATTTCAAATTCAATTATATTTTATTTGAAATATATATGTTTTTAATTTTAAGATTCAAAATTAGCATCTGGCTAACATCCTCTCTCCGGACTACAGACCATCAATAACCTCAACGATGCCAATTTAATCATGACTAAATTCCTACATATTTAGGAATTTCGCGAAACGGAATTTGTTCCTGGGGCCTTAAACTAGATTATTAAGTTATTCGTCACGAATTTTAATGAATTCTCGGATTTATCCAAATTATCTTAACAGAATTCTTAACATCTCGTTTCTTTACAAATTTTAGTAAATTCTTTAGAATTTTGATGTCAAAATTCTTGACATCAAAGTTTCTTTACTTATTGCTAAAAGCATAAAGAATATTTCACCTAACACATAATTCTTGCAATTTTAGTTAAACAATTGAACTGCATGCGTTTTATTACTGTTTAGCAGTACATATGCGCAGCATATATTGTGTTTTATACACGGTGATATAATCAGCAAATAAGCGTTTTCTTGTACATCTCTCTAGTAAATACTATTTTGACCATTGGGGAAAAGATATTCATCCTATTTAGAGAAAGAAGGAAAACAGTGTGTGATAAAAATTGCAAAAAAGGATAGTATCTACAGTACCTGATTTGGAATGGACTATTCATATTCTACAAAGGCAGCAGTTATAAGGTGACTTGCTTTGCAGGATTAATAATTATTACTATGCAATGTTCCATACGATATAATTACGTACATAGAGAGGGCATAGAATTTCGTCTATAGAGCAATAGGTTGCAAGAGGGAGGGGATGAAATTCTGATTGCTGTAGTAGGGACCGAACTGGACGCAATATATAACGTCTCTTTGGCATTCAGCTGACATATTTTTAACTTAATCTCTAAATATACTGAATCCCATCTATCTCCTAAAATCCAATGCTTTTATGAACTTATGTTGTTGAAACCTGCTTCAACATTATATATTGAGAGAGTGGGATAGATAGATAGATAGAAATTTAAATTAAACGATTACCAATTCTGTTAAATACAAATGAAATGGTTGCAAATGCAGATATGATACGGAAGAACTATACTTCTAAACGAAGAAAGGAAGATTAAATCTCTAAATGGCGGAGGTTCGACCGATAATGAATGTTGTATCAAAAAGGAAAAATTGTTTATGTGATTATTTTTTTAAAAAAATGTTATTGGTTCACTTTTTGTGATTGGAGAATTCCATCGAAGAATTCCTCTTATAAAAAGTAATGTAAAATAGTGATATTTTTGTTTTTCACAAAAATTGAGGATGGAGAAAGGCAAGGGATCATTGATGACATATCTAAAAGTCATGAACTTTTATAAGAAGCAAAATTTGGCAACATCGCCATAGAGATTTTTTTTTAATTTTTATAGTTCCATTTATCTTAAATTATTTCAATATTATTATTTTTTCTGAATAGAATGAATAGTATGTGTTTGAATTGTAGGTAAAATACTGGCAAAATAAAATCATCAAACATCCATAAAGCATAATTTTTTTTATTTGGTTTATATGATTATTGGAGATGAAGCCTTTTTAAATACTGGAGATGAAGCCTTTTAGTTTGAAAATTTACTCGATAAAAATATAATTGTAGCTTTTGAATGTGGCTTTGTAATTTATTATTTCCCAATGATAAGTTGTAAATAATGCATATAAAAATTCATAAAAAGATATAGAGTATTTTTTCATTGATTGATATCTTTAAGATTAGTTTTAAATGCTTTATCTTATAATGATTTAGATATTATTGTATGATATTGGCTATAGATTGGCTCACGTTATTAAGTTTGCATGCAAGTTGTATTGAATCGAATGTCTTTTTACCTCCTTTATTATATAAGTCGTCTTTGAAGACCAACTCGTTCGATAAGGTTATTGGTTAATTTAAAACCTGTTAAATCGCTTAGCTATAACATCATTTTCATGATTCTATCAAATAATCAGATACTAAAACTCTATGATTTTAATTGTCTTATGCAAGTTCTGTTACTTTTGTACATGAAAATTTCCTATAGAATTCAGTCACATGATATCATAGCGTTACTAAAAATGCAAATGTGATGAATATCTATTTTCATGAAAATGTAACTTCCTTTTCTTTTATTCGTTTTATAAATACAAAAATATTATACAGAAATATATACAGAAATATTATCTTTAGCATTCAATAATTTTTAAAAATCGCAAGATTTAATATTTGATTAAATAAGAAGATGGATTCAATTTCAGGGCAATAATGTAATCTATATTGTTGGAAATTAGGCAAAAAATTCAATAAATTTATTCTCAAAATTTATATATAATTTGCCCATATATTAAAATAGTATTCTTTGAAAAACACTTTTCTAAAATTTTCTAACGTGTAAAAATCATTTTTAAACTATAATATTTTTGATAATAATCGCAAAATCGCAGCCTTATAGCCTAAATGACAGACGATATATGGCAAAAGTATAAGTAAAATATTTCTTTGGATTATCTATCAAAACTAAAAACTTGTCTACACAGAGGATAAAAAAAAATACATACATTTCGTTTCTTGTAATGGTTTTTATTGATGGATGATACAACGGATATGTTAAAAGCTTACATTTCTTCAACAAAGAAAATAGAAAAGTCGTACTGAAACAAATTGAGCAGCACATGAGCATTGATAGTCAGTAATTTTTCTTCCAAACTTTTCTTTTTGCAAAATGACACATTGACAGTTTTATCATTGTAAAGTAAGTTGATGGATCTTTACAAGAACATTTCTGAAGTGCCGTATAAAGATGATTAAACGATATGTTTATTGTTACACACTTCTTTCTCTTCAATGTATATATTTATTTTTCATTGCATATTTTGCCAAAAACTATATTTTTCAAGGTGTAATAAGGTTTTCAAGGTGTTTTCGTAAGGGTGATATTTTTAAATTTAAAACCTTAGTAGAAAATTTTAGAAAAAAACCGTCATTGTGTTAAAAAAAAATTGCTTAAAATAATGGAGGTGACATGAATCTCTTATAATAATAAGTATGAATGTGTGTGTGTGTTTTAGTTCTCTACAAACCAGACTGTTTGACCTACAGCTATCAAATTGGGCACATATATACTCTTTGAAAAGTGGTAATATGCATACAAAAGAAATTCTATACTATTTGAAAATTTTTAAAAATTGTATTTTTAATGTTGCTAATTCAAGGATCAAACAAATTTTTTGTTGATTTTAGCAGTTTGTTTAGTTTTTTTCGGCCCAATTTTCTAATAATATGTTACAATACCGTCCTAAAATTCCATTCAATTCCCTGTTTCGTCAAATATTTTATAGAGTGACTTTTTTTTCTATTGTTGAAAACTAAAAAAAAAGAAGAAGAAGAAGAAGATTCTATTTAATACCTGTATGGTGTATAAGGTGAATAAAAAAATGTTATAATAGAATGAAAGTTAGAAAATAGAATAACTCGACATTTCTGAAAACGAAATGATGTAATGAAACTAATCGCCTTCGGAAATGTACATACGTATAATGAATTAAAAATATGTAAGACAATTAATGTCTGACTTTAATGACTGACTATTTGGCAGTATCGTGAATATGATATACTTATACGATTTAACTGAAATTAAATTTAACCAATATCCCCAGCGAACCAACTATTCATCAAAGACGACTAATTGATGACGAATTTGAATCAACTGCTAAAATATTTGTTATAAAGAACATTCTTTTATTGTTATTAGTGAAAGTAATAGTTAAAAACTTATTTTTGAATCACACAGTGTACCATAAACTACTTGTCCTCCTTTTAATTCAAGGATTATCAAATCAGTAGTCAGTAAAACGTAAGCAATATTATGAAATTATTTAATGCGTATGAAGACTTATTTTGTAAATATTTTTCTACTTTTTGGGGATACCTCTTAAAGAATAACCATATAGGGATAATTTTGTAAAAAGAAAGGAAAGATGATAGAAAAATTCATTAATCAGCTTTATAAAGCTTTTTCTGCTATTAAAATATACATCCTTTCAAGAAAATGTATATCAGGATTGCTATGGTTGTAAAAATGCTCGAATGGAGTTGTGGACATTCAAACGTGCTTAGAAGCTTGTTTCAATTTGGAAACAATAATGTTTTGAAGAAAGTCCAAAATATAGCAAAAATATAATTTCCATATTATTTTTTTTCTAACTGGAGGATTTATCTTGCAACGTATTTGTTTCGAGTCACGCAAAGGTAGATTATACAATTTTTACATCCTTTGCTTCAAGTTTCAGTTTTTTTTTTCTGAGACTTTTTACTTTAATCTGTTCAGTAATCATATTAGAATGAAATTACGGAATGAAGTAGAAAGGAAGGAAACAAGTGATAATTTCTATTTATTTTTATAATGTTTTATAGAAAATTTACAACACACAATTGCTACATGACGAATTCTATGTGAAAAGTAATGAGAGAATTTGAAATAACATATGACAAGGATGGCAGAAACTATACATGAGGTTAATCATGAATGGGATAAATATTAAATATGAAAATATTTTGTTGCCTTATTCTTCGAATTATTCGTTGAAGCATGTTCAACAAACATGTATTGTAGAGCATCGAATTTCCCAAGTAAAATTGGGAGTAGGAATTGGACACAATGCATTTGAACATACTCTTAAGCCCTCTTCCTGTTAGGTAGAAGTTATTTCGAGTAGTTGTTCTATTAGTACCAGAAGTTAGGTATTAGTTGAGGGTCTTAGAGAGGATTTGCAAGAAATTTAGACCCAGAAAGAACTTACAAGCGCATCCGGTACATGTAAGACCTAAACATATAACTTTATAACTCGAATAGTAATTACTGGGCATTACTGATGTAATTTATGAACCTGGATTGTATTTAAATCTTTTGCATTCCCTTAAAATTATAAAACATAAAATTCACTGTAATTAAATGTTTTAGCATCAACAAGAATCACACCCCATCTATTGTTTATCTATCGTCGAAGTGTTCAATAAAAAATAAAATATTTCATAGTAAACCATATTATAATATTATGTTATAATACAGAATCTCATATTCATTTGAATCTATTTCGCTAAATTTTCCTTGCCATCAAATTAGTGTATGTAGAGAACAGAAAAAAAAAATTATGAATAAAAGGTAAAAAATGATTTCCTGAATAAATCGGGTAAGAAAATAATTTCAGGAACAAATCGGGTAAAAAAATTAATCTCAAGAATAAATCAGTTAAAAAATTATTCTCAGGAATAAATTAAGTAAAAACAATGAATTAAATTTCTGAGATAAAATCAATTCCAGGAATAATTCGGGTAAAATATTAATCTCATGAATAAGTTAGCTAAAAAATTGATTTCAGGGTTAAGTCAGGTGAAAACAATTAATTTCATGAATAAATCGGGTAAAAAATTAATCTCAGGAATGAATCAGGTAAAAAATTAATCTCAAGAATGAATCAGGTAAAAAATTTAATTACATGAGTAAATCAAGTAAAAAAAAGCCTTATTAAACCAATCAGATGTTATTCTGATCTTGCTTTAATGCTGTCAATCAGATGTCATTAAATCCTAATAAAATTTTCGGTTTTGTTTTTTTAATAATTAAAAAATTTACTAAAATATAAAAAAGGCTTTATTAGACCAATCAGGGCTCATTCTCATGTTTAATCCTAATAATATATTCTAATTTGTTTTTAATAATTAAAAAGGTTTTTTTTTTTTTTGTTTTTTTTTGAAGATTGAAAAGCTCACTTTGCTTTATTGAATCTTCGTTTCGTATTTTCTACTATCAACGGAGATGAATTAGTTGCACTATTTTTATTCGAATTCGATTGTCATTTTGTAGAAAATTTGTATTTCGAAATGAAGAAAGGTTTCTCGAAAATATCAATAAGAACGATACTAGTTTGTGGCTTTCAAAATCTATGATAAATAATTTCGCTCTTTGATTGTATTGAACTAAAATTAAAGTCAATATTTTTTTATTGGAATAATTTTTTTTCTTTAATAAATTTAATTCCATGTCTTCATTTACAGTCCGTGAAACCATAGTATCAGTATCTGAAATTCTGCTCTGCATTTGAAAAGTGCATAGAAATAGATTGCCTGCTCTGAAAGTTCAAAAATTTGTTTTTATTAACTTTATTATTATTTTTAAAAAATGAAATATTGTAAATAGGATTTGACATTATTATTCTAATTTTGCAACACCCGGGGGGGGCATCTATAAATAAAGATGAGATGCTTCCGGTATGGTGGTTGGATCTCGCCATCCTTGAGGGTATACAAAAAGGTGGAGGATCTGGCTCCTCCCATTCATGACGGGACGTACTTCCTTCGGGGAGGGTTATACCGTGGAAGGTACACGGCTCTTAGGACTCAATCACATTTCCAGCCAGTGCTGCTGTTACGACGGATTGGAGAGTCAGTGATATGACTTATTCTAATTTGACATTTTTTTCATATATGTCTAATTTTAAATTTAGTAAAAAGAATTTATCAGCCTAGGAATTAATTAAATCTCCTTAATATAGTCGAATAAATTTCATCTTATAATTTCATTTGAAATTAACATAAACTTGAATAATTCTCATATTTTATGTAAATGACGGAAATTATTAAAAAATGAGCCAATCAAAGATAACCATTAGACATCTTATCACTGCAGTATTAAAGTATAATATTTGAACATACCGAACTCCAGTGTTCGAACCACAGCTTCTTCAGATGGGGGACCAGCACCTCGGCTGTTGTAGGCTTGAACAACTATACTATATTCAGTATAACGATTCAAATCTCCTATTTCAAAATGTTGAAAAAGGGTATTTTTGAAATCCACAGGTTTGAAGGTGTACGGTTCAGGACTTCTTGCCATTTTAAATCCAACATAGAAGCCATCGATACTGTTAAGATCTTCAGATGGAGTCTGCAATAAATAAAAAAATTTCAAGAAGTAACATTTGTAATAAATTGGAAATATCACGTAATGCTATACGGTGCTGTGAAATCGATATTTATTCAGCACTGAGGAAAGGTATGCATTCTTATTTCTTTGAGACTTTCGAACAAATATTAGAAAAAGGAGAAATAACTTTTAGTTTTCACAAGAGATATTCGCTCGTCCATGACGGGAATATTAAAAAGGTGGAAAACACCAAATACGATTGTTTGCACGTATTTTGTTGAGAAGAAAATACATGATAGAAAAATGGATTGTTGTCTTTTAGAGGACTATACACCATTTCGTATTTTTTGACTTTTATTTATATGAACAAAATAAGCGATTTCTTCATTTATTATTATTTATAATTTTTTTACTTGGGGAAATACATTTCTGATATTATTTTATTTGAAAGACGTTTTTTATATATAGTATGATTACTTGATTTAAAGTTTTTTTTTCATTTTTAGTTATTAGCTTTTAGAAAAATAAAACTGCGCATTTTTATTTATACAACGTTTAGAATCATTATAAACTTTTATTGTTTCAGATAATAAATGCCTGGTTTTATATTCGAAAACGTATAGAGAATAAATTTCATGAAACTTACATTTTTAAATTATATTTATGATGTAATATAATGCAATAAGGAAATCAAAATTATATAAATAATTTCAAATTGATAATCTATGATATCCCTAAAGGATAATGTTTCAAAGTTGCATTCAAAATCATACATTAAACTATTTGAAAATCTTGAATTGTTAAAAATAAAATTAAGAAAGATATAATGACTTCATTATGGTACAAACATAACATTTAACATTATTTTTTTAATATCACTGAGAAATATGAACAAATGCATTTCTTAAGATTCATATGATTCTGTTTGATGTATTTTCGATTTTCCTGATCTTTTATAAGCGATTTCAAATTTTCATATTCTTCTAAAACATATAAGCAGTTAGTTTCTATTAGTATTTGGGATTGCATATAATGAATATTGTCTTTTAACTTGTTATTATTAAATATAAAAATTTCCAAGAACAAATCCGTATTTTATTTCTTCTAATCTAAAACACTTCAGAAATCAGTTTCTATTGAATATTCATGAGATAACGTTATGTTTCCTTCAAGAAAAGATTTATTCTTAAAAGAAGTGAAAAACCATAATTTGTTCAAAATGGAGATGAGAAGTTTGGGAAATTTTTAAGCGCTAAATATAAAGAATATTTAATATACATAGAAAAGGCGTTAATTATGCAGAGTGTTTACATCGATTAAGGAATCTAATAAATTAAAAAAAGTTTTGGCTTCTGAACATTCTTGAGAAGATTTCTAAAGAAAATCGGGAAAAATTCTCTCTTAAACTGCATATATTTAATTCATGAAATATTTTTTTTTTCTTTTTGCATTGAAACTTTGCGAAAGTTTCATCTTTCAGCCCAGATCATTTGCCTCTTATTATAATCATCTTTCTTTATTTTACAGAACGAAGTTGGATTTCTATAAGTACTATTTTTCTGAATAATGATTTCTTATGCATTTAAGCAGATCTGTAAATGAAAATTCACATCAATACAATTTTTATTTTTGGATGTTTTAAATTAATTTGTGATCTATATTCTTTAAATTGTACTTTACATCTGAAGCAAATGCAAAGGTTTATTTTTTTTAACTGAAAAGTTAGCTATCAATTTACGCAAGAAAGCAGACTTATTTTTATATATTATATAATTTTAAATTAAGACTCCCTCTAACAAAATTTGATAATTTTCTATATGATATAATTCTTGATATGATGCACTTTCATATACTGAGAAATATTTTTTTTAATTAAAATGCAAGATTTTAAAGTACAATAATGTTAGTTGATAAGTAAATATAGAATTTAAAGCTGTCATTTTTTTAAAATTATTTACATTCATTCAAATACCGATAAATTACATAATTTTAGCTCTGAAGGAAAATTCGTAAAGTAAATTCTAAAGTATAAAAATTAAAGAAAAATAATCATATAAATGTTATCGAATATTATTTCTTCGTCTATTAATTAAACATTATATTTCACTGAAGGTCCAATATTTTGGAGATGAAGGTTCATGATGTGAAATTATAATATTAATATTTGAAGTTGATACTTTTTTTAAAAAAATTATTTCAATTCATTAAAGTATTATTATTAAAAAATATATACAATATATTAAAAATTGATATTTATTGAAAAATATATACAATTTTTTTGTCAGAAGATGAATTCCTGAAATCAGTTTGAATATATATTTGATAAAGGTTTTAATCTATCAGCATAATTAAAAAATATTCAAATTTAAATTATAAAAAATAATATTTTTGGCAATCAGTAAAACGATTAGTAATTAGTAAACGAAAGTAAAACGATGCAATGAAAAAAGAATATTTCGCAAATTTAAGAGATAGCTTTTAATTTGGATTTACAAAAAACGCTAATTTTCTTTAATATATTATCCGAAAATGTAAGATGAAATCCAAATTACTAATTTAGCTCTTATAATTATGAGATATTATAGGATACATTGCACTAATAGCACAAAATATGCTACTGAATCTTATATTTCATTCCAACCGAACAGCAAATTAAACAAGAATTATAACACTCTAAGCAAAATCGGTATTGTATAATTCGTTATTTGGCAAATTAAATGTATCAAATCCACCAGTAAATCAATTACTAACAAATTTCTACACATTTTGCTATAAAAAACAAAATACTTTCTCACTAGTGCCAGAATCTTCAGATTGCTAACACGCATTTGAGAACAAACAATTTGGCAGGAAACATTGAAATAAAAAAAAGAGCTATAACTAGTATCGGTAAACTGAAAATATAAATTTATTTTAATGAGATTTTTTGAATTCTCTTTCAATATGTTAGAACATTCCTTATGACGATTCTTTGATTATTTAAAATTATTTTGTTCTTTTAAATGTTTGATTAGGAAAAATAATTAAAACTGGACATTCTCCCAAATTTTAATTAGGCTCTAGTTACAGGCTATTTCGATTACATATTCCATTCTTCATATGCATTATTGCATGAAATCTATTGAGACAAATTTCGTTCTTAAAAACTGCACTTGTAGTATCGAGTCGTATACTCATATACCAATACAATATTTTACGTATTCAATTACATTTGAAAGATATTTGTTATTCTATAGTCGCCATTCTTTGATTCAGAAAATTATTGATAAGATATAATTAAAATGTCAACAGAATGGCTACATTCATATTTTTTACTATAAATAAGGTTTTATTTTTTCAATTAATTATCAAACATTTGCATTATTATTTAATTCAACGAACTGCATTATTTATGCATAACTTTTATTTATCATGCAATTCCTTGCATATTGACGCAATGAAACAAGAAACGATTTTTTTGAGAGGAATAGAGAGTAGAACTGATTTGAAATGTTTCACTAAATAAGATTAAATCACAAAGGTGTGTTTGTGTGTGCGTGCGTGTGTGTGCCCGCACAAAGACTTTCCAATTTCCAGCATTAGATTATATTGATGTACTGAAGGGATGTACTCAAGCGATTTTCATTGTTTCATCAAATGTTTAATAGCGTGATTTTCTTGTATTGTTGAATAATTAAGAACAAGGATTATTTTTAATATTTGCTTAGTTTACAAAACGAATAAAAATGTGAAATTGAAATACCGCTAAATTTAGCAAATGCATAAATTGGGTATTCTTATAATAGTCATAGTAAATTTCAACCTCTTCTCCAAAATCTTTTTTTTTTTGAAAATGTTCATTTAGTATATATTAGGAAATAGGATAAATATGTCACATGGAAAGGGCGTACTTATGATCAATAGATTCTGATAAAAAGTGTATCCTAGATTAAAAATTTATATTTTTACAAAAACGTATTTTAATGTAAAAAGATTCTGACATTGTACCCCCATCCTTTAAGCCATCATCATTCTTTGGATAACATCACCTTTCAGTTTCTTTTACATTTTTTATCTTCCATTTATATTTTTGATTTTAAATTCGGAAAGTGTTTCTTTTCAGCAGTAGTTCTTTACAGAAGTTTTTCATTTAAGTTTTCTTAAAAATTTCTTTAAAATATCCCGATTTCAATCTTTATTTTTCTCAAACCATTCATCATTTCTAAATTCGACATCATATGTAGCTGAAAAAAGTTGTTGGATTTGAGCAATACGAATGCAAATTATATTCGAAAAATACTTTATCACATTATTTTCGCTCCTGATTACAATTTTCCTATTATCATGAAGTATTTCTTCAGTGATTTCGATTTTTGATTAATTTCTATTTCTTGATCCCATACATATCTTTCACAACGTTAGAAGAAAATATTTTATAGATATAAGTTTGACTCGGAAATTCCACCAATTAAAGCACATAAAATATATTTCTATCTTACAAGTACGCAAATTTTTAACACTGTTTCGATAATGATTTAAATGTAGATTTTTGGAACATGTAATTATTTTAGAAATTAAAATAAGACCTTTTTAGAAAGATAAAAATTTAAAGATTTAAAATTTAAAAAAAAAATCACAGTATATCATTCTTTTGAACTTTTAAGGTTCCAATAAGCCTGAAGATTTTGTGAAAATACAAATAATTTATTTATCCTTTATATATCTTAGTAATAAACTGATCTAACTTCTTTAAAGAAAGCAAAATTTATAACTATTCTAATTGTTGAAACTTTCAGAAACTGCTTCGGATACAGTTGAAATATTTACCTCTTTTTAATTTTCTTTTGTATTTTAACTTCAATTTAATTTGTGAGCATTTTGCGGTGGGGGGGGGACTGACATACAAAAAATTATTATCTTATCTTAAAATTCTGTGTTTTCTTTTCCTTATAGCAATGTACTACAAAGTTAAATTCGTTAAATAAATTATTTCTATAATATTTCAAAACTGTGGTAAGAGATAATTTGTGACACATAATTCGAAGTACAAACTTGATAAACGCTATCTCGTTCGTGTACTTTTCCTATCAATAAATTTATCTTGATTTATGTTTACATTAAAGAGTTTCCCAACTTCAGCAATCATTAATTAATATTGGTGTTTTCATCTTTCCTTGAAAACAAGCATTAATCATAAGTAATACTTAACGAGATACAACTTCTTTATTTTTGTTTAATAGTTAGCGTTAGTTTTAAAATTACTAGCAGGAATGTAAGCTTTGTACGGACAAAATAAGAAATATTAACTATCTAGACTGTTTGCTAGGTTAGTAAACTTATTTGATAGATCTAGAAGATCTAGATTCTTCTCGACCTAAAAAATTCAAGTTATGATATTGTTTGTTGAGCTGCTTTTAGTAAGTATATGTATTATAATCCTAGAAAAGGAAGCAATCTAATAGTTAGAGAAGCAATAAAATTTCGAATGCTATTGCGTTTTATAGATATACTAAAGCGCAGAACAAAAACTTGAAAATAACATCCATTCAAAATTTCAAATCGAATATAAGGAATAAATTGGTCTAAAAATGCAGAACTGTCTGCCGAAAAATATTCAAATGCATGATTTTACGTAAAATAGGAAATGTTATTTGAATTTTCACATAAACATCTTTATTCTCGCTCAATTTTATAAATCGCTATGTCTTTGAGGATTGAGCTTTTGCAGCTTATCCACTTTAGTTCGAAAAATGTCTGGCATTCAGTATGTATAGTCTGCATGCTTTGAATTTTCCGTATTTATCCTTTATTACAAGCATTAAGCATTTCAGGAATATTTTAGATGTTTATCTATATTTGTAGAATGTACATGAATTTAAAAAGCGGAATTTTAAAAGTACAAAAAATGTATCTCGAAACAAAGGATATTAGAATATATCGATCAAATATGAAAATCATTTGTTTTTTGTTTTTTTTTTACTCTCTTGTGTACGAAGAATAAAAATAGAAATTAATATATCGAAAAAA
>JAPMOR010087831.1:246463-270774 GCA_026543865.1 Argiope aurantia
AAAAAAAAACAATATATTCATTACCCCTCGCTAAACACATATTTGCTTTGTAATTTGGTGGATTCAACAAAAAAGATCAAGCAATTTCTCGGCACCTCAAAGAACGTAATTCGAAAATGATTACATTTGCGATTGTATAGCCGACGATAAAATCTGGAAAATAAGTTTAAGTAAGATATTTATTTTGATTTCTATTTATTCCTTCAAAAGTGGAACGAAAAATTACTAATTGAAAGACTTGGAATTTTATCTTGATTTATATCTCAGGTACATTTGTTACTACTATTCCAAATATTCAGGAAATTAGAAAGCAATATAATCAACATCTTATATTTACGAATTCCAAAGAGATAAGAATGCAAGAATAATGAATTCCTGTCTGATTCGAGGAATCTTGTACATCCTAATCATAATCAAATGGAATTTAGATTTCAATTCCAATCGTTACATGATAAACACCAGAAAATTATATTTATTTAAAAGTATTAAGAATATTTTCGCATTCTTCAGAGATTTTGTAAATATTTATAAAGTCTCGGAAAAGGCAGAGAAGAATTCAGAACCCAATAACTTTAAATTTGTTGATTACGAAATCTTATTGTCTGAAATCAAAGTCTTTGAATCTTAATGTCTTTGGTGTTCTCTAAAATTAAAAATTTAGAAATTGTGAGATTTTCTACAAAGAAAAGAGCCTTATTTAAAATGCCAAAATAAGTGTCGAGATGCAATATGAATTGGGATTTAGACAATATTGGTAATAATTATAAGATTGGAGAAGAAGGGCTTCTTGCACTAAATAATGCATTATGTTTCATTAAAAAAAACCAAGAAACAATAATTCATTATATTTCCCTGATTTAAAATCTACTTTTCAATACAAGACTGTCAAGTTTGAAAGATTTTACTCATCAGAGGGATGACACACATTGAGTAAAATGGGCACATGGGCTCTTTGTTAGTCCTTGAACTTCATTCTATTCATTTCACATTCATATTCTTCACATACATTTTCTTTCAGATCCTTTTTTACAACTTGACATTTTATACCAGACTATTTTGCTTTAATTCTAAACTTGCGTATTTCATGCTTATATGGCTAGCTCAATTTTGTGAGGCTTCCGCGATAGTTTTAAAACATAATTCCGTTGATAATTATGGTTTATAGTGCTACTAAACCCAATTCAAGAAAATCATATTTCTTCTCAACTCTATTTCGATGAAATGAACATTTTCTGCCGCAAGTGCAAAAGCACGTATTTTTTCTGTATTTTAAGAAAAAGAAGTATTGAAACTTAAAATTTAATTAATAATTTATTAAGCTTGTTAATTATATTTGTAAAATATTTTAATACCTAAAAGGAAATATCGAGAAGTTAGCTTAATATAATTTACGTCTCATCTTGAAACTGCATGAGAATGATGTGAGACTAATTTTGTAATTTTGAGTTATAATTAAATGATGAAAATGAAAATTTCATAATCTAAACTCCCCCAACCTATCAACAGGTGGGCTCTTAAACGTTGACATGGTATTATCAACATCTGTCTCGATTTATTCATCTTCTCAACTTAACCATCATATTCCCACAAATTCCACGAGTTTTACACATGTTTTTGTTTACCTACACATATAAGAATTTCTGAAAATATTTCTGTTATCATACATCTTCAAAAACAGAAATTCTATTTTGGAACACGGTATATCATTGTACCCTCAGAACTAGAAAATAAATGAGAAAATGAATCGCCGATTAATGATAAATAAAAGAATGTTTTAAATATAATTGAAGGAGAGTATGGCAAGAATGGGATTCCAAATGATTTTGAGTTTCTGCAATCAATATTTATGCTCACGAAATTTCAAAAGAAACTGCATTTCCTTCTTCAATAATAATGCTTATAAAAATAAACTTACTTTTTCTTCAATTAATTTTTATAAAGAACAAAATTCAGTTTGAAAAATTGAATTTAATTTCATCCCAGAAGATGGAATTTTATTTTCATTATTTTCTTTGCTTCTCTTATTACCTTTTAATATTCAGATCATTAGATAAGAAAAAAAAACCACGATAGGAGTAAAAAGATTTACTACCTCATCATAAACACGAAAAACATTCCCATCTTGTTTACCTACGATATATAATACTACCACAGAAATAGATTTCGTTTCATTTTTAATTTTTAATTTTTTTTTTTTTTGCTAAAACTATTTATAAAATATACGAATTTAATTGCTAAGGATTACATTTATTATTGATACTTACGGTATTTTATGTTATCCTCGTTCTGGATCAAAAGGCAGACTCCAAGTAAGTTTTCAAAATGTAACAGAACATTTCTGTACTAAATTTTTTGCAAAATTCAAGCGAGTCATCAAACTTGCTGCTACTTACAAAAAGGCATCTTCTCTACCTTTATCACTAATGTTATCATTAAAATACCAAGTAAAACAGCAACTCATCTACCTTGTCATTTCACGTTCTCCAACAGTGTAATGGTGAATATATCTTATATCACATAATGCTCAATATATCATAAATCACATAATGCTCAATATATCATATATCATATAATAATATTATCATATAATCCTATTTTATAGTTTTTTTTTTTTTTTTTTGCAAATATTGAAAATTTAAGCAGCTTGATAATTTCCACAAAACTTGACAACGGTCCATGTTCGATTACTGGATAGGTCATTTGCGTCCTATATAACTCAAATATCCTAAAAAATTCTTAACCCTTTCAGCAGCAAGGGTTAATATACATTATCAGGTCAGACTTCCTTCCCTTTTGGGTAAATAAATCTGACCTTAACATGGTTATAATAGAAATAACTGTTTTTACATAGGATTTAAAATATTAATCTGAAAAAAATCAGGACAAATGGGTTAAAAAGAAATTATGTTCTATCCTTGATGATTGGATAAAGAATTAAAATCTCTCCATGTCAGTGTGCTTATAATTTTAAGTATTTCTTTTAAACAAAAATTCTTTTCAAAAAAGAATTTTAATTTATCCAAATTTAAAAGAAGATAAGAGAAAATTTTAGTGTTTCTTTGTTTGTAAATCTTAATTCAGCAGAATAAGTTTCAACTGAAAAAAATAATTACTAAAAAAATGTATTAAATTTATTTTTAAAATTATTCTGCTACATAAATTTATACAACTGTATGAACATATTTATATTTATTGACATGGTGTTTAGTAAAAAGAAAATGCAATTATGTTTTAAACGTTTAAAAATTGGAAAATATTTTTAAAAAATTTAATTTATTTTCCTTTAGTGTTTTCTTCTAATCAAAATTTTTTTCCTTGTAAATGAGCTTTCACTTTGTTTGCTTTCAAGTTAGTGTTTCTTTCATAAAGATAATTTTCCCTTTAAGATAATTTTCCTTTCAATAGTATAAGCTTCCTTCTAATTTTTTTCCCTCTTATTATTTAGTAACTGAATTTAGAAACTGTTATTTTCGACAATCTACTCTCATGTATGATACGAATTACCAATATCATGTGTCATAACATTTTTTATACATAATGTCAACAGTATCAAAAGCACGTATTTGAAAAATAATTTTGATTTTAGCTTATATGAGACAGTCACTGCATTGAGTATTTTTCGAAACGATATTTTCAACCTATTTTTATCCGTTACAAATCTGATTCAAAAATATCTTTCATATGCTGCAATATAGAAATCCGACTACAACATAAATAAAAAAATGATGTTTCAATATATTTTCTTAATTCGTTTTCTTTGAAAGTGTCTTTCTAGCTGGGAGGAAAATTGAGTTTTATATTTCTCTTAACAGATATTTTTAGATATATAATGCAAGTACTTGTAGAAACCATGGAACTATATTTCATGGAAAAGAAACAGCCGAGGAAATATCTGAAATCGAAATCAAATAAAAAACGGCATTACACACTTTTTATGATTTTAAGTAAGCATTTTTTTAAACTAGTGATCTTCCCTGACAATTTTGGTTATATTTGATTTCAAATGAATCTTTTTTTTATATCATATTCATGAATCACCAAATTGTTTGACATTTAACTGGTATTACTTTAACTGTATTTGTTAAGTTCTGTTTAACGCGTACATGAACATTTCTGATCGAGACAGTCCCATAACATTATATCACTATTAAAAACGTAAATATACAGTTCATCTACCTTCTAAATTTCGCGATATTGTACAAAATCCTTCATCTTTAGCTCTCAACAGTGAAGAAAATCACAAGATTAAGTATTTGATGAAATATTGTAAATTATTCAAATCTTTAGTGCAACGATTTAGTCCATTGTTGGAAGTCAAACAAAAGAAAAAAAATTAAAAAATGCTAAAATTCACACTTTTAGTGAATTGGTTTCATTAAAAAGGTAATCTTTAAAATTTGCAACGGTGTTTAATTTATTTGTATGAAATAATATATTTGGAGGTTATAGCGAAAAGACTGTAACGTTCAACTTACTTTTCATTTAATTTAAATTATACTTAAAATTTCCAAAAAGTCTGTCCTAAGTGCTTATTCCCCCCTCTAAAATATATATAAATTTGCCGAATTCGGTAAATAAACCAAACCGGTAAGAGCCAACAAGCACACATACACGTTCGTCTTTATTATCAGAAGCGAATATTATTCACAAATCAAACAACTAAAATGGAAAATGGTACAAGGTCGTGTGAATACCTCAATGACATAGTAAATGTCGATCATAGAATTACTCTTCTTGACGTTTGTATGAAAGGTAAAAATCACCTTACTATAGTGTTTATGTTACTTCCACAAAAACATAACTACAGCAGAAGCTACTTCAAAAAAGATTTGAAGTCGACGGAATCTGTAAGAATATATGAATATTTTAGAGTTTCCAATAATCTGAGTCCTGAATAATAGTTCAACTCTACCATGTATATAAGTATCTCAATCTCTATCTTATACTAATGATATACAGATAAATATGTGTGCATATTGTGCTCTACATTCCAGACAATTTGACATAAGCATACAGAATTTAGCAATTGGAATGCGAAAATGTGTATCCCTAAATGATGTTTTTTTGATATTTTAATCTGAATTATAATTAATTAAAAATAAATCCTAATTTTGCCATTTTCCGCGATGTCTCCTGAAAATATCACTTAACAAAAATGAACTTTTTTAATAAACCCAATTTTTTATATTTTTAAAAATATTTTTTGACTAATTTTCAATAATGAATTCCTGCAATAACATTGTCACAGTGAAATTTTACCCTTTTTCATTATTTCACCAAATATTATTTAATCACTTGATTTTTCCTCCATTGTTAGAAAGAAGTTAAGAAAGAAGGATTCTGTTTAATATGCGTATATTTACGAAACAAATAAAAAAGGGAAGTTACATACCACGATATTTAAAAAAAAATTGTAACCGGATATTTGCGTTTTTAATAGCACTATGAGGTTTTGAGTCCCCGAGAAAAAGTCGTATACACAATAAATAGAAATTAAAATAAGATTTTAATGTCAAACTATCCCTGGTTATTATGGTCATTAATTTATATCTAAGCGATTTATATAAAAACAAATATAACAAATATTCCTGGTAAACTAGCTTGGCACCTCAGACGACTAATATTGAATGTAGTTACATTTAGTGATATAATGTTTAATAAGAAATAATACATTAAGTTTTGCTCAATTTTAGAATCTTCAGTTTTTCGAAAATTTCCCTTTTTAGTTAGCTTTTATTTATTTCTCCATCCTTCAAATCTAATTTATCTTCTAATTAAGAAATTTTTCCTTAATAAGTTAGTTATGAATTTTTATTAGCTTGTTTAATTTCAATAAAAATATTTTAGCACTTAAGGCGAAGATTGGATTAGAACTGTAAGTTTTAAAGACACAAAAGTCAATTCTGGCCATACTGCACCAAGCACATGAGAAGAGGTAATTGACAATTTCAGCAACCCATTCATATCTATAATGTAAAGTGATTACAGATCATCTATCTTCTTTTTCACGAAATGTAATGTTTCATAGTAATTTCTATAATAATATGAACTGAAAAACATGCATTATAAAAATACATTTTACTTTTATTAATATGGAAGTGTGAATGCAATTAGTATTTACTTTATAGACATTTTTAACTTATTTCATATTGTATGTATCAAATCTTATTAAAATTTTCATCCGCTACTGTGTAGAAATCGATGCCACATGAACAAATAAACAGCATTTTCATTGGTTTTTTTAACCGAGAAAAATAAAGCCGTTTATTACCATTAAAAGTTACTTTTAGATATCTATTAGGAATAGAAGCACGTAGAAACATTCATAAAAAGGAAACAATTAAAATTAAAAACCAATGAATAACTTTTTTTAAACAATGATTTTCAAATTATTCCCAAATGCAGATAAAAAAATAAAAATAGGTACTATTATATTAGTAAGTTACCAGAATCATTTAATGGCAGCCTAACTGGGGCAATGAATTTTAATTCAAATTTTGCAGTAAATACCATCCAATCAGAAAACATCCCTATACTTTACAATATGCATTTCTTACTTCTTCTTTTTTGGAAGGAACAAAACGGGAATTTGAGCTCAAACATGTTTTCCTTTAATTGAATTTTAATAAACACCCATTATTGCAAAACATAATTAAAAATAAACAAATAAAAAACGGCGAATATTAGTAAGCATAATAACATTTTTAATCCCACACTTAACAATGATACATAATAGCCGTAAGTAAAATTATTTTTCTTACTCGTATGCATTGTACAGAGAAATAAAAAAAAAACTGTCAAAAATATCCGAACACGAGATTTAGACAAATATCCATGTTTTAGATCTCCCTAAGTTCACACGAAAAACTCATTTTTGGGAAATGTTCGTCTGTCTGTGACAAAGATAATTCAAAAACGCTTTGGGCTGGACTTCTGAAATTTGATATATAGGCTTTAAAACTTATTTGGAGGTATATGTCAAATTGTGAGTAAAATCTGTTTAAAAGAAGTCCGTCTGCTCAATACTTTTAACACAATAACTACAAAAGGAAGGGATTTAGATAGATAAGATTTGGCACATAGATTTAACATCTATAGAATATACACCTGTCAAATTTTGAGACAGGAAAACCAACAACAGATTGACTGTCTATCGGTCTGCACTTTCAGAATCATGCAAAATTGAAGTTTCCAGGAAATCACTCCATCTGTTCTTTTTTGTAATTAGCTTTGTATATTAATCAAATATTGGCATTTTGCCTTAAATAATTAAAAAAAAACAAATAAAGGTTAACTTGAAGAATTAAAATCTTTCATTTTTCTAAATTTAACGGAGCAATTATTGAAGTTTATTTAGATTATAATCGATAATATATTATGTTTAGCCGGTATCATAACATACTAATTGTCGATCCATTATTAAACTAATCCAAGTCATTTCTAGAAATATATAAGTTTAGAGTAATTATGAAATGAATTAATAACTAAATGAAATAACTTCAGCTATTAAATAACAGGACTATCTCTAAATAATTTTAAGTAAATTAATAAAAAAAAAAAGGAAAATTTTCATCTAAAACGCGTCTTCCTTGAATTGAGTTCTATATATATATATAAAAAAAATCTTATTTTCTACTTTTCACGTTTACACCTATCGAGCGAACGTGGATATCGGAACTAACGATTTTATTTGCTGCTTGAAATGTACAGAAGGCGATTTGGCGAAAAGAAAACCTATAAAGAAGTTCTGTCACTTTCAGAAAACAAGGGGTGGTACTAACCACGCCTATTGTATGGCTGTATCCATTCACGCGTGAATCGTACAGCTCCTAAACGTCTTTACAATTCAAGC
This sequence comes from Argiope aurantia, assembly GCA_026543865.1. Classification (NCBI taxonomy): domain Eukaryota; kingdom Metazoa; phylum Arthropoda; class Arachnida; order Araneae; family Araneidae; genus Argiope; species Argiope aurantia. Next base: position 254,316 of record JAPMOR010087831.1, read on the forward strand.
TTGTATTTACTTCAACAATTCCCCTTAGAAGAGAAACTCGAATGGCAAGTATTATTTAGGTTAAGAAGTGAGCTCAGTTAATATATTACTTAATATATTGCTTGTTGATATGGAATTGAATAAAACAAACTTCTGAAATCATAATTCAATAACTAATTGTGAGATGTAATAAATATTTAACACTACCAAATTATTTTTATTTGTTCTTACAAGTAGAAATAACTAGAAAGAATGAAATATTTATTACTGAATTTCTGAAAAGCAATGGCTTTGTTTATTCAGTAATTTTTTGTTAGGAATTAAATTTGGAAATCGATTAATTTAATTTAAAATAATCCTTGAGTAATTACATAAAAATAAATAAATAAAAAATAGACACACTATTAAATGATTTTGTTATGCAAGTTTTAAAACAAATCTTTCTGGAAATATCAAAATTATCTTAAATAAATGAAAATAATTCACTAGATTAATTCGAAAATATTAATTAAAAAGCTAAGAATTTCGTTTCATAAGAGTTTCAGAAAAAAAAAATGTTTCAAGCACAGCTTATTCTTAATTCTAAAGTTCATTCTACAAATTTTTATTAGAAAATAAAACCTATAGTTAATATATTATTTCTTAAATTTCTATTCCATCTTTCAAAAAGGATAAATCTACAACGATCTTTTTTAAAAGACAAATCAAAATGTTGTTTTTAACTAAGAAGAAAAACAATCATATTATTAATATAAGGAACCGAATGTATACATTTTATAAACAGAATGTACAATGCAATGTACGGAATGTTAGCATAAGAAAGTTCTGAATTAAGTAAAATGCAAAGTCATATTTTTAATCATTTTTAATTCTTTAATGACCAAATGACCAGCAGCATATTGGCTTTCATGATTATGAAATGCTACCATGCACTGCATATAATTAAAATGTTCTCTGATTATTTAAATATGACTGAAAATGCGAATTTAACGGAATCTGTCTGTTAAATATTACTAAGAATTAGAATTAAAAAGTGTATATAATATGAAATAAAAGTGGAAATAGGAATCTTCTGAGTTAATTTCAAAGTAATTCAAAGTAAGCAATTTTTCAATTTTTTTAAAGTTTTAATTTTTATATTCAAAAAATCACGGAAAAGAATGATTTGATAGAGAAAAAAAAGTGGAAGTGATTTTCCTCAGAGCAACAAAAGCATTTTAGCAAATTGTGTATCAAATTAAATTTTTGAAAAATTATTGAAATAGGAAAAAACTTAAGAAAATGAAACTAATATCATTAAACAGCATTTTTTTAAGTTTCTGATACCATCTGTATGATATTATCCTTGAACGACAGAGCTGATAGGTGATAAGAACTTCTTTAACTTTTGATTAATTTATATATTTGGAAATTTTATACCTTAACAATTGATATTTATCCTTTAGAGAGGAAGCGTACCAAATTCTATCAAAATAGGTCAAAATTTGTAAATTTATATTTAAAAAATCTACATGCAAACATTTATCATTGTTTATGCAAATAAAGATCCAATGCTTTATTTTACAAAGAATTTTTTATAAGTGCGTAAGGGATCAAACGGAAGACTCATTAAAAAAATTTGACATGAAAAGAAATCATTCGATTAATATATCGAACCTGACAAAATATGCTGAATTTTAGCATATTACATCAAACATTAACTGCATTCAAATATAAAACGAATTTTTATTGTTATTATTCTGCCTAGTTTATATACCTCTGGTATAAAATTATAAATATGGTACGAAATATTTGGATTTCTTGTATAAAGTAAAGAAAAAAATTAACCAAATAAACCCCAATAATTATTTCTTTTTAATTTTATATAAGTTCATTTGTAAAAATTAAATGCAATTTTTTCATTCATTAGGGTTTAGCTACTATTCGCTACTTTTTTTTAACATTGAAAAAATAATAATAAATAATTTGTTAGAGATGCTATTATGAATTCAATTTTATTATTAAAATTTTTATTTTTTATTATTAAAATTTAAAATTTGTATTGATATTTTTATGATTTTAATAAAAAAAGAAAGATAACGATTTAAAAACAAACTTTGTTTTAACACCAGTATTTTAACCCTTTTCCACTAAACTCCAAACTCTATCTATTCACCCACAAAAAAAGCCTTTTCCACTAATCTCAAAACTTTTTCTATTCACCCCCAACCTCCAAAAAAAAAAAAAAAAAAAAAAAACAGCTTTTCATTTTTACTATAAAACTATGCTGCAATCCTAAAGTTACGAAATAGGCAGGTCAACTAAAAGAAAGTATAAGGTTAATTAAAAGTTTTGTTTCTTAAATTTATAAAAGAATTTAATCCGTGAAAATTTTATTAATTTATCTTTGCTTTTCTTTTCTGCACGAATTTATTTTGCCCCAAAGATGTAAGACTTGACGTAAAAGACAGAAGAATAAGGATAGCTCATAAATATTGATGAAGATGAGTGACATACAAGACCCAAGCCCACAAGAAGAGGGTTCTTACAACTTTGATAATTTTCTTCTCAAAATCAGTCGCTGTCGAAAATGCAGTTTAAGAAAACATATTTAAATTTTGAGAAAGAGATGCAAAGAACGATTGAGATTTTTTTTCTTTCACTATAGATAGAACTCCGTTACCATAACTTTACAAATTCGGAAGTTAAAAGAAAAGATACAAGATTCGGATGGGGTTAGTAATAATAGCTTCAATTTTCAGTAATTTCGCGCTGTTAATATAAACATTACGTAGCCTGGTAAATCTAGATAAGCAAAAAGAAAAAAAAAGTTTTCGGTAAAAGAATCTGAATTGCCAATTTTTACCGTATTTAAAATTTAAACGTAAAAATTGGTCATAAAATTTGTTACTTCTATTGTTATTATATCTCGCTTCATATTATTTTCCTTATTACTTGATATATGAATTTGCTTTATGAACATTGTTTCAAAAATGCTTTTAAAGTATCAAAATATATTTTTTTTATTGTATTTATAGTAGAAATTAGTATATTGTATTTCGAATTCAAACTGTACAAATCGCCAAGCTTTTTATTAAGTATGTAAATTGAATCAAAATTGTACATTTTTTATTAAGCTATCATAATTTCTAAAGTATCATATTACATTGAAACTTATAAAAAATATTTAGTATGTATTAATATTTCTAAAATAATTATAATTTAATGCTTTTTCATAAAAATGCCTATTTTTTTACTTTTTTCAAAAAAAATCTATTTTTCTTGTTAAAAAATCAATCTAACATAATTTAAATTATTAAGCAGTCCATTTTTTCACAGTTAAAAGCTGTGCAATTCTGGCTAAAAACAAATTTCTGCAAGAGATCTATCTTTATTTTCACCAAATACATCATCACAATTAAGAAAGGAACTTTTTTCAACCTATACTAAATTAACTAGTTGGCCGGTGTTCAAGTTTTATTTTTTCCTCAGGGGCTACTTTAGTTCCTAAAACTTAAGAGAATCAACATGATTATACAATTACAAAATTTTAAAGAAAAACTTACTTGCCATGTCACATTAACAGACTTAGACGATACTGGAATGGCCTTGATTGATTGAGGAGGACTTGATGGTGCTAGAAAGTAAACCAGAAGCATTTAATTTTACAAAATACCTTATCAGTGTGACAAAAAAATATCAAAAACAAATTTCAATTTTTGGTAATTTTCCTTTTTTGCTTAATTTTGAGTGGTTGTTTATAATGGCAATTTTATTATATTGTCTTGTCTATAGTAGAGTTTCTTGTGACCTGCATTTTTCCAATTAAATAACTGAATATATGATGAATCTGAAAATACCTAATATTTTATCATTACTACTTATTATTTCCCCTAACATAAATATGCGGATAATTTCATGATGCAATATTCCTTATCTGTATAAATTACATCATTTTCGTTAGTAGAATATTAACTTTGGAAATTACATTATGTTCCATAGATGGGAGATTTTTTAAATCTTATTTCTAAGTGGTTTTTATTCATGTGAGAGTACAGATCATCTGCAAATGCGTATATTTTGAAATGACTAATCTAAAAGTACACAACTCTGTCTTCCTAAATTCTTTCATACTTTTTAAAGGTACTCTTATCATAATAAAAATTTGACTAACTTCTGAAAATTTATAACATGAAAACATATATAATTTTAATATATTGAAAGTCATTACATTGTAGAAATCATATTTGTTTATGATTACAAACCATAATTTGCCGGTAATCTTCTATTATTAGCACACACACATGCAGACGCAAACACATACAGACCCATACACTCACACATAAACACATATAAATATTAGACAAAATGACTCTCTACCATTTATAAGGGACTTTGAATGATGACTTTGAAGGTACTTTGATTTTACAGAATTTAGAAGTCAGAAATATCTTTTCATTCTAGATGAAAACATTCAGGGAATAAGTTTTGAAGGAAATTTCCAAAACTTGAGGAATAAAAAGTTCAGTATTCTTGGTATGCGAAATGTAGTTCCATTACGAAGGGGTTTTAGTCAATTTTTAAATGGTACTCATTAAAAAATATTTACGGGTATCGGTGAAGCAGGTTCGGTAGTATTAAACATTGCCCAACTCGATTGACTGAAGCTAACTTTAATTAAATAATTTTAGTGGGGTTATCTAAAAACTTTGTTTTTTGAACATATTGTGCAAGATGCAGTTATAGTGCAATACTGAGGTTATGACCAATAATGAAGATATGATTACAAATTTATCCATAGCTGCCGCATTTACTTATAAAAATCTACAACTATACACTGTAGACCGTCCATAAACCTTCCGCTAAAAATTCCGCAATCCAATTATGTTGCACATATGTTATAGTTTTTTAATGCAATTTGAAACATTCATGTGGTACTGGTATATAACTATTACTTTAAGAAATAAATGCAGTTAAATTTATATATCCTTTTCTGATTTCTTTTTTCTAGCTATAATCCGGTGAGGACATTTTCAAATTAGCATTTTTAGATCTAGAGATTAGATTATTTAGATTAATCTTTCAGTATATGTGCATAAATTCTTTAATTATGTACATATAAAACAATCAAACATTATGTGTTTCTTTCTTTTTCAGCTCAAAAGTAAAGTATTCTTATTTACTTTTATAATTTTTTAGAATTTAGTGAGTAATTGAAATGTAAATGAGCTTTGTTTATTTCACTTTTTAACAATCATGTAATATGGTTTGCAGAATCGCCAGTTATAATTAATAATTACCATTTTAAGGGAAATAGTCAGGGGATAATAACCCTCCCTCTTGATGCCGTTTCAGTATTTTGATTAGCTATCAAAAAGAATGGCCACTTAAAATTGTGATGAAAAAGAATTTAAAGTTTTCAGATCAAATAAATTGATTACTTGTGATATTTGTTTAAAGAGGCAATAAAATATTTTTTAAAAAAAATAGAAATTTATAATTGCAGTAAGAATTTTAAAAATCTAGATTTACAAGACACGTCGAATTAATTTCCCTTTAACTTTCTATTTAAAAATACACCCTCGTTTAATTTTAAAAAAATGACAAAATAAAATTAAATTAAATGTTTTATACGAAATTAATATTCGAATTGATTAAGAATAAATGTTGCATTACCGGAACTGTATATTTTCATTATAAAGTGCATAATTTTGAAATTTTCTTTGATCTATCTCAGAGTTTATGCTACTTACTTCCCTCCCAAAATATGGTGAATTCAAAAGCTCACTTACGAGAGCTTAAAATTTTCAGGCCAAATCAGTCTATTGTTTATGTATTTTTAATGCAAAGCGCTTCGGTTAGGGAAACATTTCTGAATATTGTGTGTGTGTGCATATGTGTGCGCGTGTGTGTGCGTGCGTACGTGTGTGTCTGTGTGTGTGTGTGACATAGTTCAAATTTCCAATCAGATAATTCTTTTTTTTTTATTTTGATAAATTTAGAAAAAGGAAGATAAAAGGCATTGTGTAGAAAAGAAACTAACTTTTAAAGAAATATTGGAATAAGAGAGTAATTTTTAACTTTCTATGATTCCTTACTATATTTTAGGGTGAAAAATAATATTATTCTATTTTTAAATAATTTCATATCATCTGAAAATATCTGCGAACACTAAAGCATACTTTTTTATGGTCTCAAAGAATTCATTATTTTTCCGAAATAATCATTACGAATTTAAAAATCATCCGCCAATCGCTTCCTTTAATTTTAAATGAATTATCGATTCTTTCTTAACACATTAAACAGTCATTTGCAGTTGGCCCTTTTGTATTTTGCCATTATTTCCGAATGCGACGTAAGTTTCTGAATAAAACTCTATTTCATTGTTAACAGAGTGCTTGGGACATAATGGACTGCAAAGCCTTCTGTTCTAGTTTCAAGTTAAGACAGTAACGATGATGGATGTGTAGCTGTACAAGAATGCTCTTCGTAATTTAAGAAGTTCGACTCAACTTAAGCAAGCATTACTATTGAAATAAAAGGGGCGAATGCGAGGACAATGTGTGAGAAAAGTTGCGATTCTAAGGAATGACATTTAATGCATAGTCATTAGAGTTGCTATTCTGAATAATTACGACTCATTTCAAAGAAAAGAGCTGCATTTTACCTTTAACATTCGTGGAAAATGAATGTTTACAGCAAACTTGGTTTAATTAGAATATCAGATAATCGGAAATGCAAATACATTCTGCAATTACAGTTATTGCGGCAATCATTTTAGTCACAGAAGATTACTGTTGAATAAGTTGGATCATAAACTTTATGGTCGGTGAACTTCAACTAATTTAATGCATATTGAAATGTCTGTTTTATACAGACTTTAATTATGATTATGTAAGCATTTCGTTTTTCTGAATTTATTGAATTACCTAGATAAAATGGTTTTTTATTTCAACCGTAAATTAGTTTTTTTTTTTTTTTTTTTTTTTGATAATGAGTATGTTAGCAATGAAAACTTTCAATTTACGAATGAAATTCAGAGTTGTTTAGTTTGATGTGAGGTTTATAGGAAGCATTTCTTTCGAATCTTATTGCTGAAGTATATCATAATCATTGGCAGGTTTAAAGGATGAATAATTTATTATTTTCAAAGGATATAAATATTTGTAACATAAACATAATAGAGGACATAACTGCAAATTTAGAGGGATTAACCAGTTATAAAAAAAATCTTGTGAAACATTCCAAATTATTACATCATACACGAGTGACAGATAAATAGGAAATAAATAATTTATGCTTGCTTTGCAGATTAATTGATTGATTAATAAAATTAATCGGGTTTTTTTTCTCAACTGGAAGTACAGCATTATTCCAATGACATTTGTAGTTGTTTATAATATCATATTTATATTTGTCAATGTGTTTTACACTCTGCTGTTTGCAGAGAGAGTACCATACTCTTATTTTTAAAAAATATTTCTTTATAAAAGTTTTTATATTTTAACCGCCTGATTCTTTAACCTAAATGATAATCAATACCAACATCATTGCAAAAAAATTAATAGATTGCACGATTACAGAATGTATAATGAATCTCAACAATTATAATTTGGGATTTTGGAGATCTGAGAGAAGACCCTTATGATAAATTTGTAATCATACTTAAAACTATTATAAAATATATTATAATAGCATCTTTAATTCTTCCCTATATATTACGTAGTTATAAACAATGCAATTTAAAAATGTTTTTACTACCATCTGATATGATTATATTTTACTAGCATTAACAATAAGCTAAAAGGTTTTTTAAGTATAACTACAATTTTTAATGGAATCTGTATTGAATTCGAAATGTCCAATATGGATTTAAACAACCGATATACGCACAAACTTTTTATGGTTACCTATTGCCTGTCAATTATTCAATGGCAATTAAATAATCTTTCAAATAAAATGAATAACTCCATTCATATTACAATCCATAGTTGATGATTTTGAATGCCATATTTATTTTTACTAAACTTGAATCATATTTATTGAAGAAACAATCCAATATTTGTTCATTTTCCATAGCCTGATCATTGTTACGTTTTTTAGTTATAAGAATATGTTATTGTCCGTGTAATGTAAACAAAATAAAATTGTTGTGTAAGAAAATATTATAAATGAAATATAAGCCGTGACATCCGAGCAAAGTGAAACTATTTACCTGTAAATTGTACTTAAATATGATTAAAACACAATCTTTCAGAAGAGATAGAACATGTTTAAGGAAGCATAAACTGCCACACACTGCGTGGTTCTGACTTAAATGACAGATGCTTGAAGTTCTTTTTTATTAAAAACGGAGCAATCGAGTAACTGGTGGGGTTGTCTAATATAACTATTCCCCGAGATGTTTTGTAAGGATCTTCATTTCAAATGACTTTATCACCGATTATGAAGAATATTTTGTTACCAGGATTGCATATCTTGTCACAGGAGCATTTCCTTTTTAAGGTCCCATAAAAAAAATCGTTTTATGACATTGAGAAAAGAACGGCATTGTATGCCGATTCTTTATTCCAATTCAATGGTGAAAAGTCTACTTCATTTTTTGCAGGTGTCTGTTTGAACTAGTTCAGTAACTTATTCCATATACAAATTCCTTATATTTCCTTTTATTCCTTTTTTTTCAATTTTTATTTTCATCATTTCAGGCCATAAAAAATTGTCACTAGTACTTTAACGCTTGAGCTCATACATTGTGTACTAATTTTTATTTGTCTAGATATACTTTAAACCTTTTTAAATTTTGCATTAAGAATTTTGAAGCACTTCGTACATGTAAATATCTCACCTAGATTTGGAAATGTATTATTTGAGAAATAATAAAAATAATAGGCAAATATAAAGATGTGTATTTTCCTATTTTGCTATTTTATAAGCAATTTAATTTACAATATCTACTTATGAACCGAATTTTGAATATTCAAATGAAAATAACGTGGAATATCAAGCTGTAATGAATCAGTTCTTAACTTCCATTGCAGTTAATACTACTTTTTATAATGCTATACCATTCAATATCATACTTTAATCTAAATGAAAAATAACAGATTTTGAGTTCTGAAATCACAAAAAATAAAATAATAATAGACAGCAGAGTTTTTTTTCTTTTTTTTTTACATTTTTTAGTGGCCTTTTTAAAGCAATTGTGATCTTTATTCCATAAAAAAAAATTAAATTAAATAATTAATATAATTTTTATCCTCATCTTTAAAAATCAAAACTCTTAATAGTACATTATTATTTTTTTCAAAAACGTAATTTTATCAGTGAAATTTTTTTAATCAACTTAAATGTTCTAAATTTCAACACTGTGTATCATGAACCTGTCGTTCCACTAGATGTAGCTAACTCGAATTGAGTCTGAGTGTAGTTTAGTACTTTATTAGCAATATCCGATGTACTTACTCTGTAACGTCGATTCATTACAGCAAACCTTAATTTTGACGATTTCCCTTTGACTTCTTTATTCAAAGGGCACCGCCAGTATACGGAAATCCGATCCTGATCGAGAATCTTTGTTAATCAAAGGACAGGCTCTTATGAAGTTTCAGCCCTCAAGGACAAAATATCCTTGCTTAGTAACCCATCCGCTCAAGTCTCAAATGACCCGATGCAATCAAATCATGCGTTATCCTCGATCAATACTAGCTGTAATCTAGAAACTATCCAGTCCAGTAGTAAAGATAGCAGTCCTAAGAGCTTTGTGATGGTGATTCCCTCTGATTACATGTTAAAGTATCTCATCAGCGAATACTAATCTAAAGCTTTGGTACATATTCCTTCGTCACTTTCGATTTGGGAAGGAAAAAATGTTTCAGAAAGTTGTGAGGACTTAAACGTGATTTTTTCTTTCGTCGTCTTTTTCAAAAACTGATAAAAATCCCGAATGACATTTTTTTATACCATAAATATATTGTTTCATTTGCAAGTTCCATACACATCACATTTTTGTAATAAATTTATTTTTAAAACTTCTTGTTATGTAATACTATATATATAAGTGCCCAAATAGTGCTAAAGATTTTAAAAACTACACATTTTATACTTTCATTACTCCGAAATTTTGCAGACAATTTTCTTTAAAAAAATAATTGTTACTTTTTTTTTCTGAAATAGTGCTAAAATAAAAGCGTGAAATAAACTATACAAATCGTTCAGAAACATCTTAAACATAACGCTTTCACTGATTTTAATGTTGGCATGTTTATTCATTAAAAAATTAAACACAATTGTCAACTATTTCTATATTTAATTGATTACTGTTTTCTGATTGTAGCGAAAATCATTTCAATACATGGGTTGAAATGTATTAATATTGGGTAAAAGTACTAATTTATGCCGAAATGAATTTCTCACAGACTCACACACATGAAAAAGTTATTTATTCTTAAAAAGTGAAAAAAAAAAATTGCTTCAAAATTAATATAAATAACCTATAGTATTCGATTATATATATAATTCCTTCATATATTTTAATACATCACAGTAGGAAATAAATAATAAAATTGTAATAAGTATATTTTAAAAGTGACGAGGAACAGAAAATTTGTATATATAGCAACTGAATAGAAATGTTTTAAAAAAATATTATGCTTATGTATTAATTTTTTTTCATATAACAGCAGCGAAATTCTATAACAAACATACGGTAGGCCCAAAGGCATTAATTGATTAATTTTGAACTTCACTCATGCTAAATATCATTTTTTGGATTAATTTAATGATTAAACTGAAATCAAAAGTTTTCATAATCGACCACTTCACATATTTTAAATATTTTCTAAAAGAAAAGTTGTAATTCTAGGCAAGCATGTAATAAACTCGGAAAAAAAAGTTTTTTAAAAAATCCTAATTTTTCATTTTTTTTTCAAGTGAATATGATTTTAATTGAAATTAAGACAGTTTTTCTATAATTGGTAAGAAAGAAAAAATGATGAAACAACAAGAAAAATAAATGAAAAAATTTCCTCGGAGATTTCTAGACCTGAGGAACATGCAAAAGTCTCTATACCTACGTTCTTCCAATGTCGTGATTGCTACTTCGGCTCCAAATTGACTTTCTCCTAAAGAGTTCTCGCACTTCACCCTGAAGAAGTAACGGGTTTTGGGTCTCAGGCCTCGAATGATAAGAGTGGTTTCACTTCCAGGAACATGAAGAGGTCCACCAATGGTTTTACCTAAATTTAAAATTTAAAAAAAAATTACAGGTTTTTTTTAAGGTTCCTATAGGCCATAAAAAAGAAACTAAATAAATTTAATATCAAAATTTATGTACAATCATAATTATTTTTTTATATAATCCCAGTGAAGATTTAGGCATCTGTATCAGTGGATTAGGTTTCCTATAACGTTTGAAAAGCTTTTCTAGCAGTGACATAAGATGGGCCTCATCGCTCTTCATTAGTTTGAAAACAATTAGTTCCTATATACTTTTTGAAAAACGTTCCCGGCAATGACATGAAATTTGCCTCACCGCTCCTCATTAGTTTGGAAATTCTTTTACATTTTTAAAAAAAGATGAATATGGATCAGGAATGTTTGAACATTGACTCCGCAAACCTGCAATCTTGGAATATTAGTTGACCATTTGAACAATAGAAAGTTCGTCAGGAATTCCAGCATCCTCCATTTCTTTCGAACTATTTGATCAATTCGGTGAACAGCATCTTCTATTGCAACAGTGCTACATCCTTCTCCCCCTTAATGAAAAATATGATTTACAGCAGAGTGATTTTCTACTCTTCGCTGATTTTTTGAAGAACTAGATAAGATGCCAAAAAAATAATTCAAGATTAAGAAAGATCTTTAAAGAGCATTAAGGGTCCGTTTCCCGCCACTCATAGCAACTTTTTTTGAAAAGGCTGTAGGAAACCTAATTGTTCGGTATTACAAATGCCTGAATTTTCAAGACGATTATGTCGAAAAGTAATTGTGCCTGTACGTAAATTTTGGTAATGAATTCATTTTGTTTTCTGTTCTTGTCTTACAGCCCACAAAAACTTAAAAAGAAAAAGAAAAAAAAATGTGTATAATTGTACAATATGTACAATTTATTGAAAGTGTTTTGTCACAAAGTAACCAAACATGGACTATCACAAGGTCTTTGTAATCATTCAAATATAATAAATTGAGGAAGATGGCATCTGTTGCCCCACCCATTTCAGACATTTCCGGAAGATTTTAATGATAAAAAAGACTACATGCATGACAGATGCTCCATAAAAACGAACTCAAAACTAGTAGCCATCCATCTTCAAACCAGAGAATGCCGCAAGATCACAAAGATACTTTTATTTTGCCATAAAAGCATAACATGGTCATCAATTGTGAAGTGCAATTTCCTGTATAATGCAGGATAACGCCATGAATATTGCAGAACAAATTTAATTAACGAAAGCATTTAATTACAACAACACATATACATATATATTAAAAATAATGCTCCGAAATATTATTGAAGACGTAATAGATGATTTCATATTCTGCTCTGTTTACACAACAATATTAGATTCCAACCCATAATTGAAGTGACGTAATTTTCAGAACCAGATGTTGTCTCAATTTAATGCATGCACTGCCAGTAGTAGAATATAAAGAAACAACTACTTAGATAAAGGGGTAGCATTGATAAAGGGGTAGAGTACTGATTTCGACTAGTTATCCAACAGTCGGAGGCGCTATAAATTTCTGTTTTCTGGAGGTATCTGCAGTTAAAACAAATGGGGAAAAAATGAAAAAAAAATAGTAACAAAATTCCCCGACATGAAATATTTAGGCGCTGTCGAAATGAAAGCATTATAATAAATAAATATAGTGAATGCACGGAAATGGATTCTGTAAAATTCCAACAATGTTGAAGTGATAAAAAAATTCACATAAAGAATTGAACGACATACAATAAAAAATCCACAGGAATATACTTTTATTAATCAAAGTATTACATTTTCAGTGCACTATTCCTGCATTTGCATTAGCAATTGATTTTAGGAATTTAATTCACCCTTCCTTTCCTAATTTTCATATAAATTTAATTTAATTCTGTTCTTTAACTATAGTAGTTGTTTTAGCTTAGTTTCCAAACAGAGAAAAGTATATTATGACAATGTGTGTACATATAATTCTGAGTCATCTTTCGATCATTACCTATAGGGCTTAATGTTTTCGCTTCGATTTGCCAATTTGAATGGAGTGTCGCGGAGTGCTAGAACTTAGGTGTTTTTAACCTTTGGACATAACTGGTGAATAGGATAAAGAACATGACAGTGAGATTCTTTAGAAATATGTTGCTCTGGAAATGTGAGGATTTATTTAAAATAAGTCAATTTATGACACCTGGGAAAAGGAAGAATAATTTACATTAATAAATTTCGGTAAAATTCCAGTACATATTTTCCTTAGTAGGTTAAACACTCCATTTGGATAGCTGGAATTAAACTATTTTATACAATACATAACATTCAATGTTATTCCATTATTTCTCATAAAATGCTATTGTATTGTTTTTGCTATTGTTCTTTATACTTGTTTTTGATCATTTTGAACCATTTGATCAAGTTGAAACCGTTGATTTCTACCTTGAACAAATAATTATTAATTTCAACGATCCTCAGTTTACATATGCTGTGAATTATAAAAAAAACAAACTATATATGAATGAAGTTTAAAATTTATGGCAGAACATCTAATGATGAATATAGAACAGCAATTATTATTTTAGAGGAATTTAAATACTCCCTTTTGATTAAATCGCCCATAACGATTTTCATCTAAAAAATAAATAATAAAATATTGACGGAGCGTAAGATACCTGATTTTACTTTGTCGGCATTCCCATCTCTTTTTATGAAATTCACCACATAATAAAAAATTAAATACATAGTTCCATTAATCAATTTTTACCTATTTTAATTTGTTACACATTGTCACCTATAATAAGAATTCTTAGAGATAAATATTTCGGCAATATTTATTTTACTATAAATATTTAAGAAAATGCTCTTATATTTGAAACATCATTCTGTGGAAATAATTTTACAGGTATTCTGTTAAATTTCAAATACAATATGATACAAAAATTGCAATTTTATTCTATCTGCCCCCACCTTGGGCATAATATGTTCTTTTTTCCCCCTTTTTATATTTTTTTTCCTACTAATTTTTTCCCATTTTAACAACTCTCCCGTTTAACAAATCATTACACTTCCACTGTACTTACTTTTAGATCTCAAAATTAAACTAAGGAAATGCAACATTTATCTTAAGTCTCATGTGACACAGTAAAGAACACTCTGAGTATATCCAATCAGAGTCGATGATTAGTGTAGAGGCGTGACGGATTTGAAAGGGCGTGGCTGAATCTATTCATTTGTTAACTTCTGTGACGGTAGTGTCACGGAAAGAGGAGAAAAAAAGCTTTGCAAACTAATTGCTGTTACTCACAATTAATTTAACACTCAGATGCCTTTTCTCCCAGGAAATAGGATTTTATGTTCGTAGAATTTCACACAAGCATAAGGTTATGACTCACAGAGAAATAAATAAAACGGCGTTTCCCACAGTTTGGCATTCGATACTTGCAAAAATGAGTAAGTGAAAGTGAATAGAATGAATAAATTCTTAAAATATCCAGCCTTACAACACAATACGATATCAGCGCCAAATTGTGATTTTTTTAAGGGCGATAACTCATCAAATGTGGTAACCCTACAATATTGATGAGTTTGGATGTCAAGACAATTTTTTAATGTTAAGCAAGATTTAGCCGATGTGAGCGAAAACTCTGTACCATATACTTTAGTCCAAATGTCCTATTTAAAGTTACTTTTATAGTGTCCGTTCTTAAATAACAATAAATATTGTAATGGTTTACATGGTTTCCTTTGTTTAAAATTTGTAATGAATAACCATCAAAAGTATATAACCTTTTCTTAACTAAAAATCATGGATATCATTAATCAATAATTGCCTTTCATATGAAAAAAAGTTAGAAATTTAGATATTTTTTTTTCAAAAACAGTATGTTTCTCTATGTTGAATATAAAATTCACTAATTACCCCGGTTATACCAAAATCTGGCATGTCAAACTTGCCAATGTATTTTATTGGTACAAAACACTAATACATGAAGTGATATTTACTTTTTAAATCAATGTACACGATCTATCATACGTTATTAGTATTACCAGTTTGTACATGAAATTGAGTTTTAATATATCATCGTATAGAGTTTTGTAAGGAATTCAAAAAGTTTTTTTCTGTTGGAAAAGGAATTTGCAAATTTAACGGATTTAATAATTCATATTGAAAACATGCTTTTAAGATTAAAAAAAAAGCCATACTTTATTAATTGATTATTTTGTCAATTAAGTTATTGTATATAATTATAGTTGTATTCTTCGAAATAAGACAAACGAATTAGTATTCATTTAAAAAGGGATTTAGTAAATTGCAATTGTTCATATTCTGTTATAGCGAAATTGTGATGGTAGAAATATAATTAAATTCGTATATAATTTTTCCTAAAACTACTTGTTATAAGTTTAAAAAATAGCAATAAAGTGACTGTCTCCCCAGCACTGAACAAAATATCCGGTCCTGAGATTGCCGACTAATTGGTCGCAACGCTCTACTACATTCTGATGCAACAGTAGCTGTATGATAATATGGAGGAATTTCTAAATGTACATGATGACATTTTATTTCAACTAAAACCATTAAATTATGTCAATCGATCCCTCCTGAATAGTTAGAAAGATGATTATATTCAACAGGATGAAAGAAAAAAAGACTATTTTACTCACCATCAGTTTGTCTCCACATTATGGTGTACCTAGTAATCGGAAAATTTCCATCAAAGGGCTTCTGCCACGTTAAACGGACACTTCTGCTTGCAACATCGTGAATTTCCAAATTCTGTGGAGCATCGGGGATATCTAAATAACGAATTAAATATATATTAATAAAATCTACTCATTTGCCGAAAATGATAAAAATAATGTGCAGGTCAATCTTTAATTTCCACAGTAAATACGTATTTAAAACTGCTGCCAGAGCAAGAATAACCGAATGCCTGTATAAAACATACGTCAACTTCAGTGGTCTTTACTGTATTTTATTAATTGAAAGAAATAAGAAATAGAAAATGGAATTTCATCGACCCCGCTGTATATCTAGAGAAATGTACCGACTATTCATACAAAGAAGATAAAACTTTGACTCCGAAAACATTTTTTCATTCACGTAAAATTTACTGAAAGAGGCTTATATTTTTTATTTAAATATTTTACAATATTTGAAATTCATTAATAGAAATTAATAGAATTATAGAAATGAATAGAAATTAATAGAATTATAGAAATGAATAGAAATTAATAGAATTATAGAAATGAATAGAATGAATAGAAATTAATAGAATGAATAATATAATGATAGAAATTAATAGAAT
>JAPMOR010087831.1:270979-331302 GCA_026543865.1 Argiope aurantia
GAATAGAATGATAGAAATGAATAGAATGATAGAAATGAATAGAATGAATAGAAATTAATAGAATGATAGAAATCAATAGAATGATAGAAATTAATAGAATGAATAGAAATTAATAGAATGATCATTCGTTGAAAAATTAATAGAGTGGGTAATGTTCGACGTCTGAAAACCAGATTAAGTGTATGGGAGGAAAACTCAGCTTCACCCTTATTGTGTCTTATAAAAAAGAGAAGTGAAACTCTGCTCAGATGAACATTTTTTTAACAAAATCTTTCTTATAATTTGCTGGGTGTGTCCTCATTTGCCATCGACAATTGAAGTAAAACAAACAAGTGTTTGATGCCACATAAGGAAATAAATTTGATTGTAATTATTTATATCTTTAAATATAAATAAAAGTCATGTTTTTAATTCCGTATTCCACAAAATTTTCCCAATCTTCTGTTTATATCCTGAAGTTGGGAAACTTCGAGTATGATGATTGGTTCTCGCTCTCCCGGTGGGCATATTAATTGTTTATGGTTGGGTATGTCTATAGATGATCGGTCGTGACTTTTACAGGTGGGGCTCTAGCATGGTCTGCGATTATCCTTGTGATACAATCGTGGTTAATGCTGTGGCACTGTCCAGATCGTTCTATTATTCCGCACGCATTAGGACGGAGCGGAAATAGCTTGGTTGTGGTTACGTTCGAATAGTTCAGGGATCTATACTCTTCCAAAGAAATAAAATGTATATAACAAGAACTGATTAATTCTATATTTTCTTTGAAGCACTTATTCTGAGAAAGCGCACACTTTTTCTATCAATTTTTTCGATGTAAATGCGGATTACAAGCCTTCTACTATTGTTTTCAATGAATACATCGTGACAGTTCTTCGAGATTAGAGAACCCCTTAAGCTAAATTCACCGATGAGAAAAAAATTCACATATCACGAGATCAGGGGTATAAATTCATTGTGTTCATACCAAAATTTGATGTTTTGGCAGAAAATTGAGAATCAGGAGAGACATATGAACTGGTGCCTAACCGTTATGGATCAATCAGTTTTACTTTCTCCTAGACTGAATGCTGGTAATCAAGAAAGACGTCCTTGCGTTATACGTAATTAAAGTAGATGAAATTCCGTCTTCCCACTCAACTATTATGATATTCTTCAATTGTTATGCGAAAAATGGCATTCTTTTACATAATATATAATTCGGAATTTTTAAATATACCAACATAAAAAAAACCAAAAAACAGATTTATTTAGTAAGTTTTCTTTTTATTATTCAGCGATGACCAGAAGCTCTTGAAAAATATGGAAGCATCACTGGAAGTATGAAATAATTTTTTTAATAAAGTGTACATTTCCCAATGGGATTCAAATAAGATGGATATAACTGAAACAAATGTTAATCCAGTTTATTTTATATCCTCTGATAGAGACGTTAAACTATTTCTGGAAAACTTTATTTATTCTTATAACGGTTAAATTTCAAAGAATTACAATTATGATAAATTAGAAAAGAGAGAACTAATTTCATTTAAACTTACTTCTAGAATAAAGAATATGAGATTTCCATAAATTAGTAAATTACTTATTCATTATTGCCCTCAAAAGAGGTTGGAAGACTCATTAAAGCAATTGTTGTGTCATAGTAATTGAGCGCACAATTACGTTACAATAGGTCATTTAAACATATAAATGGATTACTGCATACAGAGTTACAGACTAATAATATGTTACATTAGCAAATGATAGATATATTCAATTAATGCAAATTATTCAATAAGCTAATGAATTGTCTGAGCTTTAGGGCACATCTCGCTTTCCATGTAAAAGATTTGAGAAATAAATGATACTCATGACGTTAACGATTCTAGAAACTTACTTTAAAATATTTATTTTGCAATATAATTATTCTTTGCCATGGAAATATCTAAATCATATGATACATTTATATTGAAATCATGCATACATATCAATCTGCATATAAAAATTTTAATTTCAGAAAAAAAATTTCGCAAACAGTGTAAAAAGTGAGAGGTCAGTAAATAACAAATGTAGGAATGAAACAACAAAATCTTGATGATATACAGGGTGTTTCAGTGAACCTTTTCAGAACTTCTAAGAAGGGTAGGGTACATCCTGACGAACCAAAATCATATACCCATGGGCAGTCAGAAATACTTTCCTGACGCGGTAGATGGCGTTGTGCGAAAATTCCGAGCTAACGTGCAGGTAATCTTCATTTCGCAAAAGAACGCCAAGTTAGTAGGATGGATTACACGATCGCAGAGTTATCCGATATGCATTTGGCGAACGGGGCTGCAAATTGTAGTGGGCCAGCCGCACAGCGTTTGTACGCGGAACGATATCCGACGATGCGTATTCCCAGTCAATTTTTTTCAAGACTGCACCAGAGGTTAGCTGAGACATGTTCATTAGAAAGAGCTCACAGGGACAGGGTAAGAACAACACGGACTGCAGACGCCGAACAGAATGTGCTGCAGCATGTACAAAGGAATCCAAGAACGAGTACACGAAGTATAGCAAACGCAGTGGGGGTTTCCCATTGCAGCGTCTGGAGGATTCTCCGAGCAGAAGACATGCATCCGTTTCACGTGCAGCGTGTCCAGACAAAGAACCCGGAGGATTATGAACCTTGTATTGCTTTCGCACAGTGGTAACTGGGAAAATGTGCTACAAATCCCCTTTTTCCTGCTGAAGTGTGCTTTCCAATGAGGCATCCTTCACAAGGGAAGGAATTTTCAATACACATAACGACCATATCTGGGTGGTCGAGAACCCGCATGCAATACGACGTCGAAGAAGCACAGAATCGATTTTCGGTCATTGTGTGGGTCGGTATTGTAGGAGATCACCTCATCGGACCTTACCTGTTACCGGGTCGTCTAACCGGACCTACGTACTTGCTCTTTCTGCAGCAAGTATTGCCACAACTTTTGAGAACAGATTTCTGCATCGACTCAACAGACAATGTGGTTTCAACACGATGGAGCCCTTGCCCATTATAGCGGAGATGTTCGTAACTACCTGGATGTCACATTTGGTCAACGGTGGATCGGACGTGGGGGTCCCATGCTTTGGCCTGCTCCGTCACCCGACTTTTCATGTCTTGATTTTTATTTCTGGTTTCATATGGAATCGCTAGTTTATGACACCCCTGTTGATACTGCTGAGGAACCCGTTGCAAGAATCGAAGTAGCTGCCGGAGAGATTCGAGATATGCCTGGAGTATTCCAGAATGTTCGGATGACCATGCATCGAAGATGTGAGGCGTGCATAGTAGCCCATGGAAGAAACTTCGAACACTTACTTTAATCCATGTACCTTTTGCTTCTTTTTATGTATTATTAAAACAATTTCTCATTTACGGTCTCTTTTTTTCATGGTGCTTCTGTGTACAACACCGCTCCAGGAAAGCATTTCCGACCCCACATTGCTCTATGATTTCGAGTTGTCAGGATGTATGTACCCTAACCTTCTTAGAAGTTCTGAAACGGTTCACTGAAACACTCTGTAGACAACATTACAAATACTTTCATATCTCTTAATGTATTAATGTGGCTTTAATTTAATTAACACTGTAACTATTGAATTCACTGTAAATGTACTAGCTGATAGCTTTATTATTAAATTCATACGGATTTGATGACTTGCAATTTCGCCGAGATTGTTGGACGCTAAAATTTTCAATTAAATTTTTTACGTAATTTAATATTAATGCCTTTCTCAGTAAAACATTTTTAAGCTTTAAATTTTGATAATTATATAACTCAATTTATTATAAAATTTTTGCACCATTCTGCTCATTCCACTATGCATTATCCAAATTTTCTGCTATTTTTTTTTAACATTTAAACTTTAATTTGAAATTGAAGTGCGTAAATTTAAATTAATACAGAGACAATAGAGATACACACACACACACACACACACACACACATATATATATATATATATAAATATATATATATACATACATACATACATACATACATAAAAGAAAATTTTTCAGTATTAAAATCTTATGGGTACTACGCAATATATTTAAAAAAATAATTTATGCAATATTTCAAAGAATTATTTCTATAAAAAAACTATGATTTAATCATATAATTCAGCTTTCAGAAATAATTTCAAAAGGATTTAAAGAAATATTTTATTAAAAAATATTAAATTTTGTTTGCCAATAATTAGTTTTTTGGATAAATTATGAAGTTTAAATTTATAAAGTTCTTCTATCCTATCAATATATTCAATAAAATATTTTGAACAGAATTTTGAATCGAAAAGCGTTTTTGTCTTCTGAGGATCGAATTATTTTATTTGAATATCATTATTTTATAACAAGCAACAATTTCAATAATCTAGCCGTATCAGTCTTGGAGGAACTCTGGTGAGCAGAATTTTCCACGAGGTGCTCAATGGAGCTATCAAAAATGTGTTTTTGATAAAATAGTGATATTTTGTTTTTTACAACTCAGATTTCGATGGAAAAGAATGAAACATTTAGTTATTAATATATCAAAAGTGCTTTATTAAATGAGATTCGTAGGATTTGTTTAAGAATTTAAAATTCAGTAACTCATCAGAACATTTATTGACTCAAAGTATATAAAATATAATTATTTACTTCATTTAGACTATTTTTCTAAATAGTATATCTATAGTATGTCTATTAATAACGGTTTAGAAATTAACTGTTATTTCCAATTAGAATGATCTTTCTGGATGTGTTAAACCATGTTTCTAATAAATAATACAGATTTATAGAATTAATATTTTATATTTTCTTATTTTGTACAAATACTTGCTAAAAAGTAAATTTTCTACTCGCTTTGTTACCTGTGTTTTGGGTTTTGTGCAGAATAAAACCTTTATCCATTATTAAACCTATTGGATCTTTCAATGTACAAGCCACAAATAGTTTTTGGATTTTTTTCTGTAACAATATTGTTACAAACCCGCAATTCTTCTTCCCAGCATAGTTGGTTCCATCATCAGAAAGATTGTTTTACAGTCATCTGAATTGGACGGAGTCCGGGTGTCGCGTCGGAGGTCACAGAGCTTGGCGACCATTTGGCTACGAATTTGGCGATTTTGGCACCAAAATAGATTATACCCGAAATATCGAGAATTTTCCCGATCCGTCCAGTAGGAACCAAGATACGCCTGATTGGTTGAGAGGCTTCTAGTCCCGCCTCTTGAAACCTATAAAAGGGCCTGCAGCTGCCAGAGCAGGGTAGTCGAAGAAGAGTAGTCGGAATCGACAGTGAAGGGTAGTCGGAATCGACGGTGCAGAGTACGCGTAGTCGTAGTCGGAATCGAAGGAGCGGAGCAGTCGGAAGTGACAGAGAGGAGTAGTCGGAATAGACGGTGAAGAACTGGTCTTCCAGGGATTAGCAGAGCAGCGACGGAGTCAAGCTAGTGATGAACTAAGCTGTGCGCTACTGTCTACAGTAGAGTCTTGTTGTATGCTGCACCATCTTCGCTGAAGATAATCGTCTTCTATGCTGTACATAGTTGTCGTTTTTTGTGCTGTCCTGTGTGTCTTCGTGTAAATAAACGTCGTTGTTTCTTTTTCTACTGACGCCTGCTGATTGAACGTTCTCCACATCATATAACTTCCACTATCCAAACGAACCCCGGAAATTTCGTAACAATATTCTTATGCTTTTTACATTCTTAACGAAACTTTCAATGAAGACAAATTATTTTCACCACATCATTATTTACAAAATATCATTTCTATTATATAAAAAGACTCTTCTCTCCTTTATGCCAGCAATATGAAAACGGCAATTGATAATGCTTAGAGTCGGTTTTCAAAGATTCGTTCTTTCCCGTCCTGTTAATATTATAAAATTGTTATCAAATCTCTGGCAAAGGCAATTCCGCATTGAATACTTCAATAATTATTATCAGTTCATAAGCACGCACTATTAACTCTAAAGATACAGAAAGGACCCAAACACTCTGAATATTCGAGGCTGGTGCTTTGTCCTTTAGAAAACCTCGCCCAGATGATTTTGCTTGACCGAGTAAATCTTAATAGTAATCAGTTAAGAGGAATCGTTTTTTGCATTGCAACTCCTTAAGAAATGGATCTGTCATTGTGGTTTTTGAGGGGAATAGGAATTCTTTCTTACATTTGATTCGGGTGTTCCAGTATACCTAAATTTGAAAGATTCAAGAAAATTGAATTAATTCCTTGAAGGGATGAGAGGGTTAATGCTTTAGCCATCCTCAGTTGATATATTATTTAGTGTTTTTTAGTTACTTTTGATCCGTATAGTCTACCTCTCTATTTTTTTTGTTATAAACCATGCGCGCTTTTGTAAAATAATCAATTCTTTATTTGTATTTGTGTTTTTGAATAAAAATATGAGATCCTGGGAGTAGTCAAGTAGAAGGAGCGAAGTTTCCTTCAAGTTGCGAAAATTTCAAATGGCTTCTTCTTCTTTCTTAACCATATTTAAAAATTTCCATTCCTAAGTCAGAATTTGATGTATTTATCAATTAAACATTTTGAAATGACATTGCATTTGACCGTTTGGATAATTGCCGTGATTGCATAAATTATTGTTACATCATGCTTAAGCAAATGATATCTGTTTGTATGAAATATTTAACATTTTTATTTTAATAGTTATTAAAACAACATCTTAAATTTAGATTGAAGTTGTAACTCAAAGAATAATAAACATATAAAAAGAATGCAATATTATTATTTCGAAAGCAAAGTACAATTTTTAATTTACATTGTAAATTCACAAACATCTAAATGTGAAAAAAGAAATATTTTAATGAAATGAAATATCTCTTTACATTTATTAATTTACCAAATATTATCTAAAATACACAATGATATTATCATTAATTCTCAAATTCTTTTATTTTTAAGGAGAGATATAAGTAAAGAGTTTAAATACTTTTCGGAAATTTTTTAATGCAGTTTCATTTAGTATTTTTAATCCTAATCCGGAGAAAAATGAATAGAAATTGGTTTCATTGGTTTTAAAAGATGATTTTTCTACAAAATTTACATTATCAGTAGAATAGCATAAGCATTTATAGAAAAATGATTTAAATTACTCTTAGAATATAGAATTGAAGCATATGTAAAGAATACAATATGATATTTGTATTGAAAATAATTAGTCAAAGAATATTACAAAAAAAACCACCTTACAATCCTTTGCTAATGTTTTTCAGATTGATTTACAAGCTTTATTTATTTTAATTGCTAACAAGCAGATTTTCTATTTTCTTAGACTATTCAATTTCCTATCAAAGGACTTCATTTCTCATCAAAGGAATGAAAATTATGCCACTGTTGACTTTTAGTTTCAAGCTTACTTCACAAAGAATTATGTATGCATTATACATAAGAAACCTATTAAGAGAGTAAACTGGGATACCTCACATCTAAATTATGTAGAAATATTTGGTTTGCACGGCGAGGAAATAAAAATATTGGATATATCATCCCCAAAAGTATCTCTATATTCAAAATGTATTCTTCGTATTTCAATTTCGGAAAGGATGATTCATAAATGTTGGGAATAACGAAATATCCCTGAATCGACAAAAATATTTTTGAATCTCACGTCTTCGTGCCAACCTCCATCCCCACCCTGAGCCCCCAAGTAACCAGAATCGATACATCTCTTGAATAGATATGACTTCATCATTATTTTTTTTAGCTTCCTCGATTCCCCGATTTCGCAGAGTGTATTCTCCTATCAATATTTCGATACTAGATACTTCATTTCTTTCCCTTATATTCTTTACCTTTACTTTTTTTATGTCTACGTTTCCTTTTACTTGATGCCATTTCTTCCTATAACCGAAGTACGAAACCATGTTTTATGGCTGGTAAGGATTTTAAAGTCTTAAGCCATAAAATATCCTGATACGTGTATTACTAAGATTTGCTACCCGCAGCTCTTAAAGGCTTCTTCGGACGGATTCACGTATAAAAGAAGCAAGAATTTAAGTTCTTTAACTCGAGGAAATGACTCCGCAGTGAAATTGTTTGTCTAAGTTTAAGTTTGTGGACGGGCAATCTTCTGAACTTAATCGAAGGGCCGCTCGGGATATCGACACAGACTAACGCCGCCATTTTCGAAGATTTTTATCAATTTTACGACAAGTTCGACACAAATATTGATACTCTGCGTTTCGTGAGATTAAATTGGAAATGGCAGAAAATAGTTTTTATGGGTTTGACTTTGATGCATTGCTACTTTCACTTTAGAGGTTAGATCGATTGATGGAGCAATGCCAGAGAAAAAACAAAAATTATTCCTTCCTCCCCGAAACGTGATTTCTTTTTCTTCTTATATTTCTCCTGTTGCTTACAGAGGATTTTTAAGTTTAAAAGTGCTTTTGACTTTGTATCATGCTAGAAGAATTTAACATGGTTTCATAAATTTAAAAGGATTTGAGTTCAAGTATGCTAGAAAATAAATGATGGCCATTACTCAATAGCTTGGGTCAATCAAAAGCACTCTTTAACAACTTCTCAAAATTTCAACCTTTATTTAACAACTAAGCTTTAAATTGTCTTCCTCAATTTAATGCAACAAAAAAGAAAAAAAAATAGTGCATTCTGGTCATATTTGGTACTAACATTATAGAATTTCTTGATAATTGATAAAACTTCTAAATTACATGGGTTTATAGAATCTTACAAAATAAAACTTTCTACCAAGTGATTGCAGAGAAGACAAAATTATTAAGCAAAACAAGAAATGTTTTTACATTTTACATGTATACTATATTTGTATCAGGATATATGCAAAGGAAGAAATCCGATTCCCATCTGAACGGACTAAGCACCGAACGAAGTAAAGATGCTGAATATGCTTCGAAAAAAAAAAAAAAGATTCCGAAATTATGAAAAATTTCGGCATATTTGCACAAAATAATTTCTTTTCTTCAAGTTCTTTTAAAAACTTGTTTTAATGGCAACGTACTTCAATAAAATTTTGTGGTAATTTTCATCGATTTTTTTGTTAAAAAGGAATTTTCCATTACTTCGCCGATTCGATCAAAGAAGTGAATTGTTCTTTTCATTTTAAACATAAAAGCGTTTTTCATTTCATATTACCTGAAAAAAATCAAATTAGCAATTATCTGAAATAATTGCTTATTTTTTGTTTTTGTAAAGTTTGCCGTGTTTTCCGTTCCAGGATTTTAATAATCTTATTCAATTAAAGATTAAAATATATCTTAAACACAACATATTATCAAAAGCTTTTTGTGGAATTTATTAGATTCTCCAATCAAGTCGAAAGAGAACTTAGATTTGATACTTGATTCATCTTAGAATTTAGTGCTGAATATTCCTTGGTATATGAAGCAAAAAGGGACATAAAGTGAAAATTTGAATTATAGAGATTTTAGAGCACAATTCTAATCACATACAAATTTTCACTCAAATCTTTTCTGCCATTATTATATCTTTCTTTTCCCGTAGTATAGTTTCCTAAGCCAAAAATAAAATACAAAATTTCATATATTAAAACAAAATATTAGCTTCTTGTTTTGGTTTGAAAATGAATACATGCCAACAAATTGACAGCAGGAAATATTTATGAATGATGCATTCTCTTATATTATTTTTTAAAGATTGTATAGAATTTGTATAATCTTTGAAATAAGGTTCTTCGTAAATAATGTAAAGATTTAAGAAAAATATTTCATGAGCATTGATTTCACTTTAGAAATAATGGGACTTAGGTTTAACTTTTTGGAAAAACGTGCATTTTTAGGTCTCTGAATAGATTATTAATATCTTTCACATAATGTTTACAGGTTTTATTACCAGATCAGGTATATACTCTGCATTTTTGTTATTTCAAAGATATATTCAAGTTATTTTACCATCCATAAAAGTAAGTAAATGCCCTTAGATGAAAGCAATCCTTTAGTCTGTTCACGATTTCAAATATCCGAGAGCATTTTTTTCTCATTTGTGCAAAATAATCTTTTACTGCACTATTTTGATAAATATATTTGGGGAAGGATAGTTTATGGTTTTTATATAAAATTGTTTTACCTTTTTTCAGAATTTTGATTTCTTGTAATCATTGTTGTAATAGGATAGGGATTGGAATTTCATGGCATAAGAATTAAATCTGCCCATACTGTGTCAAGCATATGATGAGCATATGAACACAGATTGATCCAGCCGAAACTGCTCTTTAAATTAATAACTAATTATTAGTAATTTTTATAATATTGTACAACAAAAAAAGGTTCATTTGCTGAATTTGTTTTTCTGAATTAATATTGATTTGTTTCGGAATCAACAGTGGAAAGTTTCATATCTAAATTTTTCTTCTCTGCATGTAAACACGAATGCCCCACACCAGCTTCATAGATGCTCAGTAAGAGGAAGAATATTACGTATTGCGCACAAGCTCAGTAGAACCAATAGGAAAATTTCAAGACGAAGCAAGAATCGATTGAGTATTTTAAACACAATTCTTTTTTTTTTTACATTGTGCCCACAATCGACTGGAAAGCTAGGAATACTGAGAGGAAGAACGATTAGATGCAAGACGTGTTCTGCCACATTACTTTTGCTCTCTACTCTCAATATCCATTCATGTAGTGAAGGGAGGGGGTGCATTTCGTTCGTGGCAACAAAGAAAACGGAAGTGTGCTTCCTCTGAAAGTTTTCCAGATAAAAGAAATTGGGAGACACAACTAGGATGCATCTGAAAAAGAATTTTTTTTCTCGCAGCCGTGCTTTACTTGCATCGTTTGAATACATGCAATTGCCAAATTTCTTTTTTTTATTCTTTTGTGTGTTTGAGCTATTATTCATGACTAGATTGAACCCGGTCAATGGTTTCTGACTTATTCATATCTATTTATGTTCTTCACTCTGTTTCCAATAATTTTAAAGTTAATCATTTTAATGTATATAATCGACATAATATATAACATGTATATAGTCACATAACGTATATAATCGCATTTAGTGAAAGCACGGTGACAATTCCTCGTTTAAAGATTACACTTATATTCAATTGAATAACAATTAATACATTATTATTCAAGTTTTATATATACTTTCGGAAAACTGTTACATTTTCTAGAAAGAGTAAGAATTTCTTGCCATTAAATCGACTTATATATAAATGAGGTAGAAATTAAAACTAAAATATTAAGAAAAATGTGATACAATGTTCCTACAATTCGCAGGAACAATTTTTTATACGCTGCTCTGATTTTATTAAGAAAAACCAAGTTAATGACAACTCTAAAAAAAGGCTTTCGACAATAAAAAAAATCAGAGAGAAACTATATTAGAAAAAGAAAGAAGAAACAATAACTAATAAGGAAAGGAAAAGACTTTTAACAAATATATAATAAGAAATTACAAATCAATGATCATTCTCATATTTCTCCAATGTGCTGGATATCGGAAAATGAAGGAAATTCATTTTAAGAAATGATTGCTTTTTCCAATAATATTAATACTAAAAATATTTCTTTACAAAAACTGGGAATCACGAAGAATATTTGAGAAAGAATTCCCTAAGAGAAGTTTAAGGAAGAGATTTGTGAATTATTCATAAATTGAAAAAAAAATCTGCATTTGATATTTATTTTGATTTTATGCGCTAAGAAATGATCATATAAAAGTTTTCAATTTTTAATAACATAAAACATCAAAAATTTTGTTTATCTTGTTATTAAAATAGATTAAATATTCAATAAATACTTTTAAAAGGGGCAAATTTACTTTTAAAATCGCAAGCATTAATATGCATTTTTTTTCTGATTCCTTGAAACATTTCTATAATGTTTATTGTCAAATATTTAGTACAATTTAAAGAATACGGAAAAATGTACTTTTTGTTGACATAGGCCTTAGATTATTTTTATGAACTTTCGAACTGTGAATATGAATATGGTCTCAGAATTACTCTATCTTATTAACTTTACTCTATAAACACAATTCTACATTTTTCTTGAAAAAAAACTTTAAAAAATTATATTCGTAGAATAAATAAATAACAAGAATAATTTACTTGAATATCCTTTAATTTTTACTACTGATTAACTATAAGAATATATTGTAAGTAATCATTGAATTGTCTTAAAGTCATAGCAATTAAGCTAAAGAATTGAGATTACATGTTCTCCTTGAGCATTGATTACTGTCAGATTACTCGTAGTAAACAGTAGCAGAAATGCAACAAATTGGCCATAAACAGATGTAGCAACACAAATTGTTCAGAGAGAGGTCATTGGAGAGAGACTTCTCTCAATTTCTCATGTCTTTTGAGTCGTCTGCTATTCTCTAAGACTACTAAAGCCGTATTCAACTACCAACTCATTACTGATAACCTGATTCTCAGCTCCATTTCTAGACAATTTACAGTTTCCGTGAGAGGGCAAATAAGTTTCGAAAGATTTCTTCAAATCTTGTTCCTCAAAGTAATCTAGATAGATTTCTTAATTTCGCTCTTAATCGATGCAGCATTAAATATCTTCAATTTTTGGAAATTTCCTTTTTATTGCAAATATCGCCAAATGTTCGATAAGTTATTCATCAAGCCTAGTAGTTGTTGATCCGACATTCTTTCAGCATCTGTAATACTTTATTCCTTGTCATGGAACTGATTGCAAATCAATACAAAATTTCGTAATGATATATATTTAGATAATGATATATATCAATGATCACAACAATAAAAATATAGGAAGAAAATTCAATCTTCTATATATTTAAAATTTCTCCATGGATATAAAAGTTATTGGATAGTGTTAGAAACAGAAAAAAGTATATAAAATTTTTAATAAATATCCATTTTTATTAATTACGAATACATACATACATACATACATATATATATATTAAATTAGATATGTAAATTATCTCTATATCTATATATATGTAAACAGAAGTATCTCTGTTCTTTGAGCAGCCATGTAACCAATATAAAATTTTAAGTCAATGCATATTGTCACGTAGATACTTTAGTGTGGAACGCAATGACGCTCACAAGAAGTAGAGCTAAACCAATTTATTAACTCAACTCTGAACTGAGAACACACTGACTCACAAATCTTCTGCTTTTATACTAGCAGGGAAAGTTCCAGAGACAGTAAGAAAAGTCCAGAACACTTGTCTAGTAAACTAAGGAAATTTCCAGAATCTTCTGGAACATGAAAGAAAGGTAAACATAAAATCAAGGAATGAAATATTTACACAAACTGTGAAACGCATTGCCTCTAGCGGGATTCGAAATTACAATCTGTTGATTATGAGATCAATGGTATGCCAATTCGGCCATGGAGAGTCAACTGTCTCTTTTCAATTCCGCAATATGATCCAATTTTATTTCTGATATTGTTACAAGTAAGTGATATCAATTATGTGCTAATATTCTTTACTGAAAGTGAATTATGACTGGCTCAAATAAATTATGAATACATATTTTAAGCTACGCTTTGTAATACTTACGAATATTCGCCATTAATTCACGTTATTCACATTTTTTCCATTAAACTCTACTTGTTGTGAAAGTATACGAAGTCTCTATCATTTCTAACGTCTAATAGAATTTTGAATTCACTTGTTGAAAGATTTGATACTTATATTTAATTTTACTTTCCGGACAAAATCAACAGAAAAATTAGTCTTGAGATTTCGTTGATGATCATCTACTTTTTATACCTTTCCGAGCCTCCCAAACCAAAATTTTCAAATTATAACTGTGATTGAACAGGTTATTCAAAAAATATTTCGAGCTTGAATAATGAAATTTGGAGGAGGTCTTTACTCCAAATATGAATTTTTCTATCATATCTTGGATAAATTTCATTTCGGAAAAGTTTGTCTGCCTTAGTATAAGTGAAGGTATTAACTAAAAAGCAAAAAGAATTAGATTTGCAAAATTTGATACAAAGTTTTGATGCCTCATATGTAGATCTGTAATAAATTTTACTCAAATATGTGAAGACTTGTAAAATTTGATACAAAGTTTTGATGCTTCATATGTAGATATGTAATAAATTTTACTCAAATATGTGAAAGTATAGGACGTCTCTAAGTTTGTAGTACTTGCAATTTTCTCTGTTTGTAGCGTATGTAAATGTAACAACTCAAATATGCAACGACTTAGAGGAATGATTTTTATATTGTTTGTAAATTTACAGTTTTGTGTTAAATTTTGGATTAAAGAAATTTATCAAAAAACAACAACAACAAAGAATAAAAAGATGTCGTAAAAAACAGTCGTAAAAAAATATGTCCAAAAGTATCAACATCCAAAAAGCGTATTCGGTTTTCTTCAAGATAATACGACACATGAATTGTTGGAAGGAATTTAGCAACCCATGCAATGGTCGGAGGGAGAAAAGGAGATAGTGTTCACACCCTTATGCCTTGGACCGATATTCTATTCCCAGGGTAGTAAAAACTTGGCAGCTCGTAGCATTCGCAGTCTTTCTCTAGGCTCAAATTTTTCATATGGAGGAACCAGATAATGATTATATGGTTACTAATTTAAATAATTCCCTCTAATTCAGGGTAAATTTTTCTTAGTTACTAAGATATTTTAAGTCTTCTTTGAGAGTCTCAAATTGTATAATACAGTCAGATCAAACCTCTCTTGAGGGAGTCATCTTCAATTGCAAAATTTGTATCATTACCTTCGTATATTTCACCCACATAAACAAAAACTTCGTCAAAGGTGTTGATCCCCATAATAACATATTTTTCTGCTTTGGCCCGATCTTCTATTCCCAGAGTAATAAGAATTTGAGTTATCGTAACTTTCACGGTTTTATCCTAGATTGAAATTTTTCATAGAAGAAATGGTAGAACAATACGATTACTAATTCAACTAGTGCCCACTATTTAATGTAATTTTTCTTAGTTTCTAAAAGATTTGATCTCCTTTGAGAATCTAAATTGTATACATAATTCAGTCAGATCAACCCTTTCCGAGGGAGTTACAGGCTTCAGTTACCATATTTGCATCTTTAATTTCGCATATTTCATCCCCATATACTTCATTCATGAAGTAATGCTTCAGTCATGTTCTTCATCAAAGGTGTTCATCCTCATAACCACATATCTTTCGGTCTTCACTCGATCTCCATTTCTCGGGCTAGTAAAACATTTAGCGCTCATGGCGAACATGTACCCTTTGCCCACAGTTTTCATGTACAAGGATTTCAGTTGGGGAAAATGTGGCAGAATAATACATTATGCACCAGAATATTCTATCAAAATTTATTTTTTGTTGTTGTAACCTAATATTTTTTATGATGCAAAGATTAGTAGCTACACGTGGTGGATCTTGCCAAATCATAAACATTCCATCACTGCAAGAATGAGACACTTCACTTTCGTCCAGTACATACCCCCCCCCATCCATGCCATTATAATGGCACCATGATTTTAAACACCAGAATTATGAAAAAATATGATAATCATTTACTTCTGATAAAATAATTTAATTAATTACTAATACTAACACATTAAAAAATGATCGAAATTCAGTATAGAATTAAAAAAAAACTGTTTGCAGTTATAAAATAGCTTAACTATTTAAATCAAAGTTGACAAAAAAAGCCCTCTTCCAAAAAATGCAAAAAAATTGCTCCTACATCCTGTTTCA
The DNA here is from genome assembly GCA_026543865.1 of Argiope aurantia. Classification (NCBI taxonomy): domain Eukaryota; kingdom Metazoa; phylum Arthropoda; class Arachnida; order Araneae; family Araneidae; genus Argiope; species Argiope aurantia. The sequence continues at coordinate 286,651 of JAPMOR010087831.1, forward strand.
ACCGTGCTTTAAATAAAAGAAAGGCTGCACCGAAAAGTTCTAAAAATACTTTTTGGAAAATGTATGAATTTAAAACTTCAAATTTTGCAGAAATGTAATACTATATTTTGTAGAAATATAATGTAATTTACTTTTGATAAAGTAATTTCATTTATACTACTTTATTTTATAATTATTGCGTTACTATCTACTTTAAAAAATTGGTCAAATTTGATTATAGAATTGGAAAGAAAAAAATTGGACTTGTAAGGAAAAAAAAAACTGTTTGCAATTTTAAAATATCTTACCTATTTGAATCAAAATTAAAAAAAATAGAACCTTCACCCCCTCCAAAAAATGCTAAAAACTGTTAATGCCTCTTGTTTCAACCACATGATTTAAATTAAAAAAAAAAGGACTATACTGAAAAGTTCTGAAAATATTTTTAAAAGATGCATGATTTTAAAACATAAAATTTTGAAGAAATATAATCATTTACTTTTGATAAAGTAATTTAATTTATATTATTTTATTTTATAATTATTGCGTTATTTGCTTTAAAAATTTGACCGAACTTGACTATATAATTGGATTTGACTACCGTTTCATGCTAGACTATCATAAAAAATATTTTTCAATATCAATGAAAAAATAATTTGTTACATTTTAAAAGTAATCTAAAAATATTATATTTTTAAATAGCGCATAGAGGACCGAGTTATTAATTTTAATGGGTTTATTTCGAGCTAAAATTTTAACTGAAAGTATCATTACAAGAAAGAGAATTACTTTCTTTGAATACACAGACATGTATCATCTATCTTAATTTTACCATTTGAGAAAAATAAATGATATTTCGCGTCATTATTGTTTTCAATTAACTAAGCTTATTAATTAAGATTTCCCAATAAAAAGCAATTTTAATATTTAATGGAAGTATTATTCTTTTTTTTAAATAATGATTTCTCTTTTTATTATTACATTAAAAGCAGTCTTTTGAAAGTACCTTTCCAGTGTTAATTGTTACAAGAGAATACAGTAGAATTTCTAAGCAAATTGAATTGTAAATTTTTAAATAAGAACAGAAAAGTGAACGATCAAAAAGATAGTCATGAAATATGGCTTTATTTCGTTCCGTTAATGGAAACTTTCTTTATGGCGGAACATTTAATTGAAATTTCCTTTTTTTTATATTTTTAAAACTGAACTGTGAAATAAGATTTCAAATTATATTTATTCTGATAAATTTAAAAGCTCTAAACAGGTTATGTCGAAACATTAAGTGGTATTTCCAATGATATTTTTAATAATGCAGTATTAAAAATTAATAATAGGATAAAACTTATCTTTTAAATTTGATTTCCCATTGTTTTGGTATTCTATACATTATCCATTTTCCATTTAAACGATATTTTGAAACGATATCACGAAATATTATCATTTTTATTATTATTCCATATTTTTAAATAAATGGAATATTTATATATTTTACCTTATTATGGCAAATTAAATAATCAATATTTCAATTTATTCAAAAGAATGTAATGGATAAAGGATGTAATCGACTGTGTTATTTCCAGATTTTATTCATATGATGTAAAGAGGAAGTTATGCTTTTCAGAAAATTTTTGAAAATGGCCAAATATCACTTAAAGTCAAACATCACGGGCTTTTGTTTCTAAAATACTGCTACACTTAACTATCCTATTGAGCAATTTAAAAAAGATTACTACCTTGCACAGTTACTTGAACATTCAATGTATCTTCGCCATAATCATTGGAAGCTATGCATGAGATTAGAGCAGAATCTTTTCTATCCGATTTTTCTATTGTCAGAATAGAGCGCTCTCCAATCACAGTAGTCTCTGTTCTGTGTGAATAACTGAAAGAAGAAAAAGATACAGAAATGATGCATAAAAAAAGGTAGGAAAAATAAAGGTTAAGCGTAAAAAAATGAACTTTATTTATTATTGATTTTCTATCTTGCTACCAAAACTGAACATCAGACTTTTATCACTTAAATTTTTAAACCAGACATAGATGATTTGAAAAAATGCTTTGCTAAAAATAATTTGTGAATAATTTTCCTTACAAAAAATATGTGATGCCTAAAAAATTTCAAAATATTATATTAATAAACTATATATTGCAAATCAATTATTCAGTAAGCTATTTAACTATTTCGAAATATAAGTATTCCTATTATATGCTTTAATACTGATAATAATATGTCTTAACAAGCCATGATTATTAGTACCTAGTATAATTAATATAATGTACTGCATCAGGGTGGATAGAGGTGGAGTATCGGTGTGGATAGATGGCCAGTTGTTGAATGGTTATTACGCATTAGAGAATAGCCCATGCATTTTGGGAATGAATTGTGGGACATAATTCTGACTGAAGTCCACGTCCACGAAAAGTAATGCTTTGCTATTCTCTTTTATTTACCATACATATTTGACTGGTTTGAATAGTGCAGACTATGTATCAGCTTCGTTTGCTATTGATACGATTCATATCAATGATATTCATATCATTGATACGATTCAATGATATGAATCGTATCATTGATGAATCTTATAATTTAATTGATAAGATTCACAATACTGTCTATTTTAAGATATCAAAGACAGGCCACACGCCTATAGATTACACGATGGTTTAAGGATCCTATGATTATTTCTTACTATTTGGTAATTCCGTCAAAATTAAAATCTTAGAGTTTCAGTACTTTGAAAGTGCATTTAATAAATATGGTTCACATCACTATCGATTTTAAGACACCAATGATTGAACACGCATTCCTTCAGATATATCGGGATATTCGGATTCGGATCACGAATTCGAATCTCAGTGATAATCCACGAACATTCCAACAAGCTGTAACCGTATAACTTAGCTGTATTTGTAACATGTAATTGTATATATATAATAATGGCAATGACTTTCAGTACCAGATTTTTCATGCCGATTTGAAATAAATGTCTTTATTTTAGCTTTAAAGTGATTTGCCTTATCTATCATCTCATCAATCATGTATATGTGATTTATTAATATGATATGCAAAAACTCCTGTGATAGCTAATTTCTATAAAAAAGGAAATAATGGGGTTTCTTCTTAGCTACGAAAGAACATTTCACTCATTTAACATCTTAAATAATGAATAATTATTAAGGATGTTTCTAATTAATTAATTTGATTAATTTTCGAACAAGAAAGAAAAAAATATTTCAAAAGGAATTCTGTAAAATTTTATGAACTTTTAATGTTTAGTAAAATTCTCTGCAAACATAAGTTTTCCCAAAAAAATATACTGAGCGGAGGTGTTAGAATCTTAACATTTCAATACATCATGAAGCTATTTCGCTACACATTTTTATTTCCATTTATAAGCTTCGCATGACTGTTTCAAAGGGCAACAATGAGTGATTGGAAATTCTTTTTTAAATGCGTTTTGATAAACATTTGCAGAAAACACCGATATATGACAAAAGTGGAAATAGAATGAGATTTAATCTGGAAACAGAGAAATATCAAGATGTTCATTGCATGAATAATTATACCATTAAAAATATGCATGAATAATTATACCATTAAAAATTTGCATGAATAATTATACCATTAAAAATATCATCATAATATTTTATTTCCATTTAAAAAATATATTGGCTAAAAGAGACTTTTATTTTTATTGCAGAATTCTTATAATGTGATTTATGTCCCTGGGATATTGTCTAATTCACAATGTAGCCAAATGGCACATTACAATTGTTTTGTTAAAATTTCGCCAGAAAAAATAAACCAATTTTTTAAAAATGCATTTCCTAAATTATATGAAGTTATTCAAAACACAAATATTTTTCTCCTACAAAAATGAAAAGTCATGCATTCTAGAGTTAAAATGTATAAGGTTTTAACTATATTAATGGAAAGAGTAAAAATTTTGAACATTTACATACCGTGTTTCTTTGCTTGTGTCAAGAAGAATTCCATTCTTTCTCCAGGTGAATGCCATGGGCCTGTCTCCTTCTGGAGTGCAATCAATCGTGACTTTATCTCCTCTTCGAGTGCTTACGACCATAAATTTTGTCAGAAAGTGAGGAGCACCTGAAAGTATGAACATTAATAATCCAACACCTGTTTGCATATGCATCAAGACGAATTCTCAATCTTTTTCGAAGTCATTGAAACCTTATCGAGGAAATTTTAGAGCAACGTATTAGCATAACATTTTTCAGTTCGTTTCTCGAAGCATTTTAGCTATGGCCGTGCTTCACATTTTCGCTTGTAAAAGTTTTTTTTTTCTATTTTCTTTAATTTGATTTCAGAAAATAAACTACCACGAAGATCATTGATTTAAATGGATAAAATAAATTGAATTGTTCGGCACAGCAACGAAATTATGAATTATTCAAAAGAAGCAGCTGCTTGATTTGCGATTTGTTATATTTTCGATAGCACTTCTTCACCTCAATTTTATAATGCCTTATTTAATATGTATAATCTTTACTCTATATATATTCGGGAATTTACATCTACCCTCATTAAATTTATATTTAACATTTTTTTTTATGCAGGTTGCCCCTCTAACAATGGTCTAGATAATTTCTACGCCTTCAGTGATTAACACGCACTTAACATTAGAAGTTCTATGTATCTTCAAAAATGCTCTAAATGACTATTGCTAAAAATGCTCTAAATGACGTAAAAAATATATTAAATAATTATATATTACAATATTTTCGACGATCTATCGTTTTAAACGAAGTAATTTTCTCTCTGGCGCAAATAATATAAAGTGAAATATAAAGTATTCGTTTTTGAAGTCAATCAATTGCCGCCTAATTTAAGTGTTACTCTTTTACCTGCTGATCGTCTATAAGTTGGACGATGAAATGATTTAAATCTTCTAAAAATCAAAGTATAAAAAGCTCCATAACTTGGCCAGTATTTGTTCCAGAAACATTAATGAACTGAGAATATTCTATTCAAATGACTAATAGAATTAAAAGATAGAGTTTAATTTTCTTAATTTTTTTCAGTATATTTATAAATTCAAAACAATAAGGAATATTAATTTTTACGTTATTTAAACCACTTTTTCAATTGGATCTGGTCTCTAGAGTTTAAAAAAATATTTAAAATGCCTCAATGATGTGGGAAACTTATACGCTTGCGTCAACAATAATAAAAGATGTGTAACAATTCTTCAGACATTAAATATTTCATTAAATAACATATTGTGTTACATTAAAATCTTGAAATGATGCTTTTATAATAAATAGAATAATACTTTATCAATGTTGAAAACATGACATCATCAAATATTTTGATTCTCAAGAAATAAATCCCTCCTTCCCCCTCATTAACATTTTAAATTCCTAATTAACTCTTCTTTTGAAAATATAATTACTTCTTATTAAAAATTATCTTCGTCTGTCGGAAATTGTTTTCAGAATAAACTATTTCATCCGAAATTTTGATTAAGTTTCGATTCGCTGTACTGAAAAAAATAACAAAATGTATGTTTTATAAGGACGTTCTTGTTAATATAGACTGTGAAAATATATATTTAGAACAATTTTTCATAAGCATATGCCCAAAAATAATTAAATAAATCCTCAAAGGTTCAAGACAAAAATGCCAGTTTTTAAATATTTGAGATAAGATTAATACTGTCTACATATTGAAATACAAACATTTTTTTTTCTAAATAAAATTTGAGGCAACTTTACATTTAAGAGTCCTGAAATGTAGGAGAAAAAAATATATTAAATGAACTAAGGAAGCTTAATGAATTCTTTATTAGAGCAAATTATTCGAATAATCCTTCATTCCTTTTCAAAATAAAAAATTGTAATCCTCTTAAAAGGAAACGAGAATTATGCACTTTTTTTCATGGAAATGAGACGATCTCTTTTCATAAAAGAACAAATCTACAAAAACTGAGCGATTAATCTCTATCTTTTATATTTTCTTCTGAATTATATTTAAAATATTTTAAGGATAATAAACAATATTCACGGAAAGTTAAGTGAAACTCTTGTATAATACATAAATTATAATCTGATAAAGTGTTTTTTTGACAAAAAAAATACAAAAAACAACTTAGCTTAGATTTGATTTAATAGCTGAAAAATATAGTTAGGGTAAAATATTCTAACATTATTCTCTTTTTTACATATAATTTGTATTTCGGAGCTTATTTTATATTCAATTTTATTCAAAATTTTAATATTTATATGCATTAAAAGTTAAGACCAATTCTACTTAATTGTATAAATTAATTCTGTTTAGTAATTGCTATTTTACTTAATTTCTTTGATTATTATTTTCAGACATATTGTAATTTTTATATTTGTGGAAAATTTTTTGAACACACATCAAAGTTTATAGTTACAGTTTTCAAAAATAACAGTTTAAATGTTGAATATGATGCTTTATTAAAGAAATAAAATCATTTAAAAAGAAATAAAATCATTGCTAATTTTAAAGTTCTATTCGTTAATTAGAATATCACATACTGAATTTATTGAAATGTATAGAGTCTTTATATTTTATTTAAAGCTGTTACACTACAAAGCATTTTCAAACAAAAAAGTCAAATTAATGATATAATGTATGTTTTGTATTTTTAGAAAAAGTAATAATATTTTTCATATAACAATATTCATATAACAATATAATAATATTTTCATATAACAAAATAAATGAGATTTGGATTTAAATTATAATTAAAAATTATTATCAAAATGCTACTTTGTTTAGTAATTTATTTTGTAAAACCAGTCTGTTTTCATGTCAAAAAAGAAATAAACGCATATTTTATTATTTAATCATTAAATATCCAAAATTAACCGGAAAAAAGAAAAATGACATTTTAACTCACTTCTTTAAAAGTTTAAACTTCGAATATCATTCATACAACAAATAAAATGCATTAAATTACACAGTTTGTAAGACAGCAATCGTTACATACGTCCATTACAAAGTTTTGTTCTTTTCTCCGAGCAATTTCTATCAATTTCTATCTCCAATAATTGCTCACATGTGAAGAATACTCAATACGAATCAGTCAAGAATGGGAGAGACATTTGTCGCTTGGCTGATCACGTTACTTCTAGCGATTTATTAAGTTTCCCACAAAGTGAAAATCGATGTCGTTTTAAACCTAATTGAAAATGTCACCCAGCAATAGTTGCCATTGAAGCACAACGTTTCTAACTTACTGTGAACTGTCAGCCGGACAACAGCGCTGAGGCCGGATCCCACACCATTATTGGCTTCGCAGAGGTAATATCCGGCATCACTGGGTTCCACGCTGCGAAAATTGAGGGAACCATTGACCAGTATGTGAATGTGAGAGCTGCTCACAATAGTTTTGAACTGCTCCGGGGGCTGACCTGCAAAGAAAGATAGGTTGTCCATTGAATAGCGGTGTCCACTACACAACTGGATGCAGCGCGTGTGCTGCTTTAGAATTGGTATGATAATGGATTGGGAAATCGTATAATAGCAATGGTGCATTTATATAAATTTAGCACTTTAACGTTAAGAACATGGTTTATTTATCACTTCGCTTGTTTAAGATATAAAGATTTTATAACATAATTTTCTAGTAAAAATAAGTCCTCTTATTTCTAAAGATAAGAGCATGGCTAATTTATCAGGCCGCTTGTTTAGGATTTTATTATCAAAATGACATAATTTGCTAGTCAAAATAGTTAATATTTCTAATGTTAGGAGCATAGTTTATTTATCACGCTGTTGTTTAGGATATAATAATTTTATTATAAAAATAACATAATTTGCAAGTCAAAATAATTCATCTCATTTCTAATAAATTTTAAAATTTCAAGCAAAAATGCATTCGAATTATTCTCTATGGATAAATCATAATTTTAAAACTAAGATGCATTTAGTTTTATTAAACAATTTTATAAGATTTTATGTAAGATGTTTTATATTCATTTATGTTTTTATATAAATATATCCTTTATTCTAATACAAGACTTTATATACACGTATATTATGAGATGATTCTAATAAGCATTTCATAATATTTTAATTTTAATTCAAAAAGTTAAAAATAAACATTTTTCTCAAATGCTACTTCAAAATTTTGAATGAATACACATTAGAAATATGCCATGTGTATAAATTATAATCTTAAAATAAAGCAGCACAAAGAAAAAAATGTGTTGAACATTCATAAGATGAATCCCATTCTAGAAACTAATTTTACATAGATTTTGTTTGTTAAAAGATTAAAAAATACAATTGAATTTGACTTGTGATATCAATTGTTATGAACAAAACTGATTCATTAGAAATAAAATATAATTTAAAGAAAATTTATTGCAGATTCAATCTTACAATTTTCTAATTAATTCTAACAATATGCAAATAAATATTCCAGGAATGCATTAGTGATTAAGGAGACAAATAGGATAAATATTAAACTCCAGGAGAGAAAAGCTGTTTGAATAAGCAAATAAAAAAAAACACTTCGATTATGAAAGCAATGAATTTCATTATGCTTTAAATTGATTTTGGTAAGCTGTAAAAAGTGAATTTTGTTTAATGAAAGTTTATATGAATACTCCTTTTGAAATGTACTACAAAAATTAATCTTAAGATGAATATTCTCATATCGGTATAGTTAATTAACGTAAAATTAATATATACGATAGTGGTGTTTTGGAATCTTTTTTTTCTATTTGTATTTTCCATAAGCTGAATTTAATTAATTTATTTTTGAAGAATAAAACTTTAGCATATTACTTAAACTCATGCAGAATAAAAATTTATAATTAATTACATAATGATTAAAATTTGTTTCTTTTGGGATGTTAACTATAACTATCTCAAACAACAGACCTCCACCAGTACTAAAAACACATGCATGTTTGTTAGTCAGTTTTCGGACATGATAACTAAAAAATGCTTTTAGTGAGAAGTTGAAACGTAGTATATAGATATACGACCAGATTTGTAGATTTCTTATAAGTTTGGAAAGAAATCTATTTGTAGGAAGTCTGAATATTTGCTCAAGCACAAGTAAACACGATAACTGAAAACGTAAAGAACTGGGACAAAACAATTTACAGTCCAGTTTAATATCTAAAATACAGATACTTGTCAAACGTTTGAACCACATTTGGTAAACGGTTGTCGGTTTGCCAATTTATAACTTCACATGTTAGTAAATTTAGTGATTTAAATCAATGAATTCGGTATGTTTTTTTGTAAATGGAATTGCAATTTTGTGTCGAATTTTGGTTTGAATCGGTTAGCATAAAGGCGTCCAAAATACTTATTCTCCCGAGAGATTCAATAAAAATGCTGGACTTAGATCTATGACCATTACTATCGCTCACCATTTAATGTATTCACGGCCTTATCCATCTTCTAAAATTTGTAGCAGAAGAAGGAGAAGGAGTTTTTTTTTTGAAAAATATGCTAGAAAATTTCAGGAAGTCCACTTTTGCTGTTTATTTTGAAATTAAGCCTGCACGTGTTTAGCTTAACATTAATAAATAATTGTTACATCATTTCGATTAATATATATCTGAATACCTAAATGATCTCTCTACAATTTCTGCATTTAACTCGTTTCGGAATTTAAAAAAAAATACCGTGATTTGCCAGAGAAATTTGAATGCAATTCTCTTAGAATTTTATCAAAAGATCTGGAACAATTGGTTCATTTTATTCTATTCAGAATTATAATTTCTTCATTTAATATTGGCAGAGAAAGATAAAATATTTTGAAATTTCACCTCATGTCCTTGAATTTTTGCAAACAAATTGAGGTATTATTTCTTCCAACAATATCATCACTACCCAGAAATAATGCTTCAGTATCTCTTTGTTGTATAAATTGATTCGGATTGTGTATTTAAAAACGTTAATAAAGGCATTAAATATGATTTTTTTGCCTTTTTGAATAATTATATATTTTTAATCATAATATCAGCATTATTTCATCAATAATAAAGATAATATTATATTTTACATCTTTTAAACACTGAAATTTTGTGAATAATGCCTAAAACTAAGTAATTTTAATAAATGTGATACAGGTCCATTGTTATCGTATGGATTATTAACAAATGGAAAGCACAAGAATTATGTCAACACCTGCAATCAATATGCATGTGTAATTCTTTACTGATGAGTTTACGTATAGCAGTTTTATCCTCTTTTATATTTCTTGGACAGCGAGTGAAACCTCTACGAGTGGATACAAATTAGGCCTTTAATTATAAACCCCTTCCTGATCTCGTCTAAAACAACTTAGCCACTCCCTGAGCTTCTAAGCTTCGAGGAGAATAATGGCTGTTATCCTCGCTGCTTAGCTCTACTCGTTAAATGCTATTACACAAACTATTATCGAAATAGTTATGCCTTACATTTGCAAGGCACTTCAATATTTAAAGCTAACAGACAAGGCAGTACACTTTCAGATACCATTCAATTATAAGAGTAACAGCAAACACACTTCTCACTAATAATTCATTAACGTTTTCACTTACTCGTTAGAAGAAAGGTTGTAAATCATGTATAATCTTATGAATGCAAAAGATTATCATTTGTTACTGGCAATCATTCCAACAACATTTTGTAAAACGATTTTGCATTTTTAATATATGTTTTTAATTATGTTATATTATACTAATGAGTATAAAATAAATAAAGTTATTAACACATATTAATTGAAATTGACAGTAATGTTACATTTTTAACACTGCAAACATAGGAACGTTTGGTAAGAAAAATATAGTTCTTTTACTTCATTGAATGAAACTTTTATAAATCACCAATTATTTGAAATTGGCAATATTTTCTGAAATGGTTGTATTTTCTAAAGTAATAATGATGTGTCATAAATTGAAAATAATAAATTCCCGTCCTTATACGAAATGAAAGTATTTTAATGATTAAAAATATAGATATAGCATGCGAGCCTTTCTTAATCCAAATTAATTGTAATATTTTATGTATAACTACTTTATATATAGTACTTTATATATAGTACTTTATATATACATTTTCTTAGAAATAACATAATTCAAATTAACAGGCTATATATGGAAGATTATTAATGTTGATGTATTTATTTCTAAATGGAAAGAGAGACAAAGAATAAAAATCAAAAGAAAATCGGGATTCTATCCCGAAATTTTGCAGCATGAAACTTTTTTTGGCTTATTTTCATTTATTTATATTTATGTCTAGCTTTGAAGTTACACTTAGGCTATTTTGGGACCTTATGATATCAAACGTGTGGTCTGATAACGAAATAATATTTGAAACTTAATTCACCTATCCTTACTTTATTTTTAAATTTTGTATTTAATTGTATAACAGACATAACTCGCACGCCAAAACTATATTTAACATTATTTCTTTGTGCATGAATATAAATTCAATATCTAAAATCATGAATATTCTGCAAAATATTCTAACAAGTTTCTTTAAAAATTTTATTAAAGTTAAAGAAAAAGAAGAATCTGCCACAAAATTACTGCATCTGAAATTTCAGTTTTTAAATATTTAAGTGTTGTGAATATGTGGTGAAGTTATTTAGGAAGAAATTAAAATTTGATCAATTTTTTTATTAAAAATGTAAATAACATGTTAGAAAACTTTTATTTAGTTTACTATTCACGAAATAACTACGTGTGGTATTTGGTAGTGGTAGATCCAACATCGCGTAATGTTGAATATTTTTAACAGCTTTAAAATCTTTATGCAATGCATGTTATTATTTACAGATAATGTGCAGGCCTGAAACCAGCGGCAGTGGTATTCGAAAACTTACCGGCTTACTTTCAAAATATAGATCTTATCTCTTTCCCCCAGAATAAGAATAAGAACATTTAGTAACACCACGAATAACTTGCATAGCACTCACAAATATTAATTGAGAAATAAGACTTTTCATGTGATTCTAACATTTTTACTAAATATATCTGGTGAATATATATTTTGGACACCTTTTCTTTCCCTGTCCAATTGTAATCAAAATTTGATGCTGAACTATATTTATAGTCATAAGATCATATATTGAATTTCATTGATTTAATTCAGTTCGTTTATATGCGTGTGGAAACTCAGACTAACAAACGGTCAATCCTTACAGAGATTTGGTTGGAAATTCTATAATTTACATTTAATTGTAAATCTACATTTAACAAAATTACCTACATGAATCTACATTTAACTGCAAAACCTTATTAATTTAGCTCTTTACATTTTATAGTTATTCAACTCTCTTGTAGTCGAATATCAACATCGACAGACTTATGGCGATAGATGGACATCGACAGACAGATGGATTTTGTTTAAAATTTAACAAAAATTAACAAATTTGGACTGAAACTTATGCTCCAAATTTTAGCTGTCTAGCTCAAAGCATTTTTGATTTATCTTGTTAACAGGACATGCTACCTACAGACAGACATAATTCTTAATATGTGTTTATCGAAGTCAGAACCTGGATATTCATCAAAATTTCGAGTTCAATTTTTTTTCATCATTACATACTTTCTCTATACTTCCAATACGAGAAAATAAAAATTTGCAGTTAAAAAAAACTCAAATAAACAGAATGGACGTTATTTATGAATTTCCAATGATTGATGCAGATGTATTTTTTTCAAGACGAAAAGATATAGAAAAGAAATTTTCTTGTTCAATATCAGACATCAGTGGTTTCATTACGTTATAATTGTCCAATTATGACAACTATGTAGTTAGTATATAAAACTAAATGAAACTTTTTTCTAATATATTTTGTCTTATGTTTATTTTTCTCACAACGGAAACCGATATAAGCATTTTAAACAGTCAATTAATCATTTTTTTCGCTTTTATGCTGAAAAATAATGCAAAAATAGTAGTTGTCAAAGTGCAGAAACATGTTTAACCCAAGGACTATTTCGTTAATTTTCATTTTCATTCCTATGGGGAATGCAAATGAAAATAACCTAAATATACATGAATTCGACTGCGTAAAAATTTTTAGGAATTTGAACTGTCACAACATAAAGTGTCAAAATTCCTTCTCCATTTACATAATTATAGAAATGCTTTTCTAAATTTCTTCTTTGATTATTATTTTTTCTTAACTAATAATAAAATTAAAACTTTTAACAGTAAGGGATAAGATAAAATTGTTTATTATTGTATTAACAATAAGAATTTTTAGGTAAAAATTTAGTTTAATTATGATATATGAAATTTCACTTACTAATTGCCATTTTCCATCTAACATGTGGTTGAGGAACACCATCAGCCTGACAATCAATTCTAGATGGCCGCCCCGCAACTGTAGAAGTGTCAATGGGTTCCAACATCCATCTCGGAGGAACTATAGATTGTAATAAGTTTTTAAAAAGCGTGTTGTTTCGGCTTTATTAAAATTAATTTCATCTCTAATGCTATTAATTTTTATCTTTATTAGTATTTGCATTTAGTATATATGTTGCTTTTAGAGTAATAGTTTAGCGCTTATTCTATTGCATTGTTCACATAATTTGGATTGCAGTTTTTGTTATTGTTTTTTCGTTTTATTTATGTGTGGAGGTCAGATTTGAACAGGTGCGCTTTCAATTTCCAGTCACTTAATACATATTATAAATAAGATTTTTGTGGATATTTTTGAATTTTTAACTTCTTTTACTCTAAAATATATTGTATTTTCTCCTCATTTATTAATTTTGAAATTCAAAATCTTTTCTATATTTTGAAAAAAAAAAAAAGTGGGTTTGCAAATTCCAATCTCTATTCATGCCGAAGATGAAGAGGGAAAGATAAATCGTCGTTAGATTTTTACCTAAAAACTCGTCCCAACGTTTCTCTTCAAAACAGGTTTTAAAGTCAAGTGGTTCTTCGATTATTATCTTAAAACCGGCTAAAATGTAAAAAAAAAAAAAAAAGCTTTAAGATCGGTTCCGATGTATTAAATCGCCATTGCTTTCATTTTAACCGTGATAAGCTAATCGGTTCTCTTCCTTTCCAGAAGTTTAGTGGGTTCCCTAATAGAAGTTACGTGGCCATCCCTTTTTTTTCGGGGGGGGGGGAGGTACTGGGAGAGAAAAGGATTGAACTCCCGAGAGAGAGAGAGGAATAACGTTATTCTTGTTCATAAACAAGATATGAGCTATAATTGTAAAGTGTCCATGGGCATTTAGTGAAAGGTGTTGTATACTTTCATAAATTTAATGAATTTTGAAGCTATTCATGGGCAAATACAATCCAACATTGCTGAATTTCCCCTGAAAATTGCCTTTAAAGTAATAAGAAACAAATACAGTACATTAAAAAAAGTCAAGATTCACATTTCCTCCTATTTTCAAATTATTTATCTTAATTTACATAATTGAGGATTTTTGTTAAGAAATTACAAATTAATATATTTATACGAAATATATTAATACGATACTACGAACCTGATTATATTTATATTTTCGGAATATAATTATTTAATAAGAATTAAATGCTATTACATGTTTTATTATTTTTCCCAAGCTAAAAATATTTTTTGAAATTCGAAAATATATTTATTCATGTAAATATTTAATCAAGTAAATATTTAGTATATTTTTTCTCATTATATAGGGCAAATAATTTCTTTCATACTTGAATATTTCTAAAGAAATAATAAATTATCTCTACCAATGGAAGTAGAAAGGTGTTTCAAGTATTTAAATTAATGCAAAAAATATGAAAAAGCTTTAGTAATAATAATAATAAACAAATAATACTAAGAAAATGAAAAAAGCACTGTCTATTTCGTTATTGAGTTCTAAAATTTTCAAAGTTCGGTTATAAATAAAATAACTTGTTATTCATACTTAAATACTGATGACAGGTAAATAAAATAAAATACTGATAAGTAAGAAAAGGTATTATAAGAAATAATCGTTTCTGCATTAGCTGTGATAAAATGGGTAAACATAAGCCAATCAGCAATTCTTAAAATCACAAAAGAAATTTAGTAAACTATTAATCTACGTACACTTGAAGAACCTTTCGAGTTTAAAACTTAATTGAATTTATTTCATTTTGTCTGGGAGCTTATCAGTCATGTGTTCCTTTATGTAAGTACTGTATTAATGTATAAGAGTTTCAGTTATTGACAATAATTATTAAGAGATCATTAAAGTTTTAAAAAAATTTTGATGATAGAATATAATTTAATTCATTGTTTAAAGATAATATAATTATAGCTTGAGAAGGTTTACAAATTGAAATAAATACAGATTCTTTCTATATTCAAATGGAATTCTGTAAAACCACTAATACAGATACTAAAAAAATTAATGCTGTATTATTTTAAAATACGAAATCCTTTTCTTTAATGAAATGACCACTTTTTTGTTAGATATTTTTTAATTTCGTTGGGAATTTTAGATAATTATTTAATTCTCTTGTGATATTTTTTTTGATTGCCAAGAGTATCGATCTGATTACTTGAAATCATTTACAAACATACACATTTAATATGCTTTTATATCTTAAATATATAAAGTTGAGTATTTAGAACAAGATTAATTAATGCATTCTGTAGATTCTTTTCCACAAAAAAAAATTCGTTATACAGTACTTACATTAAGGAACACATGACTGATAAGCTAAATATAATGCAAATTCAATATTTAACTATATTTGCAGGCATGAATGCATATAAAATGCTTTTATCTCTCAAATATATATATAAAGTAAATTAAAGTTTAAGTATCCAAAAAAGGTCAAAATATTGTATTTTATAGATGCTTTCCTTAAAAAAAACTTTCGAGATATTTTAATGCAAATGCAATATTAATTGTATTTATGTCACTAATAAGCAAATACATTTAACATACCTCTATCTCTTAAATATGTATAAAATAAATTAAAGCTTAAACATCCTTTCTTTAATAAATAAATAAACACATTTCTAGACATTTTAAAGCAAAGCCGATATTTCACTACATTTACAAGACACAAACTGATGATTTCAAAATCATAACTTACCTTTAACTGTCAGAGTTGCACTATATGAACCAGAAGCCACATCATTAGTGACTATACATGTGTAATTTCCGTTATGCTTATAAGTTAGATTTTTAAAAGTAAGTGTAGATATAGAGCCATCTTCTTCTTGCAAGACATTTACATTTAATTCCTGCTCAGCTAGTGGCTCGTCGTCTTTTAACCATCTAAGAGATAATGGCCCGTCTCCACCAAGAACTATGCAGGTGACAGCTGTCCGCATTCCTTCATGTAGATTATCTCGAAAAGAGAAGCTTGCCACCTTGGGTCCAGCTGAAACATACACATTGAATTCCTTTTAATGTATGTTTTATGCATTAAAGAAATGCATAAAGAATTTAGTATGTTTTGTGCAAATAATACGAAATTATTGATTAAAGCTCAAAAGTTTACGTAGTAAATTTTATCGATTGACCATAAAAAAATACTTATGAACTAAGGATTTTAACATATAGATAAGAAAGCCTTTTATCGGTTTCCGTTCTAAAAGATACAAAATTAATTTTTACGAAATCTTACTCCTTTTTAATTTAATTTTTTTCTCATCCACCAATTGAGCATTTTATATTAATTATTTTTAAAATAAAGAATTTGCTTTAAAGATATTTCAAATATCCTTTATTAAAAGAAATTTTTACAATGTACATAAACTTGTGTGTCCATAAAAGATTTTATATTCTATAAAGAAATAAAAATTTACTGTGCCTGAATAAATTACAAGCGTTCTGAATTTTTATATGTTTATTAATTTAAAATATTTTAACTGATATAATGAAATTATTTTTCAAGACTACCAAAAACAGTGTTTTTATCTATTTAAGTTTGAATTCAAACCAATTTTTTCAGCTATTTAATGCTTACTTAGCTGTTTTATAGTTTTAAATTACTCAGAAACTATTTTTTTCTTTTTTCTTTTCCATAAAAGGGCAGCCATCTTTTAGGGCGTTTTTATTCTTCAATATCTCTGTTTCTATTAAATATCACAGAACATGAAAAGTGGAGAATCTGAAACAATATTCAGTGTCCATATTTCACACGGCAATTTCCAGTTTATATTGCACTTTTACGTTGAAATCATTATCTTTTTTCTCAGAATCATACAGTTCTTTAAACAGTAACCCATAATATTCTGAATTTTTAGTGTCCATGTACTTAAAACAACACCGTATTTGTCTAAAAAATTTTAAAATAGGGAACTGCAATATTTCCGATTAAACTTTCTTATTTCACTATATTTTCATTTTTTTTCCAACTGCGACGTTTTACGAGAGCACGTTTTCTTCCTTTCATTGACCCATTTGCTAGAATAACTTTCGTGAACTAACCTTCTGAAACCCCTTTCCAACCCCCCTGGCAAACAACTTTTATGTACATTTTCCACCCCAACAAATTTACGACTTTTACATCGGTTTATGGTGTTCAACCGTAAATTTTGAGCGTAAACTTCTACTTGTGATTGGGAAGGGATCGTTCTTTAAGCACACGTTATCTTATTTATCTGCCTGAATTGTCCAACCCAAACATGGATGATCCCTGAATCAGAATTTTATGAGTTTTTGGGTGAGAAATCTCCATTCCCTTTTCTTTTCTGCGAGATATCATGAAATTTATAACATACCAACAGACATAATAAACTGTGGTTTGAAATGATTAATAAAACGTTACCTTTCCTTTAGTGCTTTACAGATAGGATTTTCTATCTCTGAGATACAACAGATAAGGAATGTGCTCCCTCAGCGTTTATCCAATTCATTACCGCTCATCAACAGATGTTATAGTATATATCAAATTGATGGACAGAATTTCATAAATTATTAATCATTTTGAGGAAATATATTTCGTGATAGTTCCGAACTAAAACATCAATGGGAACATAAAGATACTTATATTGAAATCTCTCTTAACTGAGATGATAAATATGCTTCTTGAATGAAATTTGAAAAATTTATTTCATTTTAAAACATCAACAGATCTTATCACAGCTTGTATTAATTTATTTTAAGAGTTGAGATGGTAAGTTTAGCTTCAATGAAATATTTCATTACGACAACGTTTTTTTTTCAAGGTTCGATGGACCATAAAAAGAAAACAAGAATAGAGAACGAGACTTATTTATTATCAAAACTTATGTATAAAAGCGGCTACTTTAAGCATTTATCATATCAGAAGATAAGGTTTTCTGATGCTCATTTCAAGAATCTTTACCATTACTGATATGAGATGGGCATTTACATTCTTTTTAAGAACGTAAAGGCCCATCGTTGTAAGTATGTACGTTTCTTTTCTCTGGAACTTTTTTGAATTTTCTTTTAAGGAAAAAAATATGGTGCAAGAAAATGTCTGATGTTCCAATATGACAAATGTCACATTGTCATATTGGAACATCAGACACTTATGTCGATTGGAACTTTATGTCGATTGTGTGGAAAAGTAATCCTTTTTTTTTTAGAGCCTTTAGAAATAAATTCATTCTGGTTCCTATTATTTTCCTTTTTTAGGATTCATAGTATATTCAAAAAATAAGTGACCTTTGTATTAAGAGGAGATTAAGTTCGATAATCACTGCAGAATATTGAAAAGTATTGAAAAGTGTTTGCATGAATCTTTAAATATTCCTTTTATGCCACATAATTATCCAAATATATTGTGCTAATAAAAAATTCTTCCCGTCGTGCAAATAATAACGTCTCCGAAATAATAACATAACATTTCTTTCTTTAACTTCAGATGATATTCTCAAAAGTGTCTGAAAGTATAAAATGTGATCTTTTCAATAAACAATTTTGATTAATACTAAGAAAAGTTTGATATTACGCAAATACCAGGGGACGTGTTTCTTCGAAACTTTTTTGCATATTATCCAGAGATTTTTTTCTTTTTTTTTATCATTCGACTATCGCATAAAATTGTGAACATTAGCTAAGGCAGAGAATGCCTTGCACAGCATTAGTGAAATATAGTTATTAAATATGGTTCTTTTGGCGTGAATCTAGCATTTTTACTGAATAATTGAGATAAAAGTATTAATTTATTGATTCAATTAAAATTCAATTAAATTAAACTCAATTCAATTAAAATTATTAATTGAATTGAGATAAAATTATTTTGGAAGATATTTTGCAAACCAATTGACACCAAATATCACACGTAATTAAAGTTGTAGTCTCAAGTTAGCATACCAAATTTCATTGATTTAAGTTGTTGCGTTTATGAATTATTTCACTTACATATATACAAAAATAGAATGAATTTCATTGTAGAGATACGTCATATATGGTCATTAATTATTGTTTAAATTGGATAACTATATGTTAATTATAAGTTTATAATTCAAAAATTCAAAATATTTCAGATTTTATATGGTCCAATAAAATAATTTTGCATTAAAATAT
This sequence comes from Argiope aurantia, assembly GCA_026543865.1. Classification (NCBI taxonomy): domain Eukaryota; kingdom Metazoa; phylum Arthropoda; class Arachnida; order Araneae; family Araneidae; genus Argiope; species Argiope aurantia. The sequence goes on from JAPMOR010087831.1 coordinate 306,070, forward strand.
AAATATATTGTTGAGGAAATTTATATGAAATTCTTTAAAAATTTAGGTAATTTTATTAAAACTTAGGAATTTAAAAGCCTAAGAAATTTCAGATATTAAAATATTAGGAAGTTGTTTACAAGCAATAATTTTGTGATAATTTGAGAATCATCTTGAAGGGAATACAGTCATGATGAAATACCAATTACTGAGTTCATTTTAAACTTGAAACACAATTTTCTATTTTACTATAGATAAAAGAATTTTTAGTTATTATTTTTGAGTTATGACAATTTGAGACAAATACGATTTGCAAATTTCCACGATTGACTTTTAAGCATAAAGGGGGCAAGGGGGGGGGGGAGAATTGGCTATTTTTATTGGCTCGAACGATTCCCTTTTGGAAAATGAAGCTAAAGAACTATTTTTGCAATAGATTAACCTATAACTGGAGACGGTATTCAAACTGACATCGCATTGTTCATTAGCTCTGATTATCACGTGGTACTTAGTTTTCAAATACAATCCTCTTCTCAGTATTTTCAAGTAGTACATCCTCAATACTTTCTTTCAGCGTATATGAACACGTGCGTATAACTGAGTTATTCTTTTTCAAAGTTTTTGTTGTTATGTATGGAGTCACTGACTCTATTTTTCTGAAACTGGTATTAATTTGAATAATTCAAAAAGAATAAAGGAATATTCTTAAAATAATATTTTAAAATACAGTATTCTACATTTTTGTTTGTTAAATTCGAAAAGTTATTAACATTAATGCAATTCCATATTATGTAAACTAAGTAAATACTCTTTAAAAGATTGTTTAGCTTTTCCTTATACCATGTTCCCAACATTTAATATTTTAACAATTTTAATATTAATATCTTTAATATTTTTGGTAACTACACGATAACCAGAATCTACTGTATTTTCAAAATAAATTCGAATACTATTTATAAAAGATAAAAAAGAAAAATAAGAATGGAGTCGTCTTGTCTCTGACCGCGAGAGGAAATTCATGTCTCCAGTTATGGGTGAGTTAAAACTACAGCTATTAGACATTAAAAAATGCAGAAAATATATAAGCATGTACAATTGAATTAAAGAAGTAGATATTTTTGAATTGAAGTATAATAGAAAAAGAATTAAGAATTAATGTAAAAATGTTAGAATTTTGAATTAATAATATATAACGCTAATGATTAGAATTTCTAAATTATATTGATAGACATCTTTTATATTTTTCAATTCATCCAGCATTATTCTTTTTAAGTTCTTCTACTCATTTATGTCATTTTTACCACATAAGTACACTTTAACTGATCAGGAAATCGCATTTCTTGCAATGAATACAAGCTGCGATAGAAATTGCTAGCAATCATTTATTATTCCTTATCATAATAGAAAAAGTGTTCTTTCCTGGAACTGTTCACAATCTCACGGAAGGATGGTCCCTTCTTTTAGCTGGAATGTTCTTTCAGAAACAATAAACGGAGCGTCGGGGAAAGTAAAAGCACTTGCACTTAGTATAAAGCAAGAATCAATATGGAGAATTGCTCTCCCTACATAAAGAACAGGTGGTCACACACCAACCTCGAATGATGATGCGGAATGTTCGAGACGCAGGCTGCATTCCTTCACCGGATGTGACCTCGCAGCTGTACTGACCATTGTCCTCCCCCGGTTGAATGTCCATAATCTGTAGGGTGCCATTTGGATAAACCCTTTGTCGTTGGTTGACTGGCAATGGTCTTCCTTCTGCAAAATAAAATAGCAGACACATATTTCTTTAGCGGAATATTTTTTTGTTGCTGCAGTTTTTATCCTGTTCCATCTTTTGACATTTCTGGGAGATTTGTTATATCTTACCATGTATGAAACTAAAGTTTCCTTTGTTTGATTTAAGACGGTTTAATAATTTCATCGTATAGAAAAAAATAAATGGCAAAAAGTTGTACATAAAAATTTGACTATATACTTAACTTATACTATACTTTATATATACTTTGATTCATAAAAAAAAACTGGAAGTTTTATAAAAATCTAGATTTGACGATTTATATAAAACTTTCAATTATATATAGATGAAGTCGTCAATGGAAAATGCAAAGTCTATTTTAATATATCACTCCTTAATAGTCATGTTAAAACTTTAAGTTCCACAGTAGAGTATTAAAACTTGTAATTTATATAATACTATATTAAAATGCTTTGATTTTTATTTCATAACAGTGTTTTGATTTTTATTTCACGGTTAGATGGGTTTTATAGCGGAATTATTAAATTCTTAACAATCTTTACTTCTAAAAAAATTACATATTATTATCAAATTTCAGGTTATTAAAAACACTTAGAAACAAACAGGGTAGTTCATTCGTTTTTCAATTAAAAGGGTAATAAATTAATGCAGAATATTAAATTATTAGAGTGAATAAATGACTTCTAAATGAATGTATCTTATTTATATATCACTTGATTATTTTGCCACATTTTGTAGCTTATTCAGTATAAAATAAATTAATATTTCCTTTGTCTTTTGAATTGTACGTATGCAATGGGTTTGCTGACAAGTGAATAAATTTCGAACATAACGGAGTAAAATAAATTAATTCATCATTAATGTAGTAGAATAAAAAAGACACTGACAGTGTTGCTGACTTGGGAATAAAAACTTATTAATCATCTTTTTTCCAACATCTAATTTGGTGAGGTATCAAAAACATTCTTATTTTTCAACTGATATGTCTTTTTAAATGCATTGTCATTGGTCTTTTCTTTTTTCAATGTCCAAAGTATTTAGCCTATTGTCACAATGTCTTCATTACATCTAAAAATTTAACATTTCATCAACTTCTGTCCTTCTTCAAATTTGTGAATAAGAAGTTTTCAGAGTGGTGGTTGTTTCCCCAAACCCTGATAGATATAATAAGGATGCGAATATTTCTTTGTTCAGTGGCAGCGGTCATAAAGGTCAGCTATACATAAGAAAATATAATAATTAAGTGAGGTTGACTATCTTATGCCGATGACGGGATATAGTCTCTATTTGAGGGACTGTACAGTGGAGTGTGATTGTCCTTAGAACTCAACAATAGTTTCCACCAATTCAGTGGTGTTATCAAAACCATTCATTTTTACCATATGCTTTTCCCCCACGGGGCGCACTTCAGGAATGAGGATGTGAAGCTTCTGATATGATGATAGGTTCTCCTTCTCTGGGTAGATACAGAAATGGGGGAGAGGGGTCGGCTATCTCCTATCGATGACAGGATGCACTTATCGATGACGGGATGAACCACAGTTCCCGTCAGTGTTGCTGTCTGAGCGGTCCGGTTAATCAGACTTTTCCGTGTACCCTCGGGGGATCCAAGTAGCCGGTAAAGGTTAGCGTATGTTTTAGGGGAGAGAGAGAGTACTTTACCCAGTTAAGAAAGGGAGTAATAAGAACGGTATCCTCCTTCAGAAAAATGGGTTTATTTCATAAAAATATACAATTTTGTATAAAAATACCAAACATTCATGGTGAAGAATATACTATTAGAACCATGTTTACTGAACTTATTAAGTCGATTAATATTAATGTTTATTCTTGTAAAGAAAAAAATCCTGAACGTCTTAATTTTGTTAGGGGTTTTTTGTAGACATTTTGTACGAGAAAATCATTTAAAAGTGCTATAAAACACTCATTATAAAAAGGAACATAATACTTCCTTAATGAGATTGATCGAGCGAAAATTGTCATTGCTGAAGCTATTTAAACACGAAACACCACTCAAACTAAAAAGCTCTTTCATTTATCATGCAATGAAGGGCAATGAATATATGACTTTATATAAAAATACTTTTAGAAATTTGAACTGAAAGAAGAATAAATAGTCATCTTTTCATTAACTTTATTAATAACTGCAGTCAAAACTTCTAAAATGCACACTCGTATTTCAGCTGTAAAAGAAAGAATAAAATGTTTGTGTAATTCTTAACAAAATTTTATAACTTAAGTTTCTGTTAATAGAGAATATGTCTTCGTTCATTCATAACTGTATCTTGCCCTCTGTTGTAAGATTACTTTTACACTGTAGTTTTAGAATAACGCTCTTGTAATTGGCATTTGATGTTAATCGATTAAATGGCATTTTCATTAAAAACGGGCAGATCCTAGTTGTGCCAAATTTGTTACACAATCAATACATTTATCAGCACTCATAAATTCTCTTTTATTCATTTTTAGACGAAATAATTAAAACTTTTTTATGTGTTGAAATTGGTTTCAGTGCAAAGTTAATTAGAGAACATTGGTTTTAGGCAATTCGAACTTTTCAAAACATGTGTCCAAAGATGAAACGATAAGAGGCTTGCTATTTACCTACATATCTTGTGGGTAGCTGCAATTTTCTTAAGACATCTCTGCATATAAAGTGCAGATTACAGATTTCACTTCTATCCTTGAATGTATAGTTCTAGGTAACAGATTGGCGAAATTGGCGCATTCAGTGTAGCTGTCGCCGATCGTTGCAACAAATTGTTATGTATGTGTTTAGCATTCTCTTTTAAAATGTCCATTAAGAAAATAAGTAACCACTATTCCAAAACTACGATGATGAATATTTCATATGAACATATATCGGAAATTTTTACGAGGTGAAAATGCAGTATTAAACAACATATTTCGGCCCTCATAGAATAGCAAAAATGACATTGAAAATTCTTTAGCAAATGATATTGATTCTTTCCGGAATATGTTGGTATTAGAGCATTAGGAAATAAGTTAAATAAAAGTTCAATTTTCTGGAATGCCAAATTATCTTCTAAACAATATATTTCGATCGTCATAAAATAACAAAAATGGTATAAGAAATACTTTTGCACTTGATATTGATTCGTCCAGGAATATGTTATGTATTAGAATATTAGGAAATAAGTTAAATAAAAGTGCTCCATTTACTCGAAAGTTATATTAACTACTACAGATATACTCTAAGTATTTGCCACTAAAGGAAAATTTAATTCAAAAGATAAGGCTATGAGGGAAAAATATTAAAGATATTTTTGCAAAGATAGTAAATATTAATTAACTAAACATGACAAGTTCTTCATATTAATTGTATACACGTTGTAGAAGCTCAGAATAAAGTTTTAAGAATAGATATTGATATAAAATATATTTCTTTTTATATTTATATATTATTTTTATATTTATATTTCTTTTTATAATTATATATCACGCATTCCTTATTTTTTAACTTTCTATTATTTACTTAATCAGATCTGTGAATATTTATTTCAATTTTAAATCTTAAATGTGATTTAATTATTTATTTACTTTTAGCAAAAAATCAGATTCATCAAATAATCTTCCGTAAATATAATAAAATTTTTTTTTCTTATTTATTTAAAAAAATTAATTTGATGAAACAAGAGTACAGTTTGCTTATTAAATATAAAATAAATAGTGTAATTCTTAATATTAAGACATTTAAAAACTATTTATTGATATATAGGTTAATTTTAATCAGAAAGACAAAATTTATATAAGACTTTCCTCTTTTCAACAAGTATATATTTAACGGAAGACAAGGGAAGCCCTGGAGCCAAAATATTCTGTTAATGAATATCAAAACGATATTACAATGAATAATTCTGAAAAATAGAGGTTAATTTTGTTAAATCGAATTGATTTTTTTAGCTTCTAATTCTTTATAAAGATAAGAAAAATATATTGAATTATTTTGAATCGTATTGTACAGAGTAAAAACATAACATTTTATGATTAATTATTTATAAATAAAATTACATATTAATTCCATGTTTTATTGATGTATTAAATATTGAACATGGAAATTACTTTGTCCCAACGTCATTTATTCTGAAATAGTATTTTATTAATATTTGTTTACGAATATTTTTTAATAACTATACAGATTAATTTAAAAAAATTGCTTCCATTTCGTGGAAATAAATCTAGTATGTATTAAAAAATGTAAAACTTCATTAATTAAAAAGCTATATAAATAAAAAAATATAAAGAATATTTTGGTAGGGTTTTCATGAAAATGGTATGTTTCTTTCTAATGTGCTAAAATTTTATTTCGGTTATATTTTTAATCAAATTAATTTGTTAATTTACAGATTCCTTGTTGTAAATTTCATAATGCAAAGAATACATTATTGTTACGAATTTTCCTACCGGGGTTCGTTTGGATAGTGGGAGTGATATGGTGTGTAGAACGCTCAATCAGCAGACGGTAGTAGAAAATAAAACAACGACGTTTATTTACACGAAGACACAGGACAGCACAAAGCGACAACTATATACAGCACAGAAGACGATTATCTTCACCCGAGACGTGTAGCATACAACAGCACACACAGCAGCATACAACCAGAATCTACTGCAGACAGTAGCGCACAGCTCAGTTCAGCACTAGCTTGACTCAGTCGCTTCCGACTACTCCGTCTAATACTTCTCCGATTCTGACTCGGATTACTGACTTCGCTCCGTCGATTCCGCTTACTCTTCTCTTCGACCTCTCCGTCTACTCTGACTACTGGCTTTTCCGCTCCGTCTTCGGACTACTCCGTCGTCTCTTTTGGCAGAGCGGCCGCTTCCTTTTATAGGTCTCAGGAGGCGGGGCTAGAAGCCTCTCAACCAATCAGGAATCTTCGAGGCGTATCTCGGTTCCTACTGGACGGATCGGGAAAATTCTCGAAGTTTCGGGTATTATCTATTTTGGCACCAAAGTAGCCAAATTCGTCGTCAAGTCGCCAAATGGTCGCCAAGTTTTCCGCCAAGCTCTGGGACCTCCGACGCACACCTGGACTCCGTCCCATTCAGATGACTGTAAAACTTTCTTTCCAATGATGGAACAAACTATGCTGGGAAGCCGAATTGCAGGTTTGTAACATTATTATTTGTGACTAGATATACATCGTACCATAGTACAATAATTTCTGTAAATGTGTTCATTTTTTACTATTCCATTAACTACGCAATTTAAAAATCTAACATCATTTTTTTCGAATAAAATCAAAATAAAATTTTGTCACACACAATAATTTACAATCCATAAAGTATATAATCATAATAACAAATTACTTTTGAATAGGAACGAAAAAAAATCAAATTTTTTAACACTATGATATTATTCTAAAGACATGATATTAATAGAAACAAAACATGCTTATGAATATTTATTAATTTTCTGTAGGTAATCGTTTAATCTCATAATGCTCATGTTCTGGTGTTTTCTTTTCTTTAATTATAATAAAAAAACAGTATGCTACAACTAACAAAATCTGAAAAGGGGAATTCGGTAATAAGTACACTCGACTTTTCTTTCTCGAGAAAAATAATTTGGATTTTTTTGAAGAAAAAAAACCTTATTCATTCATTTTTAATTCCGTGAAAAACATTTTGTTACAATATTAAAAAAGTTGTTTTTATTTACCTGCTTTATAATCACTTCTATTCGATGATAGTCTTAACAGCAAAAATTCATTCTCAAGTTTTTTTTAAATTTAAATTTAAGAAATCAAAAATAGGGCATTTATTAAAAAATAATAAATAGCGAAATATTTTTTTTTTAAATTCGCAGTAATATATTTTTAACGTATGAATATATACGTTTAAAAGTGTTTTTAATACATCACTTTTCTTATAGAAATGCCGCTACATTTAAAACGCTAATAAACGTATTCCAGCTTTTTAGAGTAACATTCTTTTAACATTATTCTGATATCAGGAAATATACTACCCATTAAAATTAAATTGAGCTTATTATTATCAATTATATCCTAATTTTGATATAATTGAACTTGTTAATATAAATTTAGTTTTATGTCTACTAAAGCATTAAGATACATCTAATTTTTATTATTTACTATTAAAAAATAATTTATAAGCATTTTTCAATGAGTTAAATATTTGAATTTCGTATAATTATGATAATGAACAGCAAAAAATAAAATGCTAGATTTATAAAAGGGGCATTTATATCTTTAAAAAACAATGTAGAAAATCCATTGCGAAATTTTCAAAAAATATGAAAAGTAAATAGATTTTTTGTTAAAAATTGGAAGAAAAAAAACTGATTGAATACTTACAAAAGAAGGAAAGCAATTAAAATTTCAGCGTGACTATGAAAAATATTCTTCTATATTACATAAAATAAAATATTTTTTCAAATTTCTTAAAATTAGGGAATCAATCAAATGACAACAAAATTAAAATCTTTAATTAAATAATTTTTGAATTTTATGATGATGTAAAAATAACTTAACTTGCGATAAGCTTCGAAAGGCTTCGCCGAAAAGCTCAAAATATTTGTATTACTTTAAATAATGGTATTTATGGTTAGAAGATAAGGTAAAAAAATTGCACAGTTTTGTACATTTTCGTCATCCCCATCACATTTGTGTAAAATGATGAATAAAATAATTTGAAAAAAAAAACACCCCGCTTTTTTAAAATAAGATTTACAAAGCATGATTATAACTCCAGAAAAATTATAAAACAATTTTCCATCTCATACGACCATTTGAAATCGAATAAAATGTCAAATTTTGTTAAATCCACTATCATTTACCATGACTGAATCTATGCACTTTTTTCATCTTGAAAAGTTTCTTTAAAAATTATACTTAAATTATTTTAAAACTTATAATAATGGATGCATTCACTATAGAATGTTGTCAGTTGTGTTTTCTGCCCGATTACGAGAATATTAACCATTGTTATGCAAAGATTGCTTAGTAATAAAAGAAAGAATCACTGCAACAGAAATCAGTGTGTAAGGGTTTGAAAAAAACGTGAAAAATAGGCACCCTCTCCCTTTCTCTTTTGATCTAGAGAGTATAGATCAGCATTCATTTTGAAAACAAGCTTTATGCTATACTATAAACAAGTTTCATACTATAAACAAGTTTTATGTTATACAAATAGATGCAATAAAAATAAATCCAAACTATCTAATATTTTTTGATGACTTCTTTCAATAACATACTGTGTATCTACTCGATTCAAAGTCAAATAGAAAAAAAAAAAAAAAAAAAAAAAAAAAAAGATAGTTATATATAAGTGAAAATATATCATATATAAGTCATATAAGTATATGGTATATATATATATATATATATATAAGTATATCATATATAAGTGGGATAGTCATATATAAGTGGAAAAATGGCTTAAAAAACATGAATAATTGTATTTGAATAAATGTACTTTTGAAGAAATTACGAAATCGAAATTTTTATTCCGTTCACTATGACTATTAGTTGTATTTCGTAAAACATTTGTAACACTAAAATTTAAGCAAAAAAAAAATCTACAATCAAAATTGACGAGTTGTGAAGTTTTGAATATAAGAGCTATTATCGAGAGCTATTCCTGTAAAACAGAAGCCACTAAATGGAATTAATGCAAAAGAATTGAGGGGGATATTTTAAGCTTTGGAATCCACAATTTTTTTCAGCAATATATTTTGTTGTTGAAACAATATAAAATATAATTTTGCACATAATTTAAAGACTTTTTCCAAAAGCAATTATAAGCCTATTATTTATGGCTTATAAACAAGACATCAGTCTGTTATTTAAGTAGAATCCAACTTATTAATAAAGTTCTAAATATTTTATAAAAATACTAAACTCATGGGCATACTATATACGGTTTTCGTGCTTTTATATTTCCGATTTATTATAATTAAACGAAAACGCAAATCTATGTTTAATCAGTTTGTGAAGTGATTTTAAGATCGTATCAGATTTTATTGAATAAAAAAGAAAAAGTAATTATACAGAATTTTCACAATCAGCTTTTTTTCATTCATTGCCTCTTTTGAATTAGAAAAACATATTGCGAAACTTTTAACTGACTTTTAACTAGTTAGAATTTTTTTTTATCAAATTACCATAATACCACTTGATTCCAAGGAAGTCAAATAATGTCACTGATTTCTTTATAAAAGCCTCCTTTTTCAAAGTGAATCTTTTAGTCTTCCTTTAATAAGTTTTTTTCCCTCCAATAATTATTTTAATTAGTTCACCATCGAGGTTTTCTCCTATTAAATGTATTTCAAAACAAATCCGCAAAAATGAACTTTATGAAAAAGAAATGTATTTTCATTCTTGTGATAAAGATTTAATTATTTCAAGAAGTCGTTTAGAAAAATGAGTGTGATAATATGCTTATATGAGTAAATGTATTTACTTTTAATGATTTCATCCTGAGACAAAAAATGACATCTAAACGATGTTTGTTTCCTCATGTTTATATGCAAGCATTTGACTTTCTTTTAGATAAGAATTAATTTCAAATCTGAAAAACTGGAAAGAAACAACAAAAGTGAATGACACGCTAAAGTCTTTAATTTTTCAATATTTCGTAATTGAAGATTCTTTGTTACAATGGTCTTTATCATGAAGTCATGAAAAAGTTTTAATGTTTTCTTAGATGTAAGTTTATATTTGATTATTAAATAAAGCGGATTTTTTTCATTTCATTTGCATTTATTTAAGGTAACATCAAATATATAACTTTTTTAATTGTCATCTTGCGACTTCTGTTTGATCATTATTATTTTAATTTTGTTTGGATATGAGACTTGATTTTCTTAACAAAGAAATGAGAATTGTTGATTAAGGTAAATAATATCTTGTTTCAAAAGCCATTTGAGATGGGAAAAAAATGAAAAACATTCTTTTTAGAAAACAATTAAACATATTTTTTTTAAAAATCTCTGATTTTGAATTAAAGCTTAACTTAGTTATTTTGACTTCACATTTCACATTAAATTTTCAGGTTCTTAATTGGTATCAAAATTGATTATATAGAAATTTTTAATAAAAATCCACCACATTTATAAAGTTATTTTTTATAATAAACAATGATTTATAAACGAATAGTTGCGACCTTTGATGATGACCCTTGTTTCGATGGACCCGCTACAGTGGTTTTGATGATCCTTTGAATAACTAATTTTGTAATTTCCTCATTAGTCGTACCGCAACAAAATTGTAGATAGTTTTTGATTGTAGTCCGAATATACATCGTTTTCAAATATATCAGTAGAATATTTTACATTTTGATGAATTATCACGAATCACGAATTTATTTTCAGAAACTGTATTTAAAATATGAATTTATTATGTATAATACTCGATTGATAGTGAATAAAAGAAACATGTTTCCAATGTAACATAATATTTGCACATCGTAATGGATGAGGGATTTCTACATTGTTATTAACAATTGTTTTATATTCTTCAAGCATTCTTTAAAAACCATTTAAAAGAAATAAAATCAAGAATTCCATTTGCATTATTATAGATTCATTCAGGTGATTATATGTTTATTATATGTTCATGAATTCAATAAACACAGCACGAGACATGATATTTAAATATAGGATTTTAATGTCCTTCACTTTTGATGCTTTAAAATATTGTCTTTAAAGAAACATAAACATTACGTTTAAGAGGTTAAACGTAAATCTGTTCTCGTTAATGTAATTATGTTATTTTGAAATATTTTGCATTTATAGGACGTTGATAACAATAAGATTTTTCAATACTTTTACAATTAAATTATTATGAGTAAATCTAGCTATTTTGTTATATTTAGATTCCATGGAAGTGGAGGCACCCGATTGTGAATTTCAGAAAGAATTGTTATCAAAATGCTCATATTTATAATAATGAGCAAAAAAATTACTAACAAGTAAAAAATAATAAAAATAAAAAAAATGTATTTTTTAACATTAATAAAAGCATGCATTTCAAAAATTCTCCCATTGATGTTTATTTTTTAATGTTAGCATATTCAACTATACGATTGGTTCTTAGATTCGCCCCACATATATTGTGAAGTTATGGAAAATGAACATATTCATGAATTAAGGCACTATTGCTTAAAAATGGATGTTACATAAAATTTAAAGGCTACCGAACGAACTGTGCAGAACGAGTTGTCGGAAAAATCTGTACAAAAACGACATGTTCTCTCTATGATCAACAGTTTAAAGAGAGAATCCCCCGTTCGTATCAGCTGTTCCGTTTATACACTTTCTATGCCAGAATATGGAATTTTCTCGACGAATCAAAGGTTTCGGCTTTTAATAATAAAGGCATCGCTGATAATTTTGTATTTTCTAAAATCTTCGTTGTTTTGTTATCAAATTTGCGAAATCTGCCAGAAAGTCGCCAAATATATCACCAAGTAATCTGACAAGATTAGAAATCATTGACCTGACAACCATTATAGTTATTTGTAAATTTCACTTCAATAGTGAAGATAAATACATGAGCCTATAATCTTATAATAATATGAGATTATATTCTCAGGGAAAGAGTATTACAGATTTTTTACATTATAATTTAAAATCATTATACGAAAAAAAGCTTTAATGCATCTCAGACAAATAGATTGTTCCATAAGATCAAAAGTGCAAAATTTTATTCGATTGGAGAACCGGAAAATTTTTACACTTTATTTTTTTATTTTGAATATCCCCCCCCCCCTCCTTTTTTCGTCCCTCAGAAAAAAATAGAACATTTTGAAACTTTTAATCTTACTTTTAGATTTCGATTCAAATAATTAAATGACTTTTTCATTAATTCTATCTAAAATCTCTGCTTTTGCACAAAAGGATGTCAATGAAGAAAGGCTCTAAAATTTTTTTCTTACATTCCCAAAACAAACTATGAAAAAATATTCTTTAAGATCTCCCTTTGTTAAAAAATGAAAGAGAATCGAAATCATTTTTTTCATTCTTCAGTTATATTATTTATTAAAAGGAAAGAGGGTACACTCTTAGCTCTTAATAAATTATCTTAAAAGAATTTCTTGGTTTTGGAAAGCATAAAGCATTGTTTTTATGTTATTTATTTCGCGGATAATCGCCTTAGGAATTAAATAATTTTAATGATTCAACTTTTCTTATTTCTTCGGAACTTTGATTTATAATATACATAAAAAAACGAGGCAATATCTAAGAAGTATTTCATCATTAATGAGAGCATGGTTCCAATTCAACGTGATTTAAGTAATAAAACAATTGCCAAAAAATTCCATTGATATATTTTAATATTGATGTTATTTTTATAACTATATATTTTCAGTTAGCTTGAGATTATATTTCTCAAATTTTTATTTTTTAATGCTCAAATAAATATATACAACTGAGAATAAGAAATTAACTATTTATAATTAATCGTTCAGGTACATTTATAATCTTAATCAAAACTTCTTTACTAATTTTCTTCTTTTGAAAGTGCAGAAGTTCCTAATTTCATAAATAATAGTTAAATTTGTCAAAAATTATTGAAAAATGGTAGTCATGAGGATGCAAATTTTTTTTATAAAAAAACCATTAAACTCTTTAACTGAACGTTTATTATAATCATGGTACATTATTAAGCACTGAAAAAACGATCTAAATTATTTTCGGTTAGTTCAAAATAAATTAAATTTCATACTGGATATTAAAAAGTGGTATTGTTGAAAAATTTTTTTTTTGTATTTATCAGTTAATTAATTTTTGTACCACACAATTCATTTTCAAGAAATATTAGAGAAAGATATAAGATTAATTTTTTTAACTTCACATAAAATGAGGATGGATTTTTTAAGATCATTTTATAAATTATGCTATGGTATTTGAAACTATACATTACTGATTCGAAATGCTTTTTTATGAAATAAATACATTTTAAGTAATATTTTCCATAACAGCTCATTTGGAGTCAGATTTAATAGGTCAGAAAATAATCAGTGCAATAATATAAAAAATTCATATGTATTAGTTAATACAATTGAAAATATGTTAAAATCTCTTTTTTTCAAATTAAAATGGGGATAATATTAATTTTAAATTATAAGCCAGACAAGAAATAAATTTATTTTTTATTAATTTCGTCATTTTATCAGCTAGTAATTTTTGTTATATAATCAATCAAAGATTTAATTAATTAACTAAAGAGCACTGACGAATTAAGTTATGAATAATATTAGTTTTTGTGCAAATTGTAACAAAGTCCTTATAATCCGTATTAACTTTGGAACGGCAAAAACAATTGCAACAATCTTAATAACTACGTATAATAAAGTACAATAATAAAGTAATAAAGTACTTTACACATTGAGATTAGGTACAGCGCTATCTTGATGTAAACATCATAATTAGCGTTGCTATGTCGAAAGTGATATAAAATGCAGGTAAAAAAAGCATTATAAATGCATTAAAAAGCATCAGAATATATATATATATATATATATATATATATATATATGTATATATATATATTCTGATGCCGTGAATTGTTAAGTCATAGATTTTGTGAAAACAAGATGAAATCTATGCATTTTTTACATCTTAATAATACTGAACTTAAGGTGCCTTTTCATACTTATTTGAAAACACTACATTATTTTCTAATCCTTTTTCCTATATTTTATACTGTTTTCGTGATATTAACACTAACTCTAACGTATATATTGACCAACTATATGCGTTCTTCTAGGGCATTGTTACTTCCTTATAACTAACCACTAAACTTGTGATAATAGTTGGCGTCCTTTTCTAGTTAATGTTGGGTAGAAGAACTTTAATGGACAATATGTAGATCTTCAAAATCGTTCTAAAATTTGGAATTTTGTGTATTAATTTATTTGCCCTATAGATAAATGGACATCAATAAAAATCACTAATAGTCAATTGTCTTAATTTAAATCTATATAAAATGATTTATACACGTTTTTTTTAACTAAGCTGGGATCCTTTAATCTTATAACATTATATGTCATCTAACAATTTATATAAAAATATGATTCAACAATAGTCGTAGATTATTCAATGATGAAGAATTGCTTCAATGTAACTTTTTATGCATAAATATTTTTGGTATTAAAACAAGAGAAAGGAAAAATAAGTTTGGAAATTAATATTATCATATTAAAATAAAGTCCAGTCGCTTAATATAAGCATGGTATATGAAACTGTCGCTTCTTTAACGTCAAATTTGTCGTTTAACAATAATTTTACATATTAAGTTATGTACTTGTGCTACAGGAAACTGAACATCAATAAACATCATGAATGGTTAATTGCTTTAATTTAAATCCATTCGATATGATCTCATACTCATGGCATCAAATAATCTGGAATCATTTAATCTTATAGGAGCAATCTTCATCTAAAAATTTATATAAAAACATGATTCAACAATTATTAGATTATTCAGAGATGAAGACATACTTCAATGTAATGTTTTCTGCATTAATATTTTTAAATCTTAAAACATGCGGAAGGAAAATATTGTTTGGAAGTTAATTTAATATCATCAAATTAAAGTAAAGTCCAACCACTTAATATAAATTCAGTGTATTTATTTGTTGCATCTTTTACATGAAATTTGCCGATTCATGATAACATAAAAGTCTTCATCATAAGATTTGAAGATCCGATATATCCCCAGGACTTATTAATAGATATCATGTTTGGGTTCATTATATCGGCGCCAAAGGAGTGTCATTTGGAGTCAAAGGAGTCATCATTTGTACTCATTTTATCAAGAAACATAATCTGAATTCTTTTTCTCCTTCATTGTACGGTTAGACAGTTATTTACGATAAAACAAATGACCATGAAATTTCTGATAATCATTACGACTTGAAAAGTAAGAATTGAGAAGCTTTCGCCTTATTATAGCACACATTTGCAAGGGTTTTATAATTTTGCTATATAAATTCTTAAAGCTTTTCTAATGTTTTTAAAACAAAATGAATATTTTACCATTTATATCTCTGAATTTAAGACTTAAGTGATATATTTTCCTAAGCTACGCAATTAGCTTATTTTACACTCAGTTGGATACTGATTATCATATTTATAATTACGTCCTTAAAGAGAGTTTTTCTAAAACGACCTCTTTTAATGATAACGCATCTCATTATATTTATAATGTGTCGGGCAGCAATTATAAATTAGTTTTTTTTTTAATTTTGGAGGATTTTTTAAAAATGTTTTTGTTTGATTTTAACATTATTCTAGCCGTTTTTTTCTTCTCTGCTAATTTAATTCTTGTAGATCTTTTTCGTTTTGTTCTTAATTAGAGAAATTACAAGATGTTATTTTTTCTTCTGTCTGTTTCTCTAGGAAAATATACAAATCAACAACAAAAAAATTCTATGACAAAAGCAAATTCCCCTGAGAATATTGTAGTTTTACAAGTAAAAATAGCCTATCTTGAATAGTCATATTTTACAAAAAAAAAAAAAAAAAAGAAAGAAAGAAATGGGGGAAAAACTGAATTTTACATAACAAGTGAAAAATATAGCGATTTTTTTTAAAACTGTGGTTTGTCATATATGGCTTCATTTCCCTTCTAGTTGTGAAAAATATCAACTGTACTACGTATTGGTTGAGAAAAATATATATTCTTTTTCCTCTTATAAAATTTGAGATAATTAAATGTTTCTTGTCGCTTTTTGAGCAACGATACATTAATTAAAATTATCTCTGAAAAAATTACCATCTTCATTATTTTTCTAACATGCCAAATAGGGAAACGGTGTTTTCCTTAAGAGCCACCAAAGTAATTTTATTTTTCCAGAAAATGAACATACATATTTAGAATCTGATTTTTTTTTCTTAATAACTTTCCAGGCTACTCTAAGGATAACCTGAAATCAGATTGAAGATTGTATTTTTGCACATATGCATATTTGTGTTTTGCACATTTTATTTGGTTTACCTAAGTAAATTTTATTAATTAATATTGATTAATTAATTGAAATATTAATTTCTATTTAAAATAAACGACCAACAAAATTAACTTTGACTAAATTTTTCGTATAAATTAAATATTAGTGTTTAACTTTTGAAAATAATGTTATTTACCTTTTTTTGGTAAATGCATGTGTTAAAATTAAATGCACGTGTAAAAATTAAGTGTTATTCACTAAACTTATGAAATGACGGCAATGGTTTTACATAAATAAGACTATTAAATAGAAATTTATGTAAAGGGTATTGAAATTTTCCCTATCTTCCAAATATTTTGTAATTTATTTTATTTGAATTTGTTTATCTCAATAATTGATGGCATTTCTAAATCGCAAATTTTGATTCTCAATTACATATAAATATCTAAATTTGGTAACGGAAGAAATTACTTCCCCTGAGTCATTCTAAAACAACAGAAGCTCACTGAAATTTGAAATGTGTTTTCCGGACATAAAATAAAAAAAAAATCTCAAACATATCAAAAGTTATTTTGTCATTCTTTTTTATGAAATTCTTTTTACCTGAAAACATTTATAATAGCAAGTCGATAAAAGATCATACTATTTCCTCTTAATTATTTATAAGTATTTTTAAAAGGTTGTTGATCCAGTATACCGTGCTAATTTTTTTTTAAAATCCGAGTGAATTTTTTCTTAGAGCAGAAAGCGAAGTTAAATAAAAAGAAGAAGAAAAAAAAATCTACGATCTCAAATTTCAAGTTATTATGTGAGATCATTGTTATTTTTTAAGTCATTATTTGTCTTAATTAATTTAAGTCATTAAACAGTTTAAACCAAATGATGTCATATATATATATATACATATATATATGATAATTTTTTAAATTTTCATTTTTAATTTGTAGTTGGCACACAAAGCTTTGAGCTCGACCAAATTTGAGATAAAATAACAGCTATGATGTTATAGTTCTACTTCAACCTTTTAAAAACGCATCTGCTGTCAACGAAACATACGTGATAAAAAAGCAATATTTGTAAAAGCAGGTTAACCTTTTAAAAACGCATCTGCTTTCAAATAAGCATACATAATAATAATGCGATACTGGCAAAAGCAGGTAAAACATATATGCAATTAAAAGCGCTGATGATGAAAATTACAATTTATGCTTTATTCATTGCCTACACGATTTAGAGCTTCAAAACCCCCTAACCAAAGCAACATTATGTTCTCACATGATAAAAAATTCTTATGCGTTAAAACCTATTTTTGTAGCAGCTAGAAAAACTGAACATTATTTTTTTTCAATTGCTCACAATTTATTCGCAAGATTTTTTATTCCTTTTTTTGCACGGCATTTTAAATTTAATATAAATGCGAAAATACATGAAAAAAAAATACTATATTTCAAAAATTTTCCATGAATTACAATGAATGTTTGATTGAAATTCCTTACAATAATTTTCAATAAATATTGAAGTCTTTTATGAATTTGTTTTTGGTAACACTCTGTCTTTTATAATCTGCAGACTAAATTTTAAATTATTCCCCCCTCCCCCAATTCCATGTCTTTCCGAACGGAATCACAATGGAACCATGAGTTTAAATAAAAACAATAATATTTTCTTCGAAATTTAAAATAAATGTTAGATGGACTGAAAAAAATCAAAATTTTATGTCGAAATATCAGAATGTGAAAATATTCAAATAAAGAAACACCTATAGTATTGTAAATGCATAACTCAACATCAAACCGAAGCGAAACGACGACAAAGTATAGACGAAGATTTACACAAACGTGCTGTGTATAGCAACAACGTAATTTTAAAGTACATTCTTTGCAGTGACCGTTTTTTTATTGTATTATAGCATAAGCATATAAAAGGGCAAACATTATTACAGATAAATTGTTCTCATTCCATTGAACATAGTGATCCTAGCTATAATACTATCAATAAATTACCAAGTAAGACATTTTTACATAGGTATATGCTTAATTAGAGACAGTTTTCATCAAATCGTTTATATACGCGCAAGTTGATTAACGAGTTAATCTGACATAGCGAGATTTGTAATATTAATTAATATTCGTCTTCAGATTTACTTTGGTTTAGTTGCATTTACGTCCCGTTTTTAAGGCAGCAGCACTAGGGCTATTTTGGGTGACAGAATACAATTCGAAAATATAGGCCGAATGACTTCAAAATTATTATTATACAAAATTACAAAATCCTTTTAATTTATAAAATCTTGATTAATATTTATCCCGATTCCGTGAAACACTGATATCCCTGACCCGAAAATATTCTTTGAATCCAAAATGCATTTAAGAAATATTGTCTTTGTATCTATCCAAGTGGGTGACAGAATACATTTCAAAAAAATAGACCGAATGACTTCAAAATTACAGACCAAAAGAAAACCAACCCTTTAATAGTTTATTTCAATATTTTATAAAAATTTGTATTGAAGATAGTAAACCTATGCACTAAATTTTATCTAGCTAGTTCCTTTTGTTTTGTATTTATAATTACTTGTACTTAAACAGCTAGAAATATAGTTTTTCTGTGGAACATGTTTTCTGAACTCAATTCCGTGGTGGGGCTATTCGTCAAAAGCTCGAGTTCGCATTGTTTGACTATTGCAATACTTCCTTTATAGTTTATATACTAAAAAGTAAAGTATGTCTGTATTATTGATACTAAGAAGTTACAAAGACGTTGGACAAAAATAAAGTTTATTATCAAAAAAACAATTATAGAGTAAAAAACAAAGATAAAATAAAATTTTCATTTAAAAAAAAACATGAATAAAGTTCATTAAAGAACTAGTTTAAAACTTATATTATTTTAACTGATCATTTTAAAAATTTTAAGTATTAGATTAAAAGATCAAATTAAATTATTTCATTCAAACCGTAAAAAAATGAAAACAATTTCGAAAAGCTGTAATTAAAGGGCAAATTACTGCGTTTTCATATTCAATAGTGCGTATATGTGAAAACAAATAAGAAGATAAATTATTAATTAATTATTAATATGCAAATAACCCAGTTTTTTCATAGCTTTAACAGTGAAAACATCACACGATTGAAAAATTTGATATGACAAGAAAAAATAATTTATGTTTCTTAAAGAAATAAAAAAAAATATTTTTCAAATTACCCATATTATAAATTCTGAAATAAAAAGTGCTAATATTAGAGTAATGTAATAAATGTAATAAAATGGAAGTAGCATAAATGAAATAAATCATTTTGAAATTCCTAAAGATGTAAAAAAAATCCCATTAATTAATATTTCCTAAATATATAACAGAAAAAATCCTCTTAAAAATTTTATTTTTATGCAGTTGATATTTTTACAAATTCAGAGTCTGAAAATTTAACAATTATTCTTCTTTTATTTTGCAGAACGCATGCGCCAAATTTTATCATAATTAGACAAAAAAAAAATTAAGGAACGTACAAGTACATAGAAATATTCTACTTCATAGATATAAATATAAGTGCGGATATATATTACAAAACTACATACAATTAATTTCCATAAAAACAAATATTATGTAACCAATGTTACAAAAAATATTAGACATAGAAATAAAAGAAATATTTTTAGTGATTTATTTTCCCTTAGTGAATCAAAAAATATGCAATAAATAACAAGGTTTAAAGCCTCATAAAGTTCATGGGCTGGTATATTTATGATGTACTATGATCAAAATTCCAAATTTATCTTGTTTGCCTTGAATAATAAATACATAACACAGCATTCAACAATAGTTAAGCCTTCAATAAATTCCTATATAATGCATATAAATTAATTTTTGAAATTCTCTCTTTTTTTTTTGCTGTTTAATCAATGGATAAAAAAACTTTTCTTACAGAATAACCGGATGAGTGTTCCGTTCTCAAAGCATTCAAGTGGCTTCAAGCATATAAGTTAAATATTTTATCTTCTAGTACCTTCTAAATCTTCACAAACTTCAGAACGTCATTATCGTCATTATAATGACGGCTTCTGCGCAATTCAAATTCAGTGATGCGTTGCCAGTTAAAAACTCGAATTTTCTAAAGAATATGAATTGCAAATTCGGCGGGCAGTAAACTTTGCCTGAAAATTTACCCCCCACACGATCGGCGTGCTTGAGTTATTCCGCTCAACTTTTTTTTGCCGAGTCCTTAGTGGTCGTTATAAGCTAGAGTGACGATTAAACTTTATTACAGGAAAAGAAAATCGATGTGCCTGGCAACTTTTCTTTCGAAACGCAAGTCCAAAGATAAAAATGTTTTGAAAATTTCATGAAGAAAAGAATGATGAATTTTAAATTGAGTGTAGGATGTTAAATTGAAGGGAAAGAAGACGACCTTATCTGCACACTATTATATATCATTAATCTTAAAATGCAAAGCAGTCACCCATAATTTATATATAAATTTCAACCCTTGAAATAAAATAAATACCAAGAATAACACAAAAATATTTCATGCATACAAACGGCATGTGATGGCTAGGAATTGCGGAATCATTTGTATTGGGAATCAGTAAAAATTAATATTTGAACCGATTCTTTATTCCCCTTATTCTGTTTTAAAAATGAATACTAAGATTTGTACAGCAAACATTTTACGGATGCATATCGAAATTTAATAACCATGAAATGCGAAATACGTTTTGTTGTTCAATAAAAATTAGCCTTTGAACAGAATCTTTATTTTTTTATTTGGTTTTGTTTCGAGGTTTTAATGCTTTAAAGGACAAGAATTTCGAAATTTTATTTTTATCGTCTCTTTACCAAAATATATGTTTATATTCAACTAAAAAATGTCTTATAAATGTACAATAAAATAAAGATTTGTAATGCCTATAGAAAAAATAAATATACTTTTTAAAGACTTTTTCGAAACGGTATTGCAATTATATTTAAGTATTTTTGAAATGTTACGCTTCACTTTTGAAGAAATTAAATTGAATTGTTATTAGAATTTTCAGCTGAACATTAAAAGAAAATAGGGTATTCTTTTTATATTTCGAATTTTTAAAGATTGTTAAATGAAAATTTTAATTAAGAAAAACATAAAATTCTTTTGAAAATTCAGTATTTGCATAAAAATAATTCTAAAAAAATTAGCATTTAATTATAATTACAAAATTATATACAGAGTTATTAAAAATAAATTTATAGTCGCTAATAAGGAAAAATAATATAAAGAATTAAATATTAAGTCACTGGAAATATTTTGAAATTTTTAAACATTATATATTTTTTAATTTTTAAAAAATAATAAATTACGTTTTAAAACGCCTTTTTAAGAAATTTTACTATTTTATATTTTAATACATATGCATAAAAAAATTCACAACCCTAAGTGAATAATTTACAAAAGTGCCTAAAAGAGTCCACTGTCACCTTAATGCATAATTTTATGCATTAAGACGAGTCGCCTTGCATTATAATGCATTCATTTGTAATGATAAGATTTAAATTTATTTTACTTTATGGCCTCTTCTGGAAAAATACAACCTAGATTTTTTTTGAAATCGAAAAGACATTCTTTTTACATTAGAATAGTTCCTTTCATCTTTCCAAAATATAAATTTTCATAGAATACCAGAATTAAATTGTGGAAACTAAAAAGCTGAGTTAATTTCCATTCAAAGCAATTAAAATTTAAATATTCTGTAGCAGGTACTGTTTTTATCCTCAAATTGGATTCCATACTTATATTTGTGAAATGTTAATGCCACAATCTTACGTTTTATTCTTAAAAGAAGGCTTTTCAAAAAGGAACTTTAATTATAATTTTTTTTTTCATTTGCAATTTATTTGATGTTTTAAAATATATATTTCATTAAAAACTTTAAATAAGAGAATTTGGTTGCAATCGCTTAATTTAAAACTTTACCAAGGATGATTTTTTTTATATTTAGACAGAATACTTATATAATTTAGTGTTTCTTGAAATTAAGTAGACTAGTTCAAAATAGTTATGAAAGCAAAATTCCGATATATTTAAAAATGTAAACATGAATTATTAAGTAATTTCAGGCTTTAAATATGTAAGAATAAACTCCTTAAAATTGTATAATGACTTTTTTAAACTTCATGTTACATATTTAGGAATTCTAAATGAAAAATGATAGAAATGGAAATAAATGCGTTGAATATTCATTTAGTATATCTCAATAACATTTAATAGAAAAAGGATATTCTGAAAAGTTTTACCACTGTAAAAGATTTTGGTTCTTTTTAAAATTATGTTATTTTTCTAACTTTAAAATTACAATTAACCTTCGTTTATATGTTATAAGAATTTCTAGTTAGTATCGATAATATACTATGTTTATTTATGCCATTGATTGATCATAAGATAAAGGAAAACAATGTTGGTTAAATAATTGATTTAGTTACTAAGATTGCTGCCATTTTGGTGCATAGTTCCTTTTGCAAGAAAGAGGGATTTCAATTAGCATAACCTTTCTGTACATTTAGGAGAATAGCTTAATATGCGTTATTATAGTTACAGACTCTTAATGAGCTCACAAATAGGAATAAGATAGCGCAAGAGTTTAATTAAGTTAATTGGCTCGTTAAACACTGATGAAATTAACGTTGCATGTTTGAGACAATTTAAGCATTCTTATACAATGCAACAAATGCACAATGCAGAATTGGAAAAAAGATTCTAAACTAAAATCGTATCTCTTAGTACTTATAATTCTTTAACTGGATAATATAGATACTGGAGAATTTGAATCAACCAGAATCTTCATACATTGTATAAGATCATCATGTGGATAGAATTATTCCAACAAGTGCACAACAGAGTAGCACTTTTTGATTAATTGGCATTTTTCATTCTTTAAGAAATTGAAGAACAAAGCATTAATTTTCAGAATTTTTTAATAGAAAATTAGACTAATGATGTATAATTCCTTTCGATTAATTATTGATTTATTTTTGGCAAAATGTATTAGTTAAATTTGGAAAAAAATATCTGACTTAACGTACGAAAATATCAGATTTACACGCTTTTGAATTATTTTAATACAGTGAAATGATTTTGACCTTAAAAACTCAATATCTTTTGTTGCAAAACTGACGACTTGCTTAAGTACGGTTTTTTCCCTTAATCTCCAGTACATTCTACAAACCTTCAAAATTGTTTCTTGCTTTTGATGTTTTAATATTTTTTTCAGTTTGACAACACATTTATCTAAGAAGATATTTTGTTTTTAAAACAATCCAATATTTTCTCGACAAAGCTGATGATTTACTCAAGATCGACATATTTCGTTACTTGTACAATAAGTAGTCTGGTACTTTGACATAAGTCTTTATTCTCTGTTTGATATTTTTAATTTTGTATTAAAGGTTTTTTTCTCGCATGACATTCCTTTAGTCGTTCACAACATATCATTGAATCAAATTAAGAAATATAAGTTAAATTATTTCCGTTATTGAATCTAATATTATACCTGTAGACAGTTTTATAGGTTTATTGATCTTAAACAATATTTGCTAGCAGAAACTGCTAAAGAATTACAAATAAGAGTTTAATAACTATTTTTAGAATTCTAATTTGATTTCCGTTACAGTTTTTTATATTTGTACTTTTACTTATTTTACGTGATTCCAAATGCGTCTTATCATCAGAAAGATATAGCCAAACTCACAGCTTGATTATACCCACCAAGGTGGCCAAAGCCAACAGTCAAACCGGGAGTTTGTTTCTTTCATATATGAGGTGTTTGCCGGTGGGCGAGTTTTATTGATAATTTGTTTGCATAAGTAATTATTATATTAATATGAACCTGTAATATGCAGAAGTTAAGAATTACTTTGTTACAAAAATTACTATTCAATACAAGTAAAAGAGACATATGTTTAATTTAAGAAATTGAGGAAATGTATATTTAACATAAGATGGATAGGACATTTTTGTTCAGAATAAAATCTTCCAGATTTGATTATAAGTTCTTTTAATCAAACATAAAAACTAAAAAATAATATCTTAACTGTTTCCAACTGTATTAAGAATATAAAATAACTAGATTTTTCAAAAATGAATCGAATTTATGAAATCGAAACAATAAGGGAAATTTTTAATACAAATTTTGTTTTAGCTTACATTTTCATATTGCGACAGTAAACGAATGAATTTCTAATAAATCCTTATTTAGCTCTTAAAAACTAATTATTTCAAGTTTCTAAATTTGTAAACGTCGGACGAAAGGAATACGAACATGTTATCTCTAATTCATATAGGATGCAATAATGTAACCATATTTATTCAGTTTTGGTTCTGAAAATTCGTTTTTTTTTCTATAGCAAAATTTGGAAGAATGAAACCGACGGTATTGTTTTTACGAGATGAAATATTTACGGTTTTATATTTGTCCTTATTATTAACTTTGCCAACATTAATCCTTACATGACTTTTTCTTAAATTAGTTAATTTTTTATAATGTATAATATATTTA
This sequence comes from Argiope aurantia, assembly GCA_026543865.1. Classification (NCBI taxonomy): domain Eukaryota; kingdom Metazoa; phylum Arthropoda; class Arachnida; order Araneae; family Araneidae; genus Argiope; species Argiope aurantia. The sequence goes on from JAPMOR010087831.1 coordinate 331,271, forward strand.
ATATTAATTACATTCTGTATAATTTATTTAAT
>JAPMOR010087831.1:331312-355330 GCA_026543865.1 Argiope aurantia
TGTATAATATATTTAATATTAATTACATTCTGTATAATTTATTTAATATTAATTATATTCTGTATAATATATTTAATATTATATACATTCTGTATAATATATTTTATGTCATACAAATATCATCTTATCTTTTCAACATTTCACTACTTCAATGCGTTTTTAGAAAAGAAATAATTCAATTGTCTGTAAATATAAAGCTTTACATTCTAATTTAAGTGCAGATGCAGGTTCTTTGGTAAGGTTAAAATTAATAATAGATAAGGAGGATTGATTTGAAATAATTCCTTTTTAGTTTCCATTTTAAAATAATAACAAGATATGATACAACATTTCTTAAGTTTTTTTGGTGTTATAACAACATAAGTCAATTCGAAAACCAATGGTTCACGAAAAGTTTAGCTGTTAATTTTCTGCACTATTTTCCGGAAAATTATTTATGAGAATCATTTGGCAACGCAAAGATTATTTATTGAAACTTTGAGAAATACGTTTAAATATTATTTTCATTTATCACTGAAGCTTGGATCATTTCCAAACTTTGAAACATGATAGTATGTCTCTTAAAATAATAAAATGATAGCCTATTTTTTTTATCAGAACAGAGATAACAAATTTAAATTGATTTACTTAAAATATTATATATAGCCAACTGAATGCTGATGTATAAGATGCATAATATCCTATTCATTTTACTTTTCCTGTATTTTGAAAATATCAATTCAAGAATTATATAATCAACCATTTTAATGTTTTCTACTTTAAAAATTGAAATACACTTTATTAATGACTGTTTTTTTTTATATCTTATGAACAAATCATCAGTCGTCTAAATATTCATAATTTCGATAATTCACGTCACCGGATTGCAATATATTTCACCTTCCAAACTTGTAAGTTTATACTGTCGTATTTCTTAATGTAATCAAAGCCCATTTTGTAAGAGTAACTGTTTCAGTAGTTCTGTTTAGATAATGGCTCTCATTGAAGTAATCTCTAATTTTGTAATTCGGTAATTACACTGTTCAATTCTGTTGACGAGTTAATCGGTCGAAGACAATTCTAATATGATGTGGATAAGTGAATTATAAAGTGATGTGGCATTTTAGACTAAATTCGATTGACTTATAGATAAACAAGACCCAGTAAACTTCATTTTCAATTGGTTTTAATTAATTATCATTTTTATCTAAATAATTGGAATTTTATTATTATACGGTTTAAGACTTAAATATTTGCAAAACATCGGAATTATATTATGACATGAAACTAAAATGCATGAGATAGTTGAATTTATTTATATAATCACCGCTAATTATATTATATGTAATTTTCATTATTTCTTTAAAGTTTCAATTAGGGGATATGTTCAATAAAGAATTATCTGAAATTTTAGGTGTGATTAAAAAGGAAGAAAAAATCAAATTGTTATCACACGAGTAGAGAAATATAAATGTGTAGAGAAATAAAATAATATTTCATGTGAAGAACAGATGCTGCTTGTTTTACGATTGTTAGTCACAATAAACAATACCGTCTTGGAAGATTTTTCACATGCCAAAAATGAATGTGGCACACCGCAATGATGTTGAAATTTAATTTATGGTTTAAAAATAGTTGGCTGAAGTCTATGTGAAGCTATAGGAAGCTGTGCGGAGTCTGTCTTATCCAGCAAATGCTTAAAGTGTTTACATATGGAAGTTATTCTATTTTAAAGGGAGGGGGAGCTGGCTATTCAGCAACTTACGTTAACGGAGGTAAATATCAACCTTCGATTGTAATAGAAGATAGTCCAATGACATATATCAGAAAGACGGAACATTTTATTACGTTCCACTTACAAGTTACACCCAGAAATCTACACATATATCTATCAAAAAGTCTAAACATTTCATTAGGTGCCATTTACAATCTTCTCCAAGAAAATCTGCACATGACACACATATATCTATCGAAGAGACTAAACATTTAATTAGGTGCGACTTAAAGCTTCTCCCAGAAAATTTGCACATGGAATGCTTATGTGTTTGTTGGCTTTAAGATGATTTATTATTATATTGCAAAAGAAAGGTATACATGTGTTTCTCATTCTCCTTTTAACTCTAATTTAGCAATGTGCAACATTTTATTTTCACAAATTTGTAGAAATACTTCGGGATAAGCATTTTATATCATCAAAAGCAGAGCGTGCTTTAAAGTTAAGGGTACACTTTTGAAAGGCCCGTTAAAAATTGCTTCTAGCATGTGTTTGAAGTCTTGAAATAAGTGGGATAGTTACATTGAAATGGAAATATTTAGCGAAATAATAATCGAAGTTAATTGAGTAAGTAATCATTTTTTAAAAGCATATATTAATCTTTTATCGTCTTTTTCTGTAAAGCCAATGTATATTAATTAAAAAACTTCATATGAAAAGTTTGTTTTCCCAAGAAGCTTTTGTATATATTCCCGCAGGGAATTTATGCACATGTTCTCGAAACAAAGCCCATAATTACTCACTAAAGACGATTGAAATAAACGGTTTGAAGGGAAAACGACTAATCTCTATTTTCTTTTAACAATACTAACTTCGCAAACATCTATATATCTCGCAAGGCAGATTAATAAATTGCAGTAGCAGTATTTATTTCAGACAGCATTTATTCATTAAGCTAAAATGTATGAAGAATTATACAAGAATCAAATTAATAAATAAAAGTTTTCAGAATAAAGGGATCTTTAATTAAATGAATATTATGAAATGAATAGGAAGAATAGATTGTTTGAAATAGGTCTAAATGCTTACCTTTTAAAATGTTCAATGTCAGAAATATGATTTATATTTTAATGTACCGTGTGGTGTTAATTGCATTCTGATTGGGATTTTCAATTAGGCTTTAGGCATATTACTTAGCAAAGCACAAAATGTGTGTTTTGAACACAAATATTTTGCATAAATTAATGATTGATTGTTGAGTTATGTCACTTATAAATAATTGATGAAGACGAATATATATTAAAATACATGCATAACGATTTTAGTATTAGTCATTAAAATAACTTTTATTATCAAAATTGTCTATGGAATTACCATTAAATATAATCTTTGAATAATAGTAAATGAAATTTTCATGCTTCTCATTATCTTCATGTAGAGTTTAATTGTTAAAATATTGATGCACCCTAAACACCCGTTTAAGCATAGTATGATTTGATACCTAATAATCATCGACAAAAAATTCCAACTCGTTTCAAGCGTCTTTTAAAATATAAATTGTAACTGCAATTATATGCATACTTTTTTATATACATTTTGTAGTGGAGAAGTCCAGGATGCCTAAGTTAGTAAGACTTTGAATGTGAATTAAAAATATAAAAAAAAATAATGTATATTAGTACAAATATATATATATATATATATATATATATATATATATATATATATATATATATATATTGTTTTATTCTGAAGTGAAGCTTCAAAGACTTCACAATAATTAAATATATTTAAGTATGCTTTAGTTAATTAATTCCTAAATCAAACAAATTATGAAAAAATATATTTTCCATAAATACTATTAAAATACAAAAGACAAATAGCATCGCGATGTTTCAACATCGGAAGGAAAGCAAAATAAAATATTTTGGTGATCCAAATAATATTATTTAATTTTAATTTAGTGACAACATGAGACATATTATAGTATTGTATATTTAAAAATAATTTGAATGAGGAAATTAAATAAGAAATTTAATATCAATAAATAGTCCATTTAAATTATTATTCTGCGTTTGAAGGTGATATTAAACCGAATTTTGAAAATATATAATTTTTTTCCTAAAACATGTTCAAAACGTTTTCAGTTTTTGTACATATTTTTATTAATTAAAGTCCTAATTAATATTTGAAAGAAATTGATCTGATCTGAGTTTCAACAACACAGCAATTATTTTTTATTGTTATTATATACTTGACATATGGCATACACTCCCCATTAAAATGTTAAAGTGCGAAGGGCTTTTTTATACAGTATTCCTTAAAAGATATATTATAAAGCTTTCAATCTTTAGACAGACACGTGAATTAATCTAAAATAATTTATCTGTTAGACTTCCTTAAAATCAAGCATCCGTTAAGAGGGTTAGGAGACATTATATTTTCTTGAAGAAGCCATGTCTGGAGATGGCATTATAGATAGTGCTTTTTAAACTTAATAGGAAGCTCAATGAAGTATGTTTATAAATATCTTAGAGTATTACATCGCTTTCAGAGTATTAAATTGAAATTTACATTCTAATATAGACATTTTAAATAGCTATAAATCACTCTACTTTTAAGATGAAAAGTTTTTGTTTGAAAGAGGCGTATGCAGTTAAAAGCTTATTATTTTTTTTAGGCATTTTATCAAATCATAATCCTTATTTTAAAAGGTTGCTTAAAATTATATGGTGTAACTTTCATATGCACCTAAAAGCCTTCAATCATTTAAAAATAAGTAAAACATATTCTTAAAAATTTTGAGTAGAAATTTTCAAATTTTTACAAAGAATTAAGAGATGTAAAAGTAATTTCGAACTAACATAATGTAACTTTTGCTATTCTTTCATGTATTTTTTGGCCTAGAAAAGATTCCTGCTTTCTTCAGTGAAATAATTTATTAAATTTTAACTTTTGTGAATTAAATTTTAATACTTCATCATCCCAGCCAACAAAGACATTTCAATATTAAGGGATTTTTCCTTTGGAAGTAGAGCCTAAATATAACTAGTTATCCATTTTATCCGGTTATGCAGTAGTTATTCAGTATTTTGGCATCAAGATATAAAGCGATGGACCAACGTTATCAAGTTTATTTCTTGCAATTTGATTATCCCCTACCCAATTAATTCTAAATAGATAACTCTATAATTTGATAAAATAACATTATAACTTTTAATTGATTTTAGCAATAAAAGAATATATGATTTATCGGATTATGCTTAATAGGATTATTTTGTTAATAGTTGCCATTTTTTGTTTCTACTTCATACTAATAGTTAAAAACAGCAAATATCATAAATTTATGTAGCTAAAATTATCCAAAGCACTTTAATAAATAATCTTTCTTTATTCAAATACCTTAAAGAAGTATTAAAAATTTTAGTACCTATTTACATTTCTGAATAAAATAGTTTAAATGGAAGTGATCATTATTCAAATATCCTTTTTTCCTAATGATATCGTCAAATAGTAATCATTTCAGTTAAAACATGATACTCACGGAATTTCTTTACTGAATTAAACATTTCTTTCTGATTTACAATTTTTAAAAATTATTTTTGTTTAAACTTGTCTTTAAAGTAAGTTTAATATTTTTATAGGTAATTTATATTAATATGGCAAAGTAAAATATTTGTTTCTGTTTATTATATTTGCAAAATTTTGGAAATGCCATGAGTCATTGTGAATGTTATTTCTTGCCTTCAAAAAACTTCTAAGCCATATTTTGAAAGTGTTTCCTTAGACAAGAAAGTAAAAGAAATAAATTTAAATAATGATAAAAATTATTTTACTTTGAAACTGCTTCTGTATAATTTCAATTGCATAACCCTTAAAGTGTCAAATAATGAATTTTATCATATTTTAATATCTGGATTTATTATGTTGCCATCTAGAAATTTTTCAGTCCAGAAATAAAAATTAACTTTAAATTCATGACATGAGTGTTAAAAGCACATATATCATTTAACTTTCTATTTTTTACATCTTAGTTGAGTTTCCTGAATAGCCAATTGGAATATTTTATTCTGTGATATTTGCATAATATTAAAATATGCGATATTTGTATTTTTTCTCTACTGTTTTATTCGGTTTACAGTTTATTGAATGGCACATATATTTTGTATAATAAAGAATTTATTAAATAATTTTTATACTACTCAAAATAGTCTTGAGAAATAAAATTTATAACAAATAAATAACTCCGGAAAATGGAACCTTATATTTTGGTAGACAATTAAATAAAATTAAAGCACACATTTCATTTAACTTTTTTAAGCACATAACACGCATATTTAGTTAACTTTTTAACTAAAGCACATTTGAAAAAAATAATTAAACCAAGATAAGAATGAAAAAAAGTTTATTTTATGGAATATTTTTTGGAGAGATTTTGCTTTTGTATTTGGTATACAGTAGTTTAAACTAAGGACTTTTAAGTTATTAAAATAAGCCGGCACATACATTTTAAACAGAATCAAATGTTAAAGTATTTTAAATTGACTTAATACATTATTTTCGAATCAAGTATAAGTTTCGCAGGAAGTATTAAAAATAAATATTAATGGATAAAATATGTAATTATAATTTGTCATTAAATGCGGAAGAATTCAAAATATTAAGCAACAGTCTCATCAATTTTAGCAGCAGAAAGCATTAATATGTCAGATCAATGAGTAAATATAATTTTTGTGATGCCATCGAAGAATCATTAATGCATTACCAAAAGTTCAAAGAATATCATTAATTCCTAAAAGCGCAGGTGTATGTTATTAGTCACGTTTTCACATAAATTAAAATTAAATGATATGTTTGAGAGTAGGGCTTTGTCAATCTGCAATGATCTTTTTTAAATTTTTCTGTTCCATTTGATATTTAAGTATATATAAATATCATAAATTAATCATATAAATCAGCGATTCTCAACCTGTGGGGCGCGCCCCCTTAGGGGGGCGGGAGAATATCCAAGATAAAACATTATTTTTTAAAAATTGATTTACTGACTGAAAGGAAAGCACACATACATATAGAAAACAAAATACATTTCGACATATTTAACAACTTATTAAAATAAAACAACTTACTAAACCAAAATTTACTTAATCAAAACAAACTAAATTAAAAACAAATTTAATAATTATTAGTGACTTCCTTTGTCTTTGTCTTGCAGAGCAAAGTTTTTCGAAGGAAAGAATAATATTAGAAATAGCCACTCTCAGTTCTGTTTCTATATTTTGTCTTCAAAGAAGCCACAGCAAAAAATCCAGTTTCAGAAAGATAAGATGTTGAATGGTAATAGAATGTGAAATGTCCTTGTTTTTAGTGCTGAAAAATCATCCTTATTCAAATAGGGATTAATAATAGGGATAGGATAATAGGGATAGGGATTAATAATAGGGATAGGATAGGGATTAATAATAGGATAACGATTTAATAATAGGGATTTATTATTAAATCGTTTTTTAGTTTCGCCACTTGTCGTGAAGTCTGTGAATTTTTCTTCCTCCACAATTCAGAGTCCTTCGGGTCTTATGAAATGGATCCCTAATCCACTCGTAACTTGCAATCAGTTTGTCGTCAGCATGAAAATACTTTTTTAAGTTCTTTGCCAGCATGCCTAAATGATTTTCAATGGTTACAAAAACAACTTTTACATGTTCTTCTTCAGCCTTATAAGTTTACTACAATCGTTCACATTTGCAAACATTATTAGGATTTTTGCTTTAAATTTCTGCTCCACAATTTCAATTTTTTGCAAAAAGCATCAACTTTATCACTCATATCCAACATATGTGTATTTGCTCCTTCGAGTTGAAGATTCAGTTTCTCGAATATGTCGACCAAGTACCTAAATTTCCTCACAAATAACCATCGCGAAAATTCTTGGCCTCCTGTCTGTTTTCTTCTAGGAAAATGGCGATTTCTTCTCTTAATTCATAAACACGTTGTAAAAATTCCCCACCTGATGACCATCTTGCCTCGCATTAAAATGGTAATGCTGAATGTACTGAACCCATGTCTTTACTAAGTGCGGAAAAGATTCTCGATTTCAGGGGTCTCATTTTTATATAATTTACTTCGGTTACAACCATAGTTAATACAATATTCAAACCAGGAATCATTTCTTTCGAAGCCAAAGCTTCTGTGTGGATCATTCAATGTGTGCACTGAGGCGATTTTTGTTTTACAAGTGCTTCTATACTTTGGAATCTTCCGGACATTGAACGAGCCCCAACGGTGCATATTCCGACGCAATTTTTCCATTCTATGCTTGCTTCGTTCATAAAATCCTTTAAAATAGGAAATAATGAGAGCGCTGATGTTTTGAGTTCTATTGGTTTGGAGAAAAGTAGTTCTTCTACTACTGACATATTATCACAAATTCGAACATAGACAATAAAATGAGCATCTTTATTACTATCTGTTGCTTCGACAAGCTGTATTGTACAATTTGTCACGCAACTACGACAAAAGCTGATACTGTGCATCTTCAGCTATATCGCCAATTCAACGAACAACAGTATCATTTGAAAGAGGTATGGACTCCAATTGTTTTGAAAAATTATCTCCAAACATAGTTTCTAGAATCTCAATTGCTGCTGGTAAAATAAGCTCTTCACCAATTGTGTGAGGGTTTTTTACATCTGGCTATTTTATATGAACTTTGTAAGATGCAATAATGTTCTTTTATTCACAGACAAAGTTACTTTGAAAAATTATTTTTTCTTTTTATATGATTTTAATTTTATTTCGAAGAATTCTCTGGGTTTGTTTACGTACTCACTATGAAGAGTTTCCAAATGTCATTTAAGTTTATTAGATTTCATGCTGTCTGTGGCCAACATTTTTGAGCAAATGATACACAGGGGCATTTCTTCTTTATTTACTTCAGTACTGGTAACCCAAAATTTAAGTATTCTTGAAAATATTTTCTTGATTTTATTTTCGGAACTCCGCTCGTCTGTGTACTTGTTGATGCTTGACTATCGTTTAATGCTTGTTTACTTCCGCTTAAATATTTATTCATGAATCTGCATAAATCTGCTGACATGAATATTTAATATGGGGAATTGCAATTAACACGAAAACATATATAACATACACATTCACGATAGATTCGACAGCGATAAAAGGATCGACTCGAATGAGACTGGCTGGAATTGAAACTTGCGTTATCGAACATTTTCCTTCTTCCTATAAGAAAACATTTGCTCCGCGCATGCCCGAGACGGCATCGGTCGTGTGGATTTCCTTCCACAAACATTGCTTATTTTTTTCACTTTTGTTTAGTTATGTTTCTATTTTATTTCCTTTATTATTCGAAAAAATGTATTCTCAGTTTCTAAATTTAGCTCACCCCGTCTAGGTTAAATTTCATTAGCGAATTTTTCTACATTGTTTTAACGTTATTTCCCTGTTTGGCTTTCATTTCAAATATAATATTTAAATTTTCTCCGCTTCATCTGTTCACCGCCCGCTTGTCCAAAATGCAAGATGTGGTTTCTCGCCAACGTTGGCTCGCTTTTACTCTTGTTTTGGCAGTTAGTTAAAAATTATTTAAAAACCGAATCCAAAATACTCAATATACATTATTGTTGTATACATTTTAATGTAAGCGAGAGGTGCAATGAAAATTATGATTGAAAACTGGACCAAGAATACTGAAAGGTTGAGAAACGCTGATATAAATCTAAGTATTTTTAATATATAAACTTTTTCTTACTTTTCACATTATGATGTTAAACGGTTTTCTGCTATATGCATAACATCAATTGAAACTTGAAAATAATTAGAGAAATACTTTATTAATTAATAATGTTCATTTAAAAAATAAATTTTATGATTAAATGGTATGCATTCATAAAAAAAATTCTTCAAAAACAGACATTTTTAAGGAATATATATATTTTTTTTCTGAATTTTAATGTTTGAAGATATGGTATGAATTTATAGTTTGCTAACAAGCAGAAGACAGCTCTTAGAACATGGAAATTTCTAAATAGATTTATAAATTTATAATTTAGCCTTATATTTATAAATGATAAAATTGTTTCAATTGTTTTGGAATTTTTTTCAAATAAACGAATAAAACAAAACAAAACAAAACAGTTTTTTGCAAATTCATTTCTTAATGTTCTAAAAAGCAGAAAATTTTGTTTTAATTTTTAAGTATCGACTTTTTAATTTTTAGTTAATGATTATTTATAAAAGTATATTGATATCATATCTGTCCCCATATTAAATTTCAGATGGAAACAAAAGCAGAGACTGAAAGAGATAATTTTCAATGATACATTAAATTATAATTATGTTCAAAAATATGAAAATGGTGTTCTTGAATTGTGAGTGTAAGATTGCACACATTATTAAAGTTCTAGCTCTTCAATTTAGTAAGTAAAAATTGATTTACGAAATTTTCTCTTTTGAAACCAAAAAAAAGCATTTATCTTATATATCATATCTTTTAAGCGAATAATTACTTAAAAACTATGTATTTCTGCATTATTGATTCATGATTAATAGAAATCCAAAATTCTTAGATTAAATGTATACGAGTGAATACATATTGAATCTAAGAATTATCTACTCCTCTTTGATGTAAGAACAATAATCTATTCCTTCTTTATTCCTAGTTAAATTTCAAAATAATTATTTTTAAAGAAGGATTCAAACAGTTGTCAGTTATAAAAGAACATATTATGTTTTATTCATATGCAACAAAATTTTGTAAAATGAATAATCTACTGCGGAATATTTTGTCACGTTTGTTCAATTTATTATGGAACTATATAAACAGCTTAATAATAGTCAAAATTAAAAATAAATAATATAAAAGAGATCTAGATATTCTTTATAAGTAAAATTTCTAAGTAATAAGTTTTATTAAGTTAGTTAAGTTATTTTTATCTTTTATGATTATGCATGTTTATGTTTATGTTAATTTATAGAAAAAACAACAACACTGTTATTAAGTTGAAGCATATCACTCTGTAACAGTGTTTCCCAAAGTGTGGTACACATATCCCCAGGGGTACAATAAGAGTTTGAGGAGGATACAACTGATACGAAAGTCAACCCCCGGAAAATCACTTGACTCTGTCCAAAATGAAAGAAGGCTGACTCATCTGTGGTCCACTGTCCCTACCCAGGTGACCGAAATCGGAGAAACCTTTGATTTTTACAGCGAACGGGGTTAAGTGCCCCCCGTCACTTTGGCTTACTTGCTTACAGCAGTGCTTGAGCAGTCTGTTTAGTCTTATAAAATTTATGGTTACACCGGAGTTTAGTGGAGATATGCGTTGATTGAGTTGAGAAATTGTTTACATGACTGGAAATGACTTTGTAAACTAGTATATTTATCAGATATATTATCTGTTTTAAATTGCCTCAACTTATCATTACAAGGCAAAGAAATTTTACTGTTTCACGTTCAAGATAAAGTAAACGGTGCCATCGCAGAACTAAACTTATGGCAAAAGAGAGTTGGTAGTAGAGAAGTAGACTCGTTTCCCTCTCTTCGTGAGCTTATAACAAGTTTGACTACTGAAATTGATGCTGAGACTCTGAAATGCATAACACAGCATTTGAAGAGTTTGCAAGTGGGCTTGAAAAACTATTTCCCTGATTTAAACAAAAATATTGAATAGATAAGAGACACGTTTAACATTGACATAACATCCATGCCAGAAGATTTGAAGCATGTAGAAGAAGAGCAATTGTTGGAATTGGTTTCAGATAGATTTTTGAAAATTAAACATAGGGAGAGTCAGTAACATCATTCTGGTTACAAATGCAACATGTTTATCCGGTCGTAATAGAAAAAGTTCTGAAATACATCTTGCCTTTAACAACTTCATTTTTATGTAAAGTTGCTTTTTCACCAGTTGTAGAGATTAAATCGAAAAAAGGAACACACTATTGGATGTGGAACCGCATCTGAGATTAAAATTAACAAACAGGGAACGAAATTATGATGATCTGTCATCTCAGAACAAACAATTTCATCTTTCTCATTGATCCAAATAAATGTCACTTACAATGTAATTTTTATTTATATTTTGTTATGGATAATTTTATTTCTCTTTTCTTATTATTTTGTGTATGTAAAAAAAAATATATTTTTTATTGTTATGGAAATACATCCATTTTTTTAAAAGAGGTACTCAGTATTAAGAAAATTATCTCAAAAGTTTGAGAAACACTGCTCTATAACATAATGTATGATAAATTTCTATTAAAAATAGAAAATTGAGTTTAACTGCATCATACTATTTGTGTGTTTCTATTGAGTTATTTTTAATGATTTTTTTTCCTTTTTATTTTGGAGAAACAATTTGTAACATTATGACAAACTAGTGCATTAAAATTTTATATTGTTTTCTTGGAGTCTTTAACCTCTACAACATTATCAATTATTCACTTATGTAATTTTTTAAAACAAAAGTTTTTCTAAGTTAAATGAAAAAAAAATAACGTAATTTAACGTAATTAACGTAAAAATAACGTAAAAAAAATAATGTACTTTTAAAAAACTTCTTCAGTTATTTTTTTATGTTAATACTAATTTAAAAATTATTTGTAAGAATTCTTAGAATTTTTAATTTTTTTTAAGGCAACTGCATTTTTAAATTCTTCTAAGTTAATTTTAATCAAGTTAAACTTTGAAGAACAATTTTTCTTAAAGTCATTAGTAAACTTCATTCATCAAATTAACATAGCATTTCAAAGCGGCTAACCGAAGCGCCAAAAGAAACAATATGCCAAACATTTCAACAAAATTTATCGCAGAATAAATCCCAAGTTCCTATTAATTATGGTCTCTGCTTATTTGAGGAATTTCTTTGGAATAAAAAATTCCTCCAATCCCAAGACAGCAATACTTTCTCAAAAGTCTCAAAATAAATTAAAATATCCTAAAAGATCACGTTAAATTTCTACAGGTTAAATAAAAGAATATATCTAAAAGATAAAAGATTTTTCCCTTCAAACACATTGTAATTAAGAAAATAATTGAAGTTCCAAAGCACTTTTTTATCTCCTCTTTTGGTCGGTTTATTTAGTTATTCTTACTTTGCAAATTCAAGTACAATATCGAGGATTCCTTTGTTTATCAGACTAAAGATGGCAATTAGTCGCCTCAAACATCATTTGAACGAAAGAAGCGTGAAGCAGATAAAGAGGTAAGTATGGACCGTCCTTTTATTTAATTTATTTTGTGTTCGTGATGTGAATGAGAATTAAACCTCCATAAGGACCTTGGCATTTAAATTAGAATAAATAAAGTATTTGGTATGCATTGTGTTGTTTGTTGGATTCCAAAGTTGTTCTTAATCATTAGAGAAGCTGATTAATGAAATTCACATTTCAACTTCTGTTTTCCTTTCTTGTGAAAAAAAATAATAATAAAGAGTGCTTCGCTCTACTTCCAAAATTCTTTATTGATTCTGTGACTTTTAGCGTAACATTAGTGGGCGAAATTAATACTATGTCATTTTCATCAAATAAAATTCAACCTCATAAATATATTTCCCACATATATTCTGCATTACATAATGGAAATCAGAAAATTATAAAAGGTGAATTAAAACTACATGAAGAAAATTAATATTATTTTTATTTTTATTTTTATCAAAAAAAATCTACTTCTGCTTTTTAAATTTATATATTTTAGTTAATTTTTTATATATTTATATATTTAGTAATTTTGATGCATAGTAGTAAAAATAAAATTCAAGAAGGAGAATTAAAATCACATATGGAACACATTTTTACATTTAAGCATTTTTAAAAAAAAATATTTTAGAAGAAAATTATTAAAATGGAAAAAATATATTCATACTATCATAAAAATATATATTTTTATATTCTGTAAGGCAAATTATAAAAATTTGTCTTGAATACTATTAGCTACAAGTTCCTGCTAATTGATGGGAAGTTAATATATTAGTCGACTTTGTTGACCGCATTATTCATCTAGAATATTTATTTTTCTGACTGTTAAATAATTAATATGGAATTTGCTTTCTTAACTTTTTGTCTTGAAATTTAATGAGACTAAAAGACACGAATTATATGGAATCAATCTACAACAAATTACTTCATAGATAATATAAATTGTGTATATTCTATCTTTAAAAAATCTAATTAAATTATTTCATGTTATAGCTGCTTATGATTTAGCAATTAGTTCATAGACATTAGTGTTTATTTCATGAAGTAATTTATTATATTTTATGAAACATTTTCATGTTTTAATAATGTACATCACAGCGATTACCTATCTGGAAACGGTTTAAACTAATTTTGCTTTGGATTAAATTATTTTCTATTTGATGCCAAAATCTTGATTTTATTAATTTTTACTGTGACTGAGTGAAGATTTCGGTGACATAGCAATCCCACCCCTTGGATTACTAATAACATTTTGCACCTTTTTTTATTTAGTTAAGAAAATTGTTGTTTTAAGTGAGCTATAAAAATGTTCAAAGAAATAAAATGAAATGTTCATACAGTGAATTGCTTACATTTGACTGTTGCCATTAGACAATAAGTAATAATACAAATTTAGGTTCTACATACCTCACCATACTATACATATAGAAAACTGCTGTTGCAATTTAATGAGTAATGATTAAAAAATTAATTATGTACGCTAATATTATCTCAAATATGGAGATAAATGGTAATTAAGCTTCTCATTCAAAAAATTATTTTAAAAACATTCCTTTAAAGGTGAGATATTATACTTAAAAATTGTTTAGACCACATAAAAAAGCTACATAAAATGTTAATTAAATAGTCTAGAGCAAAGCCAAAAATTCGGTACAAATAGTGTCAGTACGAAGATAAAAAATAAATGAAAGAAGTTATGACGTATAAAATAATGAAAAAGCTTGATTATCTTCCGTGGTTGAGAAATTTTGTTTAATAATACTTTCAATTTTTAATACTTATTAATTTAAGTAACTGAAATTAAGAGAAATAAATATGTAATGACAAAGGTATTAATTATTTTATACAATTTCTTGATTTATGAAAAAATAAAAACATCAAAAACAAATTTACAATCAAATCTCTTTTTTTCAACATTTTAAATTTTAATTTTATTTCTTTATAGAAAAAAAATTAACTCTTTGAGGGGAACTGTATTTAAAAAAGTCACGGGTGGAGTTGCATACCTTGAAAATAAAATAAAATTGAAAATTTTTTCAATAGAGAATGGGACAAATATGCGACAGACCCTCTAGGTACTTCAGCATTTTCCAAAGGTCCTTTCGGGAATTCTTTCCAGTTTGTAATCTCTCATTATATATATCGAGAGCATGAAACTCGTTTGCACATTTTCATCCAAAGCCTTAAAATTATGCACAACTGTGATAGTAGATAGTGAAATTTTTTTCCCAAATCTTATATTCTGCTACAGTATTTTGACGGATGTCATATTTGAAATCTTCAGACAAAGCTAACCACTCGCATTTCACCAATAAAACCTTTCAAACCCCCTTTGCTTTAATCGTATATTTCAAAGATTGAATTTCAAGAAAGAAATCAGATTTAAAAGAGTATTAGAAGACACTTTCAACAGAAAGTATCACTTGAAATATCTCCCTCCCGCACTAGTACATTATGTCCTGCAAAAAAAGCAATGCCGATTTCCCTTTGCATCCATTCAACAACTCCTGTACACTACATACATTAGAGCATGTTATGGGAAAAATGGGGTAGATTTACAAAAGCAGTAGGAGATGGCAAACTGAAAGGGATGTTCGAATATTTTGAGAAAACGAAGCAAATTTTATTAGAAGGAAAAAGAATGAAAAATTCTTTCCTTTTGAATTTCGGCAATGTTGGGCATGTAAAAAACGGCATTGTAAAAAAATTAAAATAGCTTTATTTTAATAATTCAGTGTCATCATTTTAATGCACTAATTGACGATAATTCATTGAATTTCTATTAAAAATTTAGACAAATAAACTAATTTAAATAAATAATAACCAATGAAAACTAAAAGCAAATGGTTCACAAATTTAAGCTCTGCCCTATACTGGTAGACAAAAATTTGTGGTGTTACAAATTTCTCCCACCTTTTTCGATTTCAAAATTAATTAAGAAAATGCCATTTTAATGAATGAATCAATTTTGAATGCATTTATTGAAATTTAAAGATTTCTTTTGCAGCATATATATATGCTGATCATGGATTTTTTAAATTTATATATATATATATATATATAAATTTAAAAAAAATCCATGATCGGAAAATATATGAATTTAAAATCATTTTTAAGACATTACATTCTAATTAATTTTAAACTATATGATTTTTTTTGAAATGTGAGAAACATTCAAATATATGTTAAAATAATTTTTGCAAAAAAAACATTAATTGATATAACGCTTTAAAAAGCTGTTAATCCTTTTAATCCTTTTATCCCATTAATCCTTTTATATAAAATGACAAAAATTTACTTGTTTGAAAGCTAATTGTTGAAAATTAAAGAAAGTAATATAGAAATACTAAATGTAATTTGTTTCACTTATGTATCAAAAAAAGTTATAAACATGAACAATATTAAGACATTGACTGAAGGAAATATAAAATTACAGCTTAATGGAAAGGTCAAACATTTAATAAAAAACTATATTGCCGCATTATTATGTTGAAGAAATTTCCATTTGTGAAAGATAAGATGTGTAAGATAAAAAACAACTTGATAAGGGATTAAAGAAAAAACAATGCAGTATTTGAAACTAATTAAAAATATAATAAAATCTCAACTTTTTTTAATTTCCAAAGAAAATCTATTTTTTTTTCGATAATATTCTATCAGTAAAACACATATAAATAATGTATTTATATTTTTCTTTAACCTGATGTGAAATATTTTATACTTGAAATTAAAAAATATATTTAAATAATATTTATTTTTTTGAGAAGAAGTAAAAATCATTTTTCTCATATAATTCACCGCAACATATTATGAAAAATTTCCAACAACTCAAGGAAGAAAAATGGTTACATCATGTTTGTTTTATTTTTCTGTATGAATCATTAATAAATATCAACATGTAAAAGTCTACAAACAAACATAAAAAACATATTTATTAATTTAACCACATTAAATCCTTTCCTATTAACGTTAGGTCCTTATCACAACATCTTTCTTATATTTTATACTATAAGATTGCTTTTTTTTTCTTACTGGTGCAATCGCTAAGAACTTGAGAGAATTCTTCCGCAAATTTCATTAATCTTCATATTTCCTAGAAAGCTGGAAGAGATACTGTTCATTTGAAACTGCCCCATTTTCGGTACCACCTACTGAAATAATTTTTGCTTTATTTCATTTGGCTGAAATATGATGGGAGATAAATACTGCAAGGGCTTAATGAAGATACATTAAGTTAATTTTTACCAATTTTGTTGCTCCAGGAACTCCAATTTTTATGAAACATTCAGTAAAATGCCTTATTTTTGTAAATGGTTATAAATTCAGTATGGTTTTTATTTCTTTAAAGGAGAAAAATATTCTTGGAAAGAAGTTGTTTTAACATGAAACATCTTTCATATTTATCTTTTCAATGTTATGTGTAATGAAACCTA
Organism: Argiope aurantia; assembly: GCA_026543865.1. Lineage (NCBI taxonomy): Eukaryota > Metazoa > Arthropoda > Arachnida > Araneae > Araneidae > Argiope > Argiope aurantia. Next base: position 348,653 of record JAPMOR010087831.1, read on the forward strand.
ATTCTTTTTTAATATTCTGTTTTTAGAAGGATTGTGTAATTACGAAGGAAGATTTACTTCATAAATTATGTCTTATATTTTATGCAACATCTTAATGATGTATTATTTTGGAGAACAAAAATAACATGTATGAATTTCTTGAAAATGTTGTTGTTACTTTAAACAAAAGTATTTAAAAAGCTGCGTTATATTTTTGAAGTAAAAGTCATTGTTCAAATATTTTGGAAAACGTTTTTTACCGTAAATGTTTTCAACTTTAATTTCTGTTTATATTTTCTTAGAAATAAATATACTGAATTAAATAATAAAGTATTTTGTTTAAAATTCGTTTAGGGTAACCATATTATTTACTTAAACATTGCTTTAAACTTTCGAGGATCTTTTTAATACCTTTCAAATGAAAAAAAAAATTGGAATTTTTGTTGGCAGAGTGGCTTTTTTTTTCAATTCCCAACTACCTTTAATTTTATGCCATAATAAAAGCAGTTGAAATATTCTCGAGTTTTTAATTATAAAGTTTTGCTTTTTTTCACTTCCTTTTTTTTTAAGTGATGATTTAAATATCATGAAGAACAATATGTTTCTTAAACTCATTCTAGATAAATAAAAAATAATTTCAGATAAAGATATAACTCTTTTTTGAAAAAGCAATATTCTCCTTATTTATTTATTTTCAGCAAAATAAAGAAGTTTATAAACTCTTATTTTCCTTCTCAGGTGCTTAATATTTTTACGCCTTTTTTAAATCAATAGAACATAATTTAAACTTCAAATATTTGAATATAACTTTGGTAATAATTTTAAATCTATTCAAAAATCGTTTTTAACATCTCTTAATTTATTTAAACTGTTCTATTTCAAGATTCATTAAATTATATAATTATAAAATAAATAATGATATATGATAAATTAATTATATATAATAATTATAAAATAATAAATTAAATAATAGAAATAGAATAGAAAGTTAGTTAGTTAATAGGAAAAGTTAATAGAGTTAATAGAAAAGTTAATAGAAAAAAAATCAAAATTAAACCAAATAAAAAAAGAATCCGGCCTGAAGATTTCTCAAGGGTTACCCTCAGACAGGGATTTAAAGAAAGTGATTTTTTTTCTGTGAAGGAAGGCAGACTAAACAGTCTAATATCGATTCCTCGTGACCCGAAAAATCCTCTGAAATTAGGCCTAATAGATATACCATTTTAACAGAGAGGAAAATACAAAACAATAAATTAAAAGAATACATCCACTAATAAGCAAAATACAGTAATAGAAATAACATAAAATAACCATATAATAACACTCAAACCAGTAATGTAAAAAGAACAATGAAAGAACATACAAGCAGCAGGCAAAATTTTTTTTCAAAATATTCCTAATTTTAGATTGGTTACACACACACACACACATTTCTTATAATATATTTCCCCTGATTTAAATATTTGTTATTAAATTGAATTTAAATACGTCTAAGACAAATTGTATAAATTCAAATCCTATATTATTTACTTCAAAAAGAGGTAAACAAAATTTCAATATTAAATTATTTATTACATCAGATAAAAGTTGCACTTAAATGAGTGCTTGTTTTAATATAGCGTGTAAAAATTCTTGAGAGAGAATGGTCAAACACTAGTCATTATCACAGTGCAACGCAAAGTCAGATGCACCATCATTAGGTGTTAACGTGCAAAGAATATGATATGTGAGTACTCATAAATGAAAGAAGGGTAATTTCATTAACAATAAATATATTTGCTAAAGGCACAGTGGTCAGCGAATGTGTTAAGTGTTTAGCCCATGAGAAGTACTGTATGTCTGACCATTGCTGTGTGGAAGTTAGACCTTTTATTTAAATATTTCAGATTTATTTTGGTCTTCCTTGCAGCAAAAAGCTCTGTAATAAGATTTTAAGTCCTGCCCATCTATGCCAGAGCAGTTAAAGAATACTTAAATAAGCAAACAAAAAAAAAATCTGAACCTTGCTGTTTGGAAGTTTGACCTTTTATTTGAATATTTCAGACTTATTTTGGAATGTCACTGATAAAGATATCTGCTCTCAAATGCCAGAGATGTTAAGGAACATCAAAGAAAGCAAGCAAAAAAAAATCCGATGATGATTAATTTGTCGATTAGTTATCTAAAACTCCTTTAAAAAAAGTTCTTAAGTGTCTAATTTCAAAAATGTATAGAGAGGAATATTATGCTAGAAATCATTTCAGCAGCAGTTTCAGTTATTTTCCCTTCCCTTTTCTCAAACATTTTGACAGCAGATCACTATTATGTGATTTGAAGTCCAAATATGTGAGACAAATCACTATTCCACAAAATGTCCTTGCCAAAATTTAAGGCATTACCTAAGGCATATACTCAAAATAGTCCCATGAGGGTTTTTCCATTAACAAATGATTTTAGAATTTTAAATTAAATCTAAATTATTATTAATTGATGATATAATATTCTTCAAGAGTAGTAATGTATACGGAATTGCAATAGACAATAAATAAAGAAATAAAATTATATACTTTAGCTGTAGAAAACCAGGTTTATAATTTAAAGATAAGCATTTTCACACGATTACAGAAATTTTTATTTTCAAGTTAATGAGTATATTTATGATAAAAGTTTGTAATAAAATAATTTTTTATGGTAAAAAAAGGAGCTATTATATATATCTATATATATATACACATGTCTTTAGTCATTAAAAATAAAAATAACAGATTCAATTTGAATTTTCCATTATTAAAATCAACCAGAAAAAATAATGAAATAATTATTAATAATGCTATTATAATTATTAAAAATACCTGCTATTTATTAAATATTTTTTAGACAATGTATATGCTTTATTAAGAAATATTATTTCCAAAAACATGTACTAAAAGTAGGCTTTTACAAATATATATTGCACATAAATAGTTTAGTATATAATTCCCAACTCAATCAACAATAAGAAAAAATAATAGCCCTAAATTTATAAATTGTACTGCTAAACATATAAATGAAATCTTTAATATAAATAAAAATTAAGAATAGAATCCAAATTGCAACTTTGAAATTCAACAAAATCCATCAGAAAGCAAGCTACAGAAATTCATATATCTCCCCTTAATTTTACTCCATATATATATTAAACTGTTTTTGTCTTTCCAGCAGAAAGATAAAGTTTCATTCCCCGAAAATAAGTTACACATTAATTTCGCAGAGAAAAATTTTACAGTATGACATCCGCTTTGGGAATAAGGGCGTCTTATCAGCTTAACTTAACGCTTTAAAATTAGAAAAATAAACCCACGATTACGGTTTCTGAAAGCATGGCGGTTGTGATAGGGGAACAAACTGCTGACACTAGTTTCCAAAAGAATGAAAAAAAAAAAAGAAAGGGAAAAAAAGGATAAAATTTGGAACTTTTGTTAGTAGAGGAACGCACATATAAAAGTAAGGGATGCATAAATAACATTTTCAACAGTGTGAAATAAAAGAAACGAAGTTTATCATTACCAAAGCGACCAAACATAATTTGTTTCGTAACAGAACTAGAAATCGCTTTTGGTCGTCATATCTTTGTATTAAATATTTGTTTATTCCCTTATGCTTGAATGAAATCAGTTGCGAAATATAAGGATTAAGTAAATAAAAATGTCAGGGCTCTTAAAAAATGTGTTTATTTTGTTGTAAAAGTATTTAATAAAATATTAAACAACTGATGCATGAAAGTTGAATCAATTTTCTGAAAAATGAAGGCAAAGAGTTTTGTTCTCCTGAATATATATATGTATATAAATGGCTTGAAATTGCTTCTTTTTTCTGTTGTATAATCAAGGTCTGCAATTAAAGAAATTATTAGTGAAAAATTGAAATATCCAGCGTTAGTTGGGATTAAATTCTTTCATTTAAATTAAAAATTATTTTTGCATATAGTTTTATGTAATATATAAAAATTAATCTTTGTTTGCTCATACCTTAAGCACTGATGAACTGTTCAACTGATTGCGATCAAACTTGGTCAATTTATTGCCTGCACCTGAGCGAAGGTTATAGGCATAGTGCATTTATCATATCTAATATATAAAATTGAATTTTTGTTTGTTCGTACTTTATTCATTGTCGACAAGAAAATAAATATTTTTCTTTCTATCAATTTTTTAATACGCAAAACAGCTATTTCAAATTTCAAACGATATTTACAAAATTATTTCTTCTGCGGCAGCAAAGTGCTGGATACCAGCTCTTAATTTATAAAATTCATTTATCATTATAATAAAAATATTTATTTCTGCTTCCATTAAAATTACAGTATCAATGTAACCATACTATGTTTAAAAACAGTAATAATTAATTTCTTCAATAAATTATTAATATGGATTATAACAACACAACAAACTTTACTCTTAAACAGTAAAATGCAATACATTTTTTCGTTCCTAAATCTTTGTTAAACGAATTATTTAAAAATTATTTTAAAGTTAACTGAAAAAATATTTTATCGGGATTTATTTCACCTTTCTGAGACAAAGTAAATGCAATCAAGTTCTCAAGTAAACGCAAATGTAGCTGAAGCCACTTATAAAAACAACTGCAAACACATGGCAACAGAGAATCGAATCAATGGTAATTATAATATTTAAAATCACGATTAGTTTCCTATTAATGGTAAATACACCATTATATACACTAGAGTTGCGGAAAGCATAAAAACTTCTATAACAATTTATTAATAGTATTCACTTATATCAATCTATTTTAATATGAGAAACCAAAATAAAGTGAGTATGCAAAAACACGTAATATCACTTTAATTCCAATAAAAACGTTGTTAAAAGTCGAATCAAAATTAAGGATAAATTTCAAAAAAATTCGCAAAATAATTCAAAGTATGAAAAAGGCAAAATCTTTGTTAATTTATGATGGATAGATTACTTAATTATTTCAGCACTTTGAAAATTCAACAGTATTCTTTCTCATGTCTTGTTTTATAAATATGCTAAATTTTATTGAATTCAGCCCAGTATCTAGTAGAAGCTGCGGAATATACATACACTGGTGTGCAAAACTTAAGCAACAGGTATGTTTTTTGTCATAACTTCACGGGAAATCATCTGAGAGACATGAAATTCAATATGAGATACAGTATTTTGTTCTGAAAGAATGAAGAAAGCATAGTTGCACAGAAGTGAATACAATGCATACAGTATGGAATCAAACAAAAAAAGGCTTTATTGAACTCATAGTATCGTTACACATGATTGTCTGTCGAAGAGGAAGAACAGCAAGCAGATGTTCCTTAGTATGGGATATGCCCTAACCTTACTGCAATGGTTGCTTCGCACCATCTCCCCATACTCAGCACCAGATTGTCCAACAGTTCTTGAGGTAAGAGTGCCCATTCCTCAATCAGCATCTTTTTACGTTATCAGGTGTTCCCAGGTGGATGTAGTCGTGCCGCAAGGCGTCTCCCCAAAGCATCCCACACATGTTCTATCGGATTTAAAACAGGGGAGCACGCCGGCCAATTCATTCGAGTGATTTCTTCACTTTCCAGGAGCTCCTCAACAGCATGAGACCTGCGTGGCCGTGCATTGCCATCCATAAAAACGAAGTCTAATCCAATGGCACCTCGGAACAGACGCACATGGGGAAGGATAACCTCCTGACAATAGCGATCACCAGTTACAGAACCTCGAAAACGTGGAGCTCAGTCCGCCCGTTTATCATAGTGCCTCCCCTGACGACAACTCCAGGACCACCAAAACGGTCTCTTTCCATGATGTTACTGGGATGAAACCATGTCCGCCCTCTCTCCAAATCAACTGACGTTGGGAATCAGTTGTAACATCACAGAAAGAGACCGTTTCGGTGACAATGCACGGCCACACAGGACTCACGCTGTTGAGGAGCTCCTGGAAAGTGAAGATATCACTCGAATGGATTGGCCGGCGTGCTACCCTGATTTAAATCCGATAGAACATGTGTGGGATGCTTTGGGGAGACGTCTTGCGGCACGATTACATCCTCCTGGGAACACCCGACAACTTAAACAGATGCTGATTGAGGAATGGGCACTCTTACCTCAAGAACTGTTGGACAATCTGGTGCTGAGTATGGGGAGACGGTGCGAAGCAACCATTGCAGTAAGGGGATGGCATATCCCATACTAAGGAACATCTGCTTGCTGTTCTTCCTCTTGGACAGACAATCATGTTTAACGATACTATGAGTTCAATAAAGCCTTTTTTTGTTTGATTCCATACTGTATGCATTGTATTCACTTCTGCGCAACTATGCTTTCGTCATTCTTTCAGAACAAAATGCTGTATCTCATTTCTGAATTTCATGTCTCTCAGATGATTTCTCGTGAAGTTATGACAAAAAACATACCTGTTGCTTAAGTTTTGCACACCAGTGTATAAACAAATATAACCACAATGACTTTTATTTATACTAAGAAAATGTAAATATTTCCGTTAATCTTTTTTTTTAAATTCAAATAACTCCTATGAAAACGAAGTTCATATCTGAAAATAGTCAAAATATTTATTTATATGCGACATAAGTATATTACCATTATAAAATATTACATTAGACAAAGAGCTTCTCCAATAACTTTTATTAAAAAAGTTAATATTAATAAAGATCATTTAGCTTCATGGGATTATATTTCCTATTTGTAATGTT
>JAPMOR010087831.1:360330-405237 GCA_026543865.1 Argiope aurantia
ATACATCCAATACTCAACAAATATCAAAGGAAATTCCCCTTTTCATCAAATATCAATTCTCCTGATCAAAGAGAATGCAGTAAATTCTATCTGATACGCAAATATCAGATATACGGCATAGTAAAACATAAAACAATAAAAAAGGAGAAATATTTTTGAAATATCAGATTCATTTAATAACGAAAGAGCATCTGAACGCTGATATAACTCGTGTTATTTATTTTCTAGGATTACTTTACCATTCCCAGAAATGCTTCTAGCACTATCGAAGATAACTAGAACTTTGATTGGGAATAGACAGCTGATATTGAGCGTGATTTGGATTTCCTATGATATTTGCTGTATCTAGATCGAAATCTTGTTTCTTTCCATGTTATTATATCTAAGGTGTTGTGATGGATGGTCTTTGTTATACAAGACCCGGGATTAGATGGAAAGAAGCGAATATTGGAAGCTTATTTCAGTCCTTTGTGCTTATTTAATATTGCAGGATTTGAGACGCCAAATATCAAATTGTACTGTTTTTCTTTATACCTTATTGGATATTTTTTTCTGAATTACCAAAACATTTTCTAGTATTCACAATGAAATTTAAAAGTGAAAAAAATCATGAATACGAAAATGTAAAATTATCATAGAGTTTTTGGAAAAATTGTGTAGGGAATAAATTGATTGATTTGATTTGATAAGTTTGATTTAATAATAAAAGTTATATATGAAATTTTAAAATGTCGTAGATTCTTGAACAATGTATGTCATACTAAGATTTCTGTGAGTTTTTTTTAAATTAGTGATTATGTTTTGATTTGAACCTAAGAATTATCTAGTAATATAATAAATCAAAATAAAAGAGCATCCTGCTTTAATTTCATTAAAGCTAACCTACTTGTTAAGCGAAATATAGAATTTTTCCAAATATATATATATATATATATATATATATATATACAATGGAATATGATTTTTTTGATAAAATAAGAAAATAGATGGGATTTTCAGATTTTTAAAAGAATATAGATGAGATTCTTTTTCCATTCATGAAATAAAAGCTGGTGACACTTGTTCCCAATTTTTGTAATAAATTAGTTTGCATCTAAAATATGATTGTTTATTACGTTAATGTCTCGTTTAACCGTATAAGACCAAAATGTACTGTACTAAAATATTTTATTACAATTAAGTACCGCCAGAATTTTTATTAAAGTTTTTTACCTTATAATTAGAATTAGGAAGAGTTTCTGAAATATGTGCATGAAACTTTAAAACAGGTAACTGCAAACTCTTTAGTGGTTAAAGCTGAAAAATTGTATACTTTTTTCCCCTAAGTGAATCCGATATAGCAATGGTAATTTCCGGTAGACAGTAACGCGCTCATTTTTCTTTCGTCGGGTTCTCATGAAGTTTGTTTACTATCTCTCACAAACAGATGAGCGTTATTTACGCAAGTGTGTTTTGGTATTTGGGAAAATTTTCGTAATTTTTCAAAGACCTATTTGAATTATTCATGTACATTTCGGAGTTTCTGGTTTGAGCATTTCTGTAATTTGATATTTATTAGCATTTATAAATTTTTCTAAAGATTTTTATGCTAATGTACAGTTATAATAGAAATTCTTTCGTATCTTTTAAGCAATTGACTAGATAGAAAATAAAAATGTAAATGAACAAGAATATAACTATTTTAAATCTATGATTGTTATTTTTATATGTATATTTTTTGTTTAAATAAAGCGTTTTTATACATTTTAAATATTTTATCAAAAATATCTGCGACAACTAAAACACAATTAAAAATTTCAAAACATGTTTTTCAATACTGTATATTACTCTACGATCTTATTTGATATTATCTAATATTTAACAAATAGTTTATACAATATTGTGGATAGTATTTAACATCACTCAAGATTGTAAAATATATTAGTGATATTGAGAAAATAAAAAAAAAAATAATATTTATTATAAACTAAAATTTTAAATAAGTATCAATTATGTATAATAATATTAATATAAAATTGTATATAATATTTATTACTATCTATAATTAATATTTAGTTTGCCTTCAATAGATGTTTGAATGATTTAAAATTTTTTGATTTATTGATATCAAGAAAATAAAAAAATAAATAAGATTTTATCTACAGTTTTGAAGATCTTATTCTAAGCAATCATCTTTTTCATACTAACTGAAGAAATATATGAAAATATAAATAAATGATTTATTTTAATAAATTTTATTTATATAGTTGATAAAGTGATTAAGAGTTTTTGACAACAATAGGGTTATCTTTCAACCAAAGTAAAGTTTACCAGTTGAAAATGCGGAATGACTTTTTAAAATATAATATTGCATCTTTGATTCGACATTTTATTTTTATAGAATAAGATACATGAAAAGAATTTTGGTGTCTAATTTTTTGAAATTATTACAAATGATAGTTTTCTATTAAATAATGTATTTAATTGTTAGAGGCAATAATAAAAACATATAATGAAAATTAAAAAGTTAATATTTTAATCAGATAAAAGTTTAAGTGAAATTAAACGGGAACATCCAGATTAGAATTCTAAATATTATTTAATAAAATTATTCATATATTCTAGAGCCTTAACGTCTGAAAATATTTTGAATTTTCAAGCAATTCTTCCAATCATCTGAAGTTCCTTTCTTTCTCGAGCAAAATTCGTTTACGTAATTGTTAGAAAGTAGTTGGTAGAAATATTATGTTTGATAGCAAATGTAATGCAATAAGAAAATTTTTTTTTAATGAAAGTAGAGTCATTATTATTTTGACTTAATTTATTAGAAGTAGTTTTTTTAAGGCAAACCAAAACTATTGCATGCCTGGTTGCGATTCGAATGTCATTACATCTTGAATGTGCTATTCTCTTAGGAAGCAATTAACGTCACCACATTAACAAAAATTAGAAGGATTAGAATATCTTATTTTTCAACAAGATTTTTGGGGAGTAGCTTAATGGTTTATTTATGACTAAATACTACAAGAAGCAACGGCGATGAGTATTACTAAATTACATTTAATAAGCTTTCAACATGATTATAGAAGGAAATGGGTAGAAATTTGAGGAAAATTGACTCCCAAACGGCCTATTGTCTAGAATATTAGTAACTGAATACACGGGCAAAATTTTAAATGAATTTATTTCTAGCGACTCATCTGATCGAATACTACAAATAGCTACTAAAGAATTCGATAATAATTGAAATAAAAAGCTAAGTATGAATTATGATTATTAAATAGCATATTAGTAAAAATTGTTTTGTTTATAACCAAATCATCACCTGTGGGAAAGGAAATAACTGGCTATCTATAACTCGTTTATTATTTGTATTTTTGAACTAGGACTGACTCCGATTAGATGATAATAAATGAGAGATATTTTGAAAAAAAGTGAAATTTATCATGCGATTTTTATTTCGCCACTATATTTTAATTCAAAGTTCTTGGCACTTTGTCCTTCCGTACTCCCCATTTTTAGAATTAGATTATCAAGATTAGTATTAGTATGTCGAAACAAATATTTATATGTTGTTGCCTCAAACACATAAAAGTAACTAAGCCACCACCGAAGCTGTAACCAATCCCCGAAATTCTATTTCACATCAATATGTAATTTTTAGCCCGAAGAATTAAATATAAACCAGGCCATCACCGAAGAAGGGTCATTGGTGAAACCTTAACTTGATTATAGGATTTTTCAGGTCCTTAAACCAAGCCAGGTCACCAGTATTAAGAACTTTCTCATTTCCTCTCCTTAACCCGTAACTGGAGACATGTATTTCTTCACATGGCCAGAGATATGGAGTCAAAATGACTCCTTGTTATTTATTTATTTATTTTTGTCTTTTGTAAATAGCCCTGGAATTTATTTTGGAAACACAATTCATTATGGAAATCCTGTAGCTATCAAAAATATTAAAATTAAAAACATTAAAAGTTATAATATTAAATGTATGAAACATAAGATACGACATAAGAAAACCCTAAACAATATTTTAATGAGTATTTACTCCGTTTTGATATTACGGAATTATATTAATGTTAAAAGCAGTTAGAATTTAAAAAAAAAACTAAAATGAAGAATATAATATCTTAAAATATTATTTTAAAAATATTTCTTTATTCATTTTGCATTATTCAAATTAAAAGCAGTTTCAGATGGATGGAGTCGATGACTAAATAAATAACAACAAAATCTTTGAAAAAGGATAACTCGATTATATAAGCCCTTGTTTATGATTAGAATCTTGACAACAAACTGCTTGAAGAATAACTTGAAGGCATTGAGAAGATAATTGTAAGTAAAGGTAAAATGTCACGTGATAATGAGAGCTAATGAAAAACGTGGAGTCATTTTGATCCCGTCTCCAGTGCCGGTTAAATTACCAGCATTTGTATTAATTTATCCTTTTAGCTATGATTCTTTGATTGAAATTAAAAACTGAAAGTTAGTTAATGAACAATAGTACAAAAGTGACAAAAGAAAAAGGAAATTAATTTAGAATGTAGATTTCTTTAAAAAATAGTTGTGATATTAAAGAATAGGAATATTATAAACAATATTTCTAGACAATCTCTTGCAAGTACCAATAATGGAATCAATATTACATATCAAAAGAAGATTCAAATTCTGAGGCACAAAATATTTTCAATACCCACTGCAGATTAACTAAGAATCAACTGTAGTTCCATTTCTTCCGATTTCACTTTTGTCGTAAAGTAAGAAACTCTATTGATCAGAACTCATGGATGGAAGAACAGACCCTTAAATCATAACTGAACTCTAGTGAAATCTTATTGGCTTCGTTATTTTTTGACATTTCCTTTTCTCTGGATGATTAGTGTTACTGTTCACAGATGTTTCCATGCTCCCAAAGAATCCAGATCGAGTGAGGTAATAAAGATACAGCCCGAACTGGATCGATAAGAATTTCATTCTTTTCCATCTACTGTAACAGTGTGTGTGTGTGTGATCTTACTTTCTATAATCTTTTTGATCTCGCTTGTTTAATGCAATCAGTTCTTTCCTTATTTGAACTGTTGATGCGTCTTGCCTTGATGCGCTTTGAATCTATATATAATGGATCATCCTTAAGCAAACCGGGAAGTCTGCTCAGTAAATAATGTTCCGCGGAAGTGTTTGCACAGATGTTTCGAGTTGTATGGCTCTTACCAAATCTAATGTTTGTCTAACAGACATTGATGTTCAGATATTACAATGTGGCCCGATAATTTCTGTGTTAAATTTACCTTATGTTTACGTTAATCACCCTTATAATAGATACCCAGAAAGATACGCTATTTACTTGCAACTAATATGTAAATAAATGTGGGTGGTTCTTTTTGGAAAAAAAGCTGATTGCATCAATGCTTTGAGGTTATATGCTTTATTATTTGATTTAGTCAGAGGATGAAATTTTAAATATATCATCTGAAAGAAACTAAAACGCAAATGCTTGAAAGGCTAATATTTTATAATACAAATAGACCGAATTCCGGAAAAATATTTTTAACAATATATCTGTTTCTTTCATTGCCATTTCTCGTTCAAATTATAATATAAAGTTTTCTTAATAAGACCTATGCCTTATATTATTAATATAGATTCAGGCAACACGACGGCAAATTCCTAAGTATGTTTAAACATCTATGAAAGTAACTTTTATAACCTTCTTTATTGGTGCCACAGGCATTCTTCTATCCTCTCGGTAAAATTTCAATCAGTGGAGTAATACAGTGGTGGCCAAAAGTGTGGACATTTTTTGAAAGTTTCATGTTTTACAACTTTGCGTGCTTGTAGAATATATTAATTTTTACTTAAATACAAATATTTATATATCAAATTGAAGGTAATTTAATGTAAAATTTAATAACGAAAACAGTATTACAAAAAAGTTACGCTAATTTTAAAAGATCTATCTTAGATTTGCATTTTTTTAAAGTGAACTTACACAATCAATATTTAGTAGGATAACCCTTATTTTTTAAGACAGCTTCACAGCGTCTTTTCATCGAGTGAACTAGTATTTGGAGTTCATCTTTCGTAATCACATGATGCCAAGAATCAATTAACTATACTTATAATAAAGCTCAATGTGTGTGTGTGTGTGTGTGTGTGTTGGCGCTCTACAGACCAGACCATTCAACCTACAGCTACCAAATTTGGCACGTGTATACCTTGGAGGCCGGGAATGTGCACCTGGGGGTTATTTTTTCGAATTTTTAACTAGAATTTTATTTATTTAAAAATTAAGCGAAATTTTGACGTGTTTCTGCTATAACTGCCGAAAATATTACCGCACAAAAAAGATTTTTACATGAAGTTAAAGATCAAAAATTTATCTTTTAAATGATACTACTGTTTTAATCTTAAAATTAAATTTCTATTTTTAATGAATTTTTAAATAAATATTTTAACTATGTTTTTCAATAATTTTTTTCGTCAAAAATAAAAATGAGGATTAAGCACGTTTCGCATTCCTGAGAAAAAAATAGCTTTTTTCAAAGTGTTGTCATCACATTGATTAAAGCTCTAACTGAAAATAAATTAAATCTTTTTGGAAATGAAATCTGCAAAATTACAATTTTTGGCACGCGTTTGTAGGAAATGAAACAAATATGAAATATTATTTTTTCTAAAAAATAAATTCAAAAAAAATTATTTTATGATCTTTTACACTCTCTGTACAGGGTGTTTATTCAGTCCCGGATCCATTTTGATATTTAATGACTCATAAAATAATGAAGATGTAAACAAACTTATGGCATTTATTGATGGAATAACTCATATATTTTCCTTTTCAGGTTTGAATATTTTTACTTTTGTAAATATCGTCTGCGCGTGTTTTTAATTTCAGATAATTTCATTTTCCAGTCTAAATATCTGTGCTTTTCTAAATATCGTCTGCTTATTAATTGCATTTTTTCTCTCTTTTGTTTTTGGCAACTATTGAAATGTTATGTTTAATTTTGATGCGTTTTTTCTATGTAGTACTTTTGTATGTGATGTTTTATTCGATCGGATATTAAGGAGAATGCATACACCACAAGAGAAAGCACAGATTTTATGATGGTCATAGAGTTAATTTTCAATCAACTAAATCACTGACTTTTAAGAGTTAATTTCAAATCACTTAAACTGACTGATTTATGAAGATTTGAATATCACTATTCAATAAAAAAAGGATAATTTTAGATTTTTCATCGATCGTTTCAAAGAAAATACGCCAATAAGCGCGCAGGTTTCTCAAGATTAATTGGCCTAAGATTATGAAAATGGTGAGTTTTTCTAAATTTTTAACATTTAAAACTTCATAATTAAGTCTTAGTTGATCGTGGAAAATAGAAACATTCATTCATTTATTTAAAATTTGGTGTGTCCAGAATATTTATCAGAATATGATACCTTACTGCATTAAATTTAGACTTCATAATTTTTGAAATATATTTATAAACAGGAACAAAATATTATTATTGATTTCATTTCAATCCTTTTGAAAGCAAAACTAAAAACTGAATTTTAAACTGAATCTCAAAAATTTTTGTTGAATTATTGTTTGAGATATTACATAAACTATGAAAAATATTTTGTAGTTAACATAAGACTTAAATACCGAGCAATTCTGTTTGCAATACTCATTTTCAATAATAATAATAATTAATAAATAACAATAAAGATGATAAATAAAATAAAGCGCTTGGTTTTATTAAAAAAATATCTTAATATTAATTGGAATTTCGTCATTTACATTTTTAATTAAAGTTGAAGTTTTACCGGAAATGGCAACAAATTAGCAAAATATATATAGTAAATTGAACGAAACGATCCAAACAACAGTATAAGTTTGGTATGACTATCAAAATTTGAAGATTAAAAATGTTTTGTTTGCGAATCCTTTAAGAGACCAGTTACTTAAAATATTTAATTGAAAATTGTAGCGAGCGGTAATACTGGCGAACCGGCTGGTCGCCAAAGGCGGCTAGTAGATTCAATAAGTTGTCTTTTATTGGATGAACATTTTTTTCGAACAAGAATTTTCAAACGTCGCCACAAATTTTCAATTGGATTGAGATCAGGGCTGTTTCCTGGCCATGGTATACATGTATGCCTTTGTTTTGAAACCATTCTTTGCATACATTTGTTGTGTGGCATGGAGCTGAATCCTGCTTGAAAATAAATGGTTTTTTGTTGGGGAAGAAATCCCTGATGGAAGGTATCAATTTTGGTTCCAGGACAATTTCGATGTATTTTTTGCTATTCAGGACGCCATCAATCACTTGAATTCGGCCCACACCATCTGTAGACATACATGCCCAAATCATGGCATTTGTTGTTGTTTTTATAGTTGCTTCAATGCAATCAGGATGAAGCGCTTCACCTACTCAATGTCTCACGTATTTCCTACCATCACTACCAAAGAGCGATATTTTAGTCTCATCGCTCCATATTACTTGCTTCCATTGATTTTCTGACAATTTAATGTGTTCTTTTGCATACTTAACTCGTTTTTCGAGTTGCTTTTGATTTAAATATGGTTTTTTCCTTGGAATTCTAGCTTGTAGTCCAAATCCTGATAACTTTCTTCTTTTTGTTCTTGAACTTACTGCAATACCCGTTGCATTCATTTCACATCTAATGGCATCTGATGAAATCTTTCTATCTTGAAGACATAGCCGTTTAATTTTTCTATCGGCAGTAGCAGTAGTGTATTTTTTTTCTGCCTGATTTGGCCTTATTTTCCACTGATTTCGTTTTTTCATAACGTAAACAGAACTTTCGTACACCAGAGCAAGTCACTGAACCACCAACTTGTCTCGCAATTTTAGCATAAGAGAGGCCATTTTTTCTCAATATGACAATTCGGCTTCTGTTTGTAGATGTCCAATCAGTTCTTCTTGTTGGTGTTGTCTGTTTAAAATTAGTTTAATTAAAAAAAAGGACTTAAAATATTCAAAAACAGCAATACTGTATTTAATTGTACTAGTATGCATCATTCAACAAAGTATTTCCACAACAGTAACTCTTTTACCATCCAAATAACCTAAATTATAGTTACAGACATTTGATGGGTCCTCAGAACAGTGTTTGTGATTGGCTAGTACGCTTTTATTACAAAACACGTCATTATTCAAAACGATTTGTGTTTTGATTCATGTTTTTTGTTCTACTAAAATGAGCGTACTTCACTTAAATACAAATGTTTTTTTGTAATACATATATTGTAGTACGGTTTTTGTTATTAAATTTCACATTGAATTACCTTCAATTTGATGCATAAACATTTGTATTTAAGTGAAAATTAACATATTATACAAGCACGCTAATTTGAAAAACACGAAACTTTCAAAAAATGTCCACACTTTTGGCCAATACTGTATATGAGTAAGTGGTGCCCAGGAAAAAAATATGATTTTTCTCTTCCACTCTTCATCAATAACTTTGAAAGAATAAATAGTCCCTGGTGTGTGCTGTTATTGTTTCACCATTTCATCATTTTTTTTAATTTAAAAAAGGGATATATTTTTTTAATGTTTTGTTTCTAATATGTTTCTTAAGAGAGACTATCTGGGACATTTCTATTCCTATTTACCCCCGATCTCGAAGTCTTCAATTTCGATATTCTTATCTAATTTGCCAAATTTTTGAAAAATATTTACTCTATTTTTTTATAAACTAATAAAAATACCTGAAATTTGTAAAATAAATTTTTATTTTAGAGACATCATAGCTTATAATTGAAAACAATTACAAATTTAGTATGTGGAAGATTTAGTATAGCATATTTTTCCGGGATTGAATTAATAAAAATATTACATTTCTATTTTTCAAATAATTTTAAATATATTTTGTTTTACAGAAAAATGAATTATTTCTATTTTGAAGCCTTTAATTAGTATTATAATTAACCAGCCGATTTGTGCTACGTGATTAGATAATTTCATCATAAAGTAAAACAAATAAATTTCAGATTTACTAATAAAACTTACTTAGCTGATCAATATACAATGCGCTCTTATTTCTAATAATCAAAACTGATATATTATGATAGAAAATGAAAGCCATGAGAATTTTGGAAATAAAATATAAAAAAAATTCAAATATTTATTTTTGTTGAAATGTATTAATTGTAAGGGTGCAAAAATCCTGATATAAACAAATGTATACCAAACATTGCAATTTTTGTGATATTTCTACACAAAATTGCTTTTCAGGTAGGAAATCTAGACCAAACTTTTCAGTCAAATTACAAATGAGAAAGGTATGAGGGAGATGGCATAAATAATTCGACATAAATTTTCTCAAACTGTAAAAATATGTGTAAAAATTTTAGACTTCTTAAGGCCCTTATATATTTTAAAATAAAAAAGGTTAAAGAAGGTTTGGACAAGATTATAAAACAAAAATGTGCTTCAGAAATGAATTTAATTCTAATGTAATTCATTTAATTACTGTAAATCCCGTAAAAAGAGAGGGAAAGCATTGTACTAAAATACACTAAAAATTAAGTATAAAATTGATTGAAATTACTGAAAATCCTGTATGGAAGTAAAATTGACATAACTAAGGAAGCGTTTTTTTTTAAATATCAGTGCAGCGTAAAAGTGAGTTTTGTGCAATAATATGCTGTAAAATTATTGAGTATAAATGCACCAAATAACTCATTAATTTTTAATTAAAAATATAATAAAACTTTAAAAAAACGTCTTTCATATAGAGCAGTTTCTCTAAAAAAAGATCCATTTAGAAGAATGTCAGTGAAATGAATAATCTTGTGGAAGGAATAGAATAAGTATTTTTCCTTGCAATTCCTGATTTAAAAGCAATATTCATAAAAGTATTATTATGTTAATATAAAATGAACAATTGGTATTTGAGGCTTTTGAAAATGTAGAATTAAATGAAGAGATCGCATTTTTGAGCTGTGATAATAATAATTAGAAAACATTCTCTACCAAAAATATTCCATAGATTCTTCTGTATATGATCATGAAATTTTGGTATGAATATAAAGGAGTATGTGCTTAAAAATGCTTGCGGTCTGAAAAAGGGCGTAATGAATTTCTAGTGTTTTTTTTTTTTAATTTTTTATTTAAAGCTGAAGAAGATTGATACAAGTAAATAGTCTCTCATATAGCCAAATGTGGTCATTTTTAATTTACTTTGAATACAACTTTTAACATGAAGGAAAAGCAAAATATATTTCTGTCTCATAATCAATAAAAAAACTCGGGCTAGTAAAATGATTATTTATATACTCGCTTCATGCATAAACTCACATATAAGAATGCTTTTTAACTTTGTAGAAAATAACAATTATTTATTTAGGAAAAATTCATTTTAAATCAATTTCTTTTCTAAATTCTTAAACGTAACGCCACCTGATGATTTGGTTTATAAAGAAGTCATGCCATACCAACAATATCAAAGATTATAATCTTAAGAATATTAAATTGATTTTTATATTCAATAATAATACCTTACACAAAAGATCCCAAAATTATACTTAAGAAGAACAATTATTATTAAAATGCAAAACATAAGAAAAATTTTATTATTAAAATGCAAAACATGTCAGAAAAATGATTCAAGCTGTCCTTGAATCATTTAAAAAAATTATAAAGAAGTTTTCAAAGCCATTAACTGGGAATTATGTACAAGACTTCTCTTCAAATTAGCAGTGAATCATTTCATTATTAGAAACACTTAGCAGATAATTTTTGATTCTGAAAAAGAAGAATCTTCAGCTAAGAACTTAAAATTTTTGATTCTGAAAAGGAAAAAAAATTGAGCTGACAGCTTGAATTCTTTGATTCTGAAAAGGAATAATTTTGCTAAAAACTTGAAAAAAATAATCAGTTTAAGCTATTATAGTGAGAATAATAATACTAATACAATTAAATATATCTTTATAAAGATTACACTATGTTGACTTAATTCTTATTTAATTTTTGTTTCTATTTTGTATAAAAAAATACTATCAGGTCATGTCTACTTTATTCTAGTCAAAAATTTGTGGCAACTAGTTTTTGAGAATGAGAAAAGATATACTGGTACACTATATGAGAAAACGCAATATTACTCTTCAGAAACAGTGCGTGGCAAAATTGTTTTATTAAATATTTGTAAAAATAATTTAAAAAAATTATATTAAAGAAGAAAATATAATTACCCTTTAGGGATATAGATGTTCTATTATTTTATTTAATCAGTAAAGTAATTACTAAAGCACAATCACTTAAGCTGTCTTCTCACAAACTTCATATATGGTTAATTTACTTAATAGCAGGTATAAAAATCGATTTAGGTCAAAATGTTTATAAAGTGGTAGATAACAAACGAGGAGAGAAAAAAATGTGAGAAAACTTGAATTCATCGAACTGGTAAATGAAATCTAATAGAACTTTATCCACTACACTTATTCAGCAAATTGTTATTTTTTGTCAATGAAATATTGTCTGAACTTTGAGTCATTGACAATAAAGTGCAAAACACCACAAATAAATAAAAAGTAAAGATGTAAGAGTAATGAAAGCATATTTATGGAAGACGAATTGTGTAAATATTTAAACTCAAACATAATGTTGGAAAATAAGAGTAGATTATATAACTTTCTCAACACCATTTCAATTTCAATATACCATACTTTTTTTCAAACGTTCTGAGTTAACTCTTGAGATAGTGGGAGAGGAGAATTTATTATTACATTTATTTGCTTAAGGGAAATGTGTTTTATATATGTTATAATGTGTACTCACACCTCTTTTTGAAAATAACTTTATATATGCTAATCCCAGAGTTTTTAATAACTGTAATTTTTATAGTTCCAGTTTTGATTCATAGACATAGTTTTTATACTTCCGATTGCACACATTCATATACTTATAAGAAATTCCGCAAATAACTGTAAAAAGTATGTCTTAGTTAAACATTTTAATCATATTAAAAATCAGTAGAGATCATTTAAGGCAATCTGAGTCAACTGCTAAGATAAGGACCAAAGATGCACATGCAAGTGTAGTAAAAATATTGAAATGTTCATTTTCAACCAGGAAACGCCAATTTAATATTTTTAAATCAGAAAAGAACACTTCGGATACAAAACAGTACTATATTTTATGTTACAATATTTTAATCAGTGAAGAAGATTAAGATGGCGGAGAATATACACTAACATAGAGGATTCCAACAAAATTAATACGCGTGAAAAGATGTTTATAAATTAATTTTTACGGTTATAAACTTGATTAATTACAATTAGGTACCTATTTCTCTCTATCTCTCTCTATATAGATACATAGATAGATATTGCTATATGCCAGTCTCAATGGAAACGTATTATAAGAAGTTTCAAGTTTCCCAATATAAAATATTAAATGAGAAGATTTAAAGCTCGTAAAATATTAAATCACAGAAATATGTGAATGATTCATGATGAATATATTTTGCAATGACTATCTTCAATGTAACTAAACAGATAATTTTTTATTTTTCAAAAATATATATTACGACTTTAATATATGAACTTTCTTATAATTTGGGTTCCTTTACATATTTCAAATATGTAACAGGCAATGGATGTGTGTGAATAAGTATTTTTTATATTAACTATAAATTGAAAAGTAAATTGTGTATAATTTAAGACCTCAATTGCTGGATTTATTACTCTTTATTTCTAAACATGGCATAGTACTGAATTTCCTTTAGAGCTAATAAACAATAATATATTGAAGCTTTATTCCCGCTACAGAAATTCCGAAACAAACGCTTTATTATAACTAAAGGCTAATTCAATACAACAGCTCAGAAATAAAAGACTTTTGCTTTTTACAGATGACCAAGCCATAAGTAACTGCCCAAGGTTCTTGTTAGAGGGAACTCGAATGTTGTACAGACGATGAAGCGTCAATCCCACAAAAGAAAACCTTTCATTCGGACTTCCCTTTTCGCTTCAGGTATCTTTGCCTCGATAGCGAGAGTAAGAGAAAGAGAGAGAGAGAGAGAGAGTTTATAAAAAAAGAAGGCACCGGGACGGAATCGGCGAATTTTCATGAGGCATTCACTTCCGTGGAACGCACTTCCGCACCGTTAGCTTGCATATTTCATGCTCCAAATGAGAAGTTAAACGTTCCGTGAAGAAGTAGAAAATACATCCTCTGGAAATTTTGCCTTCACTTCTACGTACTTTTGGTTTTCGTCAAGCAGTGGTTTGAGTCAACAGACGAGGGAAATGAATTTTTGTAATCATTAGAAAACGTGGAAATGTGATTTGGGATTAAGAAAGGAATGTACGAATTATTTGAGTCATAAATTCTTGCTTTAATAATGTTAGTTCACGAGAAATTAATGAAGTGAAAATGTTAAGTTGTAAAATTAATCTTTATTGCTCCGAAACATAATTATTTTTAGCAGTGTTGAAAAGAAATATCAATGCATATTTTTTTAATTTTTATGATTATGTGAATGAATAGAAATGGCATATTTAAAAATAAAGTTATTAATATACATGGCACATATATATTAATAATTACATTAATATATATTAATAGGGCATTAGTAAATATTCGGAAATATTAGCATCCTTCTAATGGCATCTGTAAATTAAGTACACTGTTAACATTTTCATTTCTAAAATCATTCTAGTTCAGGTAACTGAATATACCGCAGCTCTTTAATTTCTCTTTTGGGAAAGTTCCTTATAACTATCAAAAACTGCAATGGCATCCAGGTTCTTAAGGACTTGGTAAGCAAAAGAAGGCTCCGCTCAGTTGGTGTGTATTAACTAAATGAGGCTAGGAAGTTATTTGATAGTTATCAGAAAAACTTTTACTTCTCCAAAACTATATAGGCCAGATTCTCTAACGAATAAAGCACGTACCATAGGTATTAAATCGATTATATTTAATGAAAGAGGACGGAAATTGAACACTGATATCCAGGAGCTTCGGGCGCTTGCCGTAATTTTGTTTAATATACGAATTGGGATCTTTCGGTATTGATGGAGTTAATGACATTGAATTATATTATATCTGTATCTAACATGTGATCAAACAATTAATTAATCAATTAAAACTTCAATTCAGAAAGTAATATCAGTGCATTTTTTAGATTTGCATGTTTCAGAATATTAAAGGAAAATGTCTTTAAAAAAATGGTACTAATATTCACAGTGCATCCATAAATGCCAATTGTTTATTCATGAATATACAGGACATGTTTGTTTCCTTGATAAATACGGGCTATATGTAAGTAAACAATAAATGAAATTGAAAATTCTTATGTTGTCATTACACGAAAAAATATACAATCAAAAGCAAAAGTAGGTAGGCAAATTTACGGCAAAAATAGCAAAAATAAACAATAACAAGATTTGCATCTGGATACAGCGGAAACATTTTGCCTACATACTTTAATTTTACTCTTAAAATGATATAACCTTTGCTTTTTTATTCTTTTAATGATATTTAAAATTGATATTTGGAAATTTGCTAAAGTATGGTATGGTATTTCCATTTTTGAATCCCGAATTGATTTTGCTTGGTCTTTTATAATTTCTGCTTTTAAGTACTTTGAATTGTAACTTAAATTTGTTTTCCTATACCATTTTGAGCGATTAAGAAGCTCTTCCATTTATTGTGCGGCATTTTGGGCAGAAAATGCTATGATTTTTTTTTTGTGGTACAGACTGATTTGTTATCCAAATAAACAATGCGTTCATTACCTTTCTCCATCTTTTGTTTCTAACCTTATTATTCATTTATGATTTATTTCTATATTTATCTATCTCTAAATACATATACATATCTATCTTATTTAAATCGTATGTTAAACAAATGAAAGCTGCAATAAGAGCCAAATAACTTCCTTAGTAAAAAAAATGTAGTATATTATACCTAAAAAATTGCAATTTCACATAAAATAACATTAAAATTATACAAAGATGTTATGAAAAAAGCTAATTCTTATTTTCGGTTTTGCAATGCTAAATAAAGTTTCAATTTTACACAACATATTATTTATAAATTAAATACAATTTTTGAATAAATGAATTAATTAAATTAAAAATGGTATACAAGCATTTCCAATTGTAGTTTCAAACTGGATTAATAAAACTTTATTCTTTCCTTCATAACAATCATATATTATCGTGAAGGAAAATGAATTGTTTTAAATGATACATTAAAAATATATTTTGAAATTTAATCGAATATTATTTGGAAGTAATTTTAACACTGTCTCGGTCTTTTTATTTGTTATATTATGATTCAGGAGTGTACATTAAATTAACGAATATATTTACTTATAGAATTTGAAATATTTCTATATTCTTCGGACTTTTGCACTAAAATATAATGTCTGTCGATATTTTAATTGCATTTCATGGGTTTTGAAATGCAATAATTGAATGCACGAATCATACACAATTACGAAACATACATAGTAGTTAATAGAATACACAAAAGATAGTTAACTACGAACGATTGATACATACTGGTTAATCGAATAAAAAAAAATATTTTTTTGTTAAAAGACAACGATATTTGATTAATTTTATATTACATAAATAATGCAATAATTTAAAAAGTAACGATGTAAAAAAATTAAAAATTAAAATTAAATTAAAAATAATTATTAAGATATAACTAAAAACTTTAAAAAGATAGAAATCATTCTCTATGTTTTGCAGCAGAGCTTAAAATATATTCTATAAAATATTTTAAGTATGTCAAACTATTTCCTTAAAATAAGTCATTACAGTTTTCAAATATGCATGAATTCATTCATGAATACAGTATGTTCAGTTTTAATAATTTTACGAATGTAGCAAATCACATACTTTTAAATAGAAATTTATGCATAATTCTATTTTATTAATGAGAATTATCTGCAATAATGTAACTAAACATAGTAAGCATAGAAACTAGACAATATTTTGAAAATCAAATAAAAATCAAGACATTACCTAACAGAATATTAATATTACTTGTAATACTAGAATTACTAGTAGAAAAAATAAATAATATACTTTTGTAGAAAATATTATTCATAAATTATACATTTACAAGTACACTTAATGGAACTGATGATTCTAATTTCTTTTCTTATGCTTTATTTTTTATGATTAAAATCTATTTGTATAACTTCTATTGAATAATATTTTATTCAAATTTCTTTGACTTTCTATAGAGTAATTATTCATTTTTTTAATTGATTTTCCTCTTTCACCTGTATGTGCAAGAGCTATGGAAAATTGTATACTAGTAAAATACAAAACAATTTTTTTTAAAATTTTATATAGCATTTAAAAGATTAACATTGCCGAATTTTTGTTTCACAATAATGTTATCACCTGACAAACAATTTTATAAAAATAAGCTTTCCAAAATCTATAGGATTTAAAATGATGAATTGTAAGTAAAAAGTCAACATGTAGGAAACACTTAAAATAAAATAATTTTATTTCCAAATATACTATTTAAAATTTCTTTCTAAAATTCATTCATGTACCATATATGCAAATTTAATTACTTTTTTATTATTTGCAGAAATATTTACTGGCTGTTGTTTTCTTAATTCAATCTAATCAAAAATTAAGATGATCTAATATGTTCACATTATTATTTAAGCATGTATATGAATTTAATGCGTTTTTTTTCCAAATCTCTACAATTGCATTCTATCGGTTTAAAATAATATTTACATCTTTTTGCATACAAAATACAATTTATATATGTATATATTTTCCTTGAAATTGCCTTGAAACGCATTTCTATTATATTGTAATATCTATCAGTTTCACCAAATAATACACCAATCCATTTTTCCTCGAATTTGTTCTTGAAACCCAAACAGCTATTGGCGAATTTCATTGTACTAAAGTTCACTTTTACTCGAAGGTTTCCTTCCGTTTTTTGGAACAGGAAACGTTTAAAATTCGACCCTTAAGATGGTTAATAATCATTTGCGGTTTCGGAAAGAGCGAAATATCCTTCGGAATATTTACTGAAAGGATGTCTCTTACAGTATTTGTCACAGTTGTAAATTACGACGAGCGTCATTGAAGAATCGAAATTGAACGTTACTTCTAAAAAGAATTTCGAGCTTCACATTTCCGAAGTAAGCTGATTTCAAAAGGAATATTTCAAACTGCATCAAAAGTTCCAACTGTAACGTTCCAAGAAAAGAAATGCAAATCGAAACTTCTAGTTCTGTTGGAAGCAAAGAAAAGCATATTTTAGAAATAAAAGAATCTTTCCAGTTGCAAATTGTATTTGAATGTTGATTTCAATTCATATAGTAATATTTCTTTTATTGGGTATTGAGATCTTTAATTCATTCACGCTATTGATGTGGAATGTTGGGCATTTATTTTTATTTTTATAAATATCGATTTTTCATTTGAACTGAATGAAATACCTGCCTTTAACTTGTGTGTTGTTAGAATAATTTTAATTTGAAATCTCTGATTGCATTTTTATTAGCATTAATGCCTGTATTGAATTTTGAACTAAAAATAGATTTTATGTTTAATAAGAGATTTATTTAAGCATACAATGTATTTTTATAGAAATATGTCTTAGTTTTTTCTGATTTAAAAAAAATAAGCTAAAACACATCAAAAAAATTTTAATCCCAATTTTTGAAGAAATAATTAATATTCTTTAAATCAGAAATATTTGAAGTTTATTTTCAATTAGGAAAGAACCTCGTAGTAAAAATCAAATCCTGATGTGAACATTTGTAGCTTTCATAAATAAATAATATGTTAGTGCGAATATATTATTTACGTCTGCAACAACGTATTATCCAAAGTATCAAAGGGAATTTATTTGCGTGAGAAATTCGATTGAATGAATTAAAGATGATCTATGAATATATATGAGGCAGTACGATAAATTGCTTTCGTCATTGATCTTTACCATAAAAGGATTAAGAATTTTTCTTGCTTTATTCTTTTTTTTGTTATATGTTTAAAGATTATATAACAGGAAATTATTTAGCGATTGAACAAAAGAAAACAGTTTATAGGCTAAGTCATTTTCAAATACAACTGACATACAAATAAATTGATTTATGTAATTTAATTAACATTTATAAAATTCTCATTATAAATAAGCAAACTTTTTACTTTATAAAATTCTTAAGACAATTTCTGTAACTTATTTAATATTTATAAAATTTTCTTTATAAATAGATTTAAGACTATTATAAATTATTCTGAATTATGTTATAATATATCTATTAATAATAAATATAAGATTAAAGTAAATTTTAAAGAAAAATCAATTGTGAACAAGTGTTGTGAAGGAATAAAAGGAAAGAGAAAAATTTATACTAATAACCATTTTGAATGATTATTTTAAGTATGATTATTTCAAGATGTTCGAAAAAGTCATTTTTTAAAAATAACACAGCAAATAAACAAATTTATAATGATACTATTGATAAATATTAAACGAAGCATAAGTTAAATTATCTCAAATAATAATTAATTATGTCGCATATGAAATTATAGCTGCTACAATTACAAAACAAATTATTTGCTAAATAATATTTTAGAGGATAAAAGTACAGAGCATAGTATTCATTTATTTTGAATCTAAAACTGTAAATACAATATCAAATATAAAATACATAAAGTTTTAATTGTCAATATCAAACAAAAGTTAAATTTTGGAGTGAAAATTTATTAAGAAATTGATAGGAAATAAACGGAAACAGAACGCTGTAAATTGTTTATTGTGTTTATAATAACATTTAAAATATTTTAAGAAAGCCTAAAACCTGGCAAAATAACTTTCTCACCAAATGAATTTTGAAACTTTTCTTTCTCTATAAGGGGGCATAATCCAATTCAAGCAAGCTTAATTATGCTTGATTTTACAAGCTAAATGGGCTTATCTCTCGAAAAATAAAAGCAAATTGTGTAGATTTTTTTAAATTATTTTCGAGCAGTCTAACGATATCGTTTCTGTGATAAACTAGAGAAATACGATTATTAATTATGTCACATATTAGATTATAATTAAGTTCCAGTTACAAAACAAATTATTTACTAAATAATATTTGAGATGATTAATGTAAAAGAGTATAACATTCATTCAGTTTCAATAAATAATTATAAATAGAATATTGAATATAAAGCATTGTAAAATTTTAATCATCAATATTAAGCAAAAGTTAAATTTTGGGGGGAAAGAATTATAAAAAAAATTATATTAAATAAACGGAAACAGAACGCTGTAAATTGTTTGTTGTGTTTATAATAAAATTTAAAATATTTTAAGAAAGCCTAAAACTAGGCAAAATAACTTCCTCACTAAATTGATTTTGAAACTTTTCTTCCTCTATAAGGGGGCATAATCAAATTTAAGCAAACTTAATTATGCTTGACTTTACAGGCTAGAAGGGCTTTTCTCTCGAAAAAAATATATAAACAAATTGTGTAGATTATTTTTATTTTAGAGCAGCTTAACGACGACGTTTCTGTGATAAACTAGAGCAATGCGATTAGGAAATGAAGTTTTCTCCAGAATTTCCACAGAAACCTACTTCTTAGTCGAGGTGCTTTGAAGCTAATGGTTCTCGCTTGTTGTAAAACACATTAGGGTGGCAGAAGAAAATACACTGAGAAGGATTTGAGGCAATTTTCAAATAAATTCCCAGCATGCTACTTTTTTAAATCTATACAGAAGAAAAGGTTTTCCTTCCCAATTATTTTTGAGAAACGTGAGGGAGCTTCGATTCTCGTGTGTATAGTAAGTAATTATTTTCGTTGCTTGTCAAAACATTTAAATGTAAATTTTTAGTTATGTAGTTTCAGTTTGCATATTTGAAGCGTTACTTATTTGCCTGCGTGTAAAGATTTGGATTGCAATTTTATTTAATCATTTCATATCAAGTGAAATATTTAAAAAACAGTTTTAATCGAAGACCCATTTTAATATTAATTACTTAGAAATGATAATAGAAAGAGATAATTATGACTTACATACAAAATGTTTTATTTATTTACTGCTTGCCAAAACATTTAAATGTAGATCTTTACTTAAGTAGTTTCAGTTTGCTTACTAGAAGCTTTACGTATTTGCTTGCGTATAAAGATTTGCATTGCAATTTTATTTAAGCCTTTCATATAAAATGAATTATTTAAATAAAGTTTAAATCAATTGGCCATCTTAATGTTGATTCATTAGAAATGGCAAATTTTTGAGATAATTATAATTTGCATATAAAATGGTTTATTTGAAAATATTTAATTAAAATCTCTCCTTATTGACAAATAATAATCTCAGGGATCTATTATTTTATTCCTTTTTATTTCTGATCTTATTTTTTTTCTGTATTATTATGTACTTAGTATTATCAAATTTAAAATTCTCCCATTACAATTATATTTGAAAGCAGTTCAAGTATCCTAATAAATATTTAAAAACCTCCAGGAGATGCAGGATATACTAAAAAATGGGAATCCTATAGTATTTCTTGGTTGATAATGGAACATACGCGCGAAGAGGACACAGACAAAATCTCAAGAAATGAATGACCGCCAAGATATGATTATGCAGTTTAATAATAATACAAAAGTTACATGTTCAGTATAAATGGAATTGAACTTCATAAAAGCATCAAAGGAGGTGAGATATTTAAAGTGTTATTGAAGAGTTTGTTTGCAGTCAAAAGTTTTTTAGATTCCAGATATGTGATGCACTTCATAAATCTCCCCTGCCCCCTAAAAAAATATTAGACATGAATTCAATGATTTGTCATAATACGCTCGATCTACTAGAGGTCAAATAATAGTTCTAAGTAGTTACGAAGATGATGCATGAAATACGAATTACATTTTGCTAATCAAAATTTCGCATCGCGACTCAGACATGTTTAACAGACAACAGTTGAGATAACATTTGTTTCAGAAGGATTAAACCTTTTGCATTTGGCAAACAAAGGAGAACAAGTCATGAAGGATGAAATGATCCTCTCAAGGCAACTCAAGTATTTCCTTTCAAAATTATTGCGAAATTAAATAACATATTTAAACAATTTCAAACAATTAACTAATTTTATAAAAGAAGAAACACATTTTTTAAGCATTTTATTTTACAAAGATAAGTCAAGCTAACAACCTGAATACCGCAATCTTTCAAAGTCATCAAATCATTAGCCTTTTTCTACAAAATTATTGCAACCCAGTTTTCAGAAAATGGCACGATTATGAAAACATTTATTCAAATGAGGTGAAAAATTATTAACTAAAGAAGCTACTTAGCTTGGGAAGATAAGTAATGAATAAAAAAAATCAAGTAATAAATTAATATTAAACCAAAAAAAAATACTGTATTTCAAAACATAGTATAGTAAACCATCATAATGCTAAAAATTTGAAAACCATTTATTATTTTTATTTTTCAAACAAATTATATTTTAATATATCATTGAAAAAAAAGCACCATTGCGAAAACTTTATTCAGGATGGGAGCATTCTTAACAAGAAGCATTACACTGTCTTGGGAAAAATAATTATAAATTCAAATATCTGAAGAGTTAGCTGAATTTACATTTGCTATTTGTAATTTTTTCCCTAAAAACTGAATATACTGATTTAGCATTTGTTTCTTCATTTAGTTTTTCTTTAAAATGGGGAAACTTATTATAACTCTGCTTACACTGAATTCACATTTATATGTTTATAAGATTATCAATATTATAAAAAATAAAGTCTATTTTATTTCACGTAGAAGCCTAATCTGATGAAATTTATATTTGAATTTATACTTTTTATACATTTTTCATAAACTACACTTGAAAAACTTCGCATTGAGAAATCACATCATTTTATTATAAGCCTAAAATATCAGTGCTGTTTATCATTTTGGTAAAAAAAAATAATAATATGGCGAATAATGGATTTATTTTCAGTCAATCCTATTTTACAGATTTGTGGGGAAAATCTTTTAAAGCAAAAATTCGAAACAGCCTATTTGCTTTTAAATTTCTTTATTCTGTGAACTAGAATATAAAATGTATTTCGAAAAATAACTTGGATAACCTGAACGAATTCAAATATGTGTTATATTCTGCTATTCAACGAAAAGATATTAAACATTTAGGATAATAATAACATCAACAACTCGCCTTTGAACCAATGGGAAATTCAGATTTTCTTGGGACAACATTTACCAGTACAAGAAGCTTTGGTAAGGACAAGAATGTTAGTGACAGCAATGGCAGCAAGCTAAAAATATCGTCAGCTGCATTTGACACGAATTGCTCCAATCAAAATCAAAAAGATTTAATCTTGCTGGAATCTTGTTTCATAGAAATATTTTTTTACTTGTAACTTCAAGAGCAGAGCTCTTTGATTTCAACCGTAGTCTTGATCAATGAAATCTAATAAAACTTCTCAAATTTCAATTGTTTAATGAATTAAGAATAATTACCAGCTAATTTTAAATCGATAGTTATAAACTTCTGAAATTGAGTTTTTTTTTGTAGTTCTTTTTTGAGAAGTATGCTTGGTTCACTTGTTTCGTTTACAACCTTTACGTATGATATCTTTTTACTATTGAACTTTAATTCGCCAACATTTTTGTTTCTATAATTCTAATTTTAATTTGGTTCTCAAGAAAAATAGTATTAAAAATTATAATGCAATATTTAAAATAATGAATTACCAATATGAGAAAAGACTCGGTTATAATATTTTTTTTAAAAATGTTGTAGTCAGTTCTTCTATTCTTCTTTTAAATACTAAACAATAAAAAAAATGGATCTTTAATCTTAAAAATAAATAAATGATATGTTCTTACATGTGTATGATTAACAGATCAATTAAATATATTGAAAAAAAATCTAAATTTATTTCATTTTAACCCATAATTGGAGAAGGGAGTCAAAATGACACCGCGTTGTTCATTAGCTCTGATTATCAAGTGGTATTTTGTCTTTGAATAAAATCTTTTCCTCTATATATACCTGCAAGTTGTTCTTTCAGCAGTATGTCGGCAGAAGTCTAAGTATGAACACGTGCGTATATATACTTTTATACTTTTTCAAAGTTTTTGTTGTCATTTATAGAGTCATTGACTTTATGTCTCTAAAACTGCTTTTAATTTAAATAATGCAAAAAGGTTGAAGAAATATTTTAAAATACTGTATTCTTTATTTTTTTAGTTAAAGTCTAACAGTTATTAACATTAGTGTAATTTTATAATGTCTAAATATTCATTAAAGATTCTTTAGGTTTCTCTTAGAAGATCTTTCCAACATTTAATATTATAACATTTTTTTAATGTTAGTATTTTTTGATATTTTTGGTAATTATATGAATTCTAGAATATATTGTGTTTCCAAAATAAATTCCAATGATTTTTACAAAAGATAAAAAGGTAAATTAACAATGAAATCATTTTGACTCCGTGTCTCTGGCTATGTGTGGGAATTCATGTTTCCAGTTACAGGTTAATGAAATTCTGGAAATTTATGCCCTTTTATAAATTATATATACAAAAAACATATAGTATACAATATTATTCAGGCTGAAAGATTTAAAAAAATCATATTAAATATAAAATCATTGAAATAATCATTGACATTGTATCCATAGAAAGGGAAATAGCACCATTAAATTGCGTTATCGAACATTGTATTATCAATATTAATATTTAATAATTTTTCTATAAAATTTCTGGCTCTCGTTATAATTTTATAAAAGAAGATTCATAACGGATACGCATGGTTACAATGAATAATAACAATAACGAGGCATGATAATATTCGAATGCATAACACCTTGTAACAAATATAGGCGTTTATTAGTCCTCAGAGTGCTCTTCGGATTGGTGAAAGTGCGAAATGCAACAAAATAATCTTGCATTTCCCACTTCCCAGAGATTTTGGTAGATGAGGAAAGAGAGGGAGTGGAAAGTTACTGCCTTTGAAATTATATGATAAATGCTTTACTTTCTCTAATTTAGAAATTTAATGCTTTTCTTTTTAGCTAAATATATAATATTCACTGCTTAATGTAAAGTTATTTGTAGGAAAGTCACTCATAATTTTCATTACTTGTAAATTTTTAAGTCTATGTTATAACAAATTTATCATCATAATTGCAATTGGCAATTAAAAATAAATGCCTACAGAATATAGGAATCTGAAATTTTAATGAAAGTGAACAGAAAGGAAGGGAAATATTGATCTTTTTGACAGACATGATATTTACACTGTCAATGCCAATTATTTATGAATTTTATTATTGGTGGGTATATTATAAATTTAAATGATATATAATTGAAAATGAGCATCTGTCTAGACTACATGTCAAATTTATGCTTCTGCATAAATGATTAAAAACACAAATATGAGCCATTCTAAAATAAGATATTGACTTATTCAAAAGAAATTTCTCTGAGAGGTAATTAAGTAAAGCTTTATAATCTTGGAATTTTATAATGGAATATGTTAGTACTATTTTTATTCTTCTGGATTATATAAAATATTCATAAAATATACGAACATATTTTTCATTAAAAATATTTAATAAAATTTTTATAAGTACATTTGAATTAAATTAATCATAAAAATGACTTGCCTCTTTTCCAGGTTATGGTTTCAAAAGGATATCCTCCAAAAGGACATATTACGCTGAAGCCTGCACCGGCTAATGCAGTCAAATTGTCTAATGGTCTCACAAAAAGAGGTCCGAACACGTTAAGTCTTCTCGAATGTGAAATTCGTCCAGCATCATTAAGAGCCTCACATGTGTAGACGCCACTATCAAGAATGTCTATAGAACTAAAATTAACATAGCTTGTAACAACACTTTCGCCACTGAGATATGAGCTCACTAGAATTCCCGGTCGTGTCGAAATTGGCCAAATACCATCTAACTTCCACTGTATATGGGGATCTGGATTACCTGTAGCTATACAAGCTAAAGATGCGTAGCTTCCAGGGCGAACTGTTTTTTCTGCAAAGACTGTCTTAAATTTTGGAGCTAAATCTAAAAAAAAAGCATAAAATGATATTAAATCAGCATACTTTATTATTTTGAAACAGATAGGTGAATAACTATCTGTTTCACATATGAGGAAAGATAAAAAGTATTTTATAAAATTTATAAAACGAATTTTTATAATTCTTTTTCAGTAATATACAATTTTTAATAGACATTTATAGTATTAGGAAAGTGAGTCACTAGCAACATATCAACATTTCCTATGTCATTGCTGCTTATATATATTATTTGCATTTTATGTCATGATATGCATTTGTATTTTGAACTAAAAAATTCCATAAAGATCCATTTTAATAATATAGCATAATATTTTAAGAATTTGTATTTCTGCCGCATAATTATTTAGTTTCAAGTCGTCGAATCATATTATCTGTTGTTGCTTGAATGTAAAAATATACCTATTTTTACTTTCTACAATTTGTTAATAAGTAACTTTCCCCTTTGTTGCTTATAATAACACAAACATTCTATTTTAAATGATAGTTTATGATAGCACTTATTATTTATTCAAAATCGTAAAAATGTGTTTGAATCATCTTCTTACCTTACCAAATGATTTAAGTTTTATTAAAAGGAAATAAGATTTTATCAGAAATCTATTTTTTTTACTCGAAACTTTTTAAAGGCCTTTGAAAATAAAAAAAATAGCAATTTTAAAAACATATTCAAAGGAAGTAATGATATTATAAAAGGCATTTTAATCATGTAATACGTTACGTTACGTAACATGTATTACGTTACGTTACGTAATACGTTAAAAATTCTTTTAAATAAATACAGGGTTCTATCTCCTTTGACGCAACACATTTTCTACGAATATTCTTTCCCTGATAACCTCCTATATAAAATGTATTTACCTTAAAGAAACTTAGATAAGCAAAGGTAAATAAGTAAGAAAAATATTTTATATCCTCACCTCCTATCACCAGCCTCGCTGATGCCTGTGCGGAATATAAGTCTCTACTCACAAAACATTGGTACATTCCTGAGTCAGATCTTTTCAGCTGGCGCATCTGCACAACATACTTGGTTGGAAAAACCACTCTAGGATTTGGAGAAAGCAATCTCATATTTTTCTTCCAAACAACAGAGCCAACTGGATTTCCCGAGACATTGCAATTGAAAGTGGCCGTTCTCCCGACGTCCATTTGAAATTCTCTTGGAGTTATTGTCACTCGGAGTGGTTCTGAAAGGAATAGATGTGGTTAAAGCTCAGCAGAATTCCATGTTATTTGGTTTTAGAAACATCCCCTCTGAAATTTTTTGGGACAAAATGTCTTGTAAGAATGACAGTCGTTTATCCAGGTAAATTTAAGTAAGCTTCGTTACACAACAGTGTTTTAAAATTGGTTTCCGAAATGTGTATTGACTATCGTAAGCCAATTTATGAAAAGTTTTCTGAAATTTAATAAAATTGTCAATGAAAAAACATTGCAAACAAAATTGGGTTCACACTCCATTTCATTCTTGAATTTAGTAAAAAAGTATATTGCAAAAATTAATTAATAAATGTCTCTAAAATTGATTACAACTTATAGAAATGAATTCATGTAAGGTTATAATAGAATGACGTTTCAGAATTGTTGCAGTATTATTGTAATCATTTAAGAAACAGTTTAAAAATTTTGTCTTAAATAAAATATTTCACAAAAATGATCTTCTATATATTATCAAAAGTAAAACCAAGAACTTGTTTAATCAATTGTCGATTACTAAAAGATTTATCTACAAATTTGTAACCAGTTCCCTTATCATAATTTTTTATCCGATAACATTGCGGAAAAGCAAGCGGAAATATTATCAAGTTAGATCATCATTAATGAGTAAGCCATCAAACGGAGTAGGAGGACTGATTGATTACATCTTAATAAGTTCGTTAATCATCATGTTCAAAGACTTGATTACGGATCTCTTCAGTTTCATTTTTTTATTGATGCTGTTACTTCGAAAACGACAATTTTCGGTGAGCGGATAAGTAATGTATATAGATAATCTAATTAATTTAGACATCAAAGTAAGGTACTAGTATTCCTAAAAGAACGTAATTATTTTGAAGTAACTGGAAAATATTTTTTTAAAAATAAATTAGGACGTAGAAAAATTCGTTTGGAATAATCAAAATAGGTTTACCCTCTAAATATAATTATATACGAAAAATTATTTTTCATCGAATAGTAAACTTTAATGGATAGGAAACATGATCTCTAGTTTGTTCAAGAGCATAGTTATTTGCTAATAATTTTCAATGTGATTTTTTAATTATAATAAAAGCCCATGCGTGTCTGCATGTCCTCTACGGATAATACCAAAATAGAATACCCTTTTGCCAGCGACATTGTACCCGAATACTCATGATGATTCCAGGCACTGAATGGTTTGAAGTATATGACATGAGAATATTATTTCAAGCAAAATATTTACAGATGTATTTACAGATGTATTACGTTATTTAAATAAAGTAAAAAAAAAACGTTTTTATAAAAAATATAAAAACTATAAAGGGTTTTTGCTCGTTCCGCCTTCTTTTTATTTTGAAAGAAGAAATATTTTGAATTATAATAAATAGAGCTATTCTACAAATATTAAAATACACATTACTTATTAGAAATGCTATCACAACATGATGACATAAAATGCAGTAAATATGCTTGATAAAAAGATAATGATTTGATTTATAGATAGAAGGAAAATAAACTCTTTTAAAAAAAGTAAATATTGTGTAAGTAATTATGACTCCGTTAATTATGTTTACGTTAAGAATTATTATTCAAATTAATCAAATTATTTATTATTCAAATTAAAGATGGATTTATTCAAAATATGTTCCTTTTAGACATTATAACTATTTTTTCAACTTTCGGGCAACCAATCAATTTAGAAAAGAAAATTTTTGGATTTTATATTCAATCAGATTATTAAGGCATTTTTGATAACTTTGTGTGAATTTAAAGTACCCCGAGAAAGGGTACTCTGTGTGAGGAAATTTAAAATGATAGTATGATGAATCAACATCTGGTGTATAGGGTAAGAGGACAATACATATGAGCAAAGTGATTTTAAAGTATTTTTTATTTATCTGGTAATATGTGAGGAAATATCTTTTAATAATAGAAAACATTTTTATCATGTCTTTAGCTATATTATATTTCTCTTTCAATGCTTCTTTCAAACTGATCAGTTGTTGCTTATGTCTTTCATCACTGATAACTTCATTAAGTAATACTTCCGAAATTGGATGTTAAATATTAATTTTTTTATGTTTCACATTCTCTTTGCCATGTGCATTGAAATTATCATGCCACCCAAATTATTCTTTGCTAATTTCATTCAATGGGACATGCTCACAAATATTCCCAACATTAAGACAACATTCATTTTCTATTGTCTATTTTATTAAATTGAAATAATTTAAGTAATTCCCCAGGCCGGGATTTCCTGGTTGGTACAGCTTTGGATTCGCGTCCCTTGGGTTGCGTGTTCGAACCTCACCGGCCGAAGAATATATATCTCTCTCTCTTTCTCTCTGTGTGTGGTGTTTGGCACACGTATAAATCTGTCGTGGTCACCAAGTCCTCCATGTCGAGAGTAATACCACTATGGGTACTGGATCAAAGGTGGTCGTTATCTGATTCAGGCCTAAATTACTATTTGTGGATGAGTGAATGAAATGCTTGAATGAAGTACGCCCCGAAAAAAGGGTTGTTACGTGCGTGTAGCTAAAGTCATACTCTTGATCCTAGATGGCGCTACTTGAAAGCAAGAGACGCACAATTGGCTTAAAGTCACTGTCTTCTAAAGTCAATGGGATTATCTTTGACAAGGGCTATTAGAGACAACAACAATATAACTCCCCACAAAAGCTGTTTGTAAGGCACAAAACTCCATACCTTTGCTATTGCCAAGCGTTCTTACTAAGGCCTTCAGTTGAAAATAGCCTTAGTTATTACACACACTAAATTTATATATAAATGAAGATGATGAATCTAAATTGGTGGCCTTTTCTTGAGTATGAGATAGTTTGATGTTTGAAAGCACTTTAAGAATACATTATAACTTAGAAATAAGGGAGCATGAAGATAGCTTTAATTTTACTCTAAAATTATTTTCTGAATTTTTGAACGGAGAAGATTTTGGCTCTTCAATATTAACAATTTAAATATTGTGGAATATTATTTAATTTTTTACTATTAGGATATTTTGTTACACAATTTGTAATTTACCTTTAAATTATATTAAAATTTACATTTAAAAATTATTACTACAAATATTTGATTGCACATTTTTTTTTCGTTATAAATTGAGGAAGGGTAATATTTGTTTTTTATGATATTAAGTAAATTAAATGATATGTTCAATACACTGAGTGATAATAATTTCTATTCGTTAAATACTATTAGCAATTTTGATTTAATGAATGTGGATAGTTTTCAACTTAGAATTCAATTTAGAATTCAAAATATAGGTTTTATAAAATACATTCAGCTGTTATAATAGTGAATTTAATAATATCTTAAAAATATCTGTCACAAGAAATCACACGAAGAAGGTATGGAGGGATTAAGGAAAAATTCTAAACGAATCCGTAACAATTTGTATTGCTCTTTCAAATAGCGATTGTACTTTGTTCTAGAAGTTAAATGATCTTTTATTTTTCTCGCCTCTATGAACAAAACTCTCCTAAGTTGCTATTGTTATGAAAAATGTGCGGTACGGAACTATAATCGTAGTTATAATTTTTAAAGCTTTTAGCGAAAAATGCTGATTAAGAATGTGTAATTGAACAACAGTAATAATAAAAAAGCAAGCAAAGACAATGAATTTAAAGAATATTAGTTAAATCCTTGCAAAATATAATATTTTAAATACATTTACCTTCAAGGAATATCGAATATTAAGGAAGAAATAACTGATTTAATTCATATGAGACATAATAATCATTCCTAGCGAGCAAGCATTTTGCTAAATTCGCCTATGATAAATATATTTAAAGTGTCAATATAAATTATCAGTATTTCAAAAATAGCTATCTTAAAATATTCTTTAAAAAAAACAGGAATTCCCAACGAGGAACAATACGATTACTTTAATAATAGTTTGCCGGATAAAGTGGAAAGATTACACCTGGGGAAAAAATAAGTTTACAAACAGCTCCCTTGAAAAGTACAAGCAAGTCAAAAAAACGTATTTTACTAAAGAAAAGATGCTAAAATTCGCTAAATGATGTGAAAATTTCCTACAGATTTATTTCAGCATGAAAAAAATTATTTTTTAAGCTTATAATTAAAGGAAGAAAACTGAAGTTTGAGTGGATAACATTTCATATTCTATTTGGAAACATTTCCAGATAAAAACAACATTTTATTGTAACTATGTGTTAAAAGGTAAGTTTTTATTACTCTTCTATTATATTACATTGTATAAAATATCTATCCTTTAAAAATCGCATCTAGTTACACAGATTGCTATTTGTGTTGTCATTGTTGTAGTTCAGAAATTTTCTGATATTTTTTTAATGATTATTTTAAATTATATATTCAAGATTTCTTTCTTCGAATCATTTAAAAAAATGTTTCTTTTTTCCTTTGATTTTAATGCAAAACTTTAGATGTATGGAAATGAATCATATGAGTCGAAATTAAAGAAATAAGGAAACATTTATATTATATTCTTCTTATATCATTTACTTTAACTATTAAATTGAATTCGCCATATATAAGTTTGTTTTTAAAGACTATTTATTCCAATATTATGTAAAATTTGTATTTCCAATGAATAGTATATTGTCTTATTTTTATCATTATTAATTCTGATTTTGCAGATAAATGTTAACAATTATTCTTAAAACTAACTACCTGTCATTATTCGCAAAGGATTTTCAAAAGTAAAATTTAAAAAACCCTGATTTATTGAATAAATTTAATTCTATTTTGATGCAGTAGTATAGTATATAATTTTATGGATTTTGAATAAAATATAATGTTATTTATTTCTGTTATAGTAAAACAACTATCAAATACTATGAATTTAAAATATATAGCAGTAACAATTTCTATAATAGGCTTATATAATAAATGACTTTAATTGAATATTAGGGCAAATGATTTCAGCTACAATTAATTGGCAAAGTGTTACATCAAGATTAGTATATAAATGCAATTAAAAATTTATGAAAGTCAAGAAGTAATAAAGATTTTAAGTAATTGGAATAAGAGAATAATTTTAATTCAAATAAGATAATATTTTAATAATACTTTTATGACAAACAATAAGTTTATCATAAAAATTAGGACCATTTGATCATTGACCATATAAACTATTACTTTAGGATTAAAAATAAATATTTTATTTATTATTTTTTATGCTGCGCTATAAATCAGCAGTATTTTGATCTAATCTACAAAATTTTAATTTTCTTTTTTTCTAAAATACTCATTCATGAAATCATTGAAATATTCAATGAAAAAAATGGATGAACTATGCAAAAGCATTATTTTAGACTGATAATCTATAATCTCATTTAAGGAGATAATTCATAAATTATGATATCATTTATATGCAAATTATGTAATTTATATCATTGATGTGATTTGTTTGCAAATTATTTAAGATTTACATACAATAATATATCTGGATTCATTTGAAACAAGGATTCAAAAATCTTAAGTGGAATATATTTGAAGAAAATATATTTTGTTGCTGCTTTCATTTTTTAAATAATTAATTAAAAAAGGTTTTTTTCTTAAAATAAATATTCTAATGAGATAATAAATCGTTTTGTGATCATTTTAGATAATTAAACTAAACACGCATTGCGTTTTCGTTTATTTGAATTCTTTTCAAGTATTCCTACATTTTTCAAGATATTTAATTAAAACTCATTTCTAAGTTTTAATGATTAAAAAAATCAAATTTTTTTTAAATAATATTTATTTATGTTTACTTTCGATTGCAACTGAAAATTACGTTTAGGTTCATATTTATTTGGATCATTTTGATTTTAAACATCTTTTCTCTTTCTTTTTTTAAATAATTACTTGCGTAGAAAGCGTTTCATGTTTGCATCTTCTGCATGTTTTATAATTTTGGTTTT
Source organism: Argiope aurantia (assembly GCA_026543865.1). Lineage (NCBI taxonomy): Eukaryota > Metazoa > Arthropoda > Arachnida > Araneae > Araneidae > Argiope > Argiope aurantia. The sequence continues at coordinate 393,465 of JAPMOR010087831.1, forward strand.
TATTTGTCAAATAGAATTTCTGGAATGGTTTGTATCGTGTAACAACTATTTTTTTTAATCTTTTCCCTAAAAATATTCCAGAGTTGTTTTTTAATACCTTTTTCCATTAAATTAAAAAAAATGAAGCTGGCAGGATTGGTGATTTATTTTCTTTTTTTTTAAACTTGAAATTCTTCTTTTTGCAAAATAAAACTCGCATTTATTTGTTTAGATTCTATATTGTATTTTAATTTATGATGGTTGAAATAGAATAAGACAAGATATATTTTTGAAACGAATCATATTTTTAATTAAAAAAGCAAGATATTTTTATAGAATGCAATTTTATTTCAGCAATATTAAAAAAACCCATTTTATAAATATCGTTTGATTTTCATTATGAATCAATGTAAGTGAAATAACTTATATTTCTAATAGTTTTTAAGTATCATTGTTTAAATTCAATGGCACATAAAAACAAATTTCGTGTTACTAAAAAAATTTAAATATTGTTAAACGATGCGTTATTTTTTGAAAAATTAAAACAAAATTTATTGCTTAAATAATGTACGAAATTGGTTTTATTTAGGGGTGTTTTAATAAAAATTATTTATTTTTCTCTTGTAAATATGATATTTATTAAAAACTTACCTATGTGGTCAACCATTTAATATATTTTCTTGCTTTTGACCAAAATTAATTTTTAAATAAATAAATGAATTAGTATTAATAATTTTACGAACTCAAATTTAATTGCTTACCTTGATTTGTAGTGCGCAATTAATATCTTACCATCTAATTTTAAAGCTCGGAATGACTTTGAATTTAAAAAAGTTATTATATTGAAATCAAGACAGTTTCATTTTTAGTATTGGCAAAATTTATTAAACCTTAAGAACAAATTAAGGATATAGATTTTGAAGTTTATTATAGTTCAAGCCATTTTTGGCTGTCTTTTGGTAGGCGATCATGTTTATTGTATAACGTTAATTATGTTAATAAACTTAAAATTATATTACATGTTTTTTATATAGAAAATTGAAATCAATAATCGCTTTAGAAGCTCAGAAAAATATTTTGAAAATGCTGAAAAAAAAAGGAAATATGTTACTATTTAAAGGAGAATAAAAATGAAGAGAAAATGACATTAAAAGATAATGCAAGGGTAAAAGGGTCCTTAATATACGAGACATTTTTTTATTATATATTAAATGACAAATTTTAATTATGGGTTTAAATCTATGACTACAATTACTTTCAAGTGTGCAAATCAGTTGTGCATTACAGATTTTATTAGGGTATTCCTTGCAAAGAGAAAAAATTAATCACATTTTTAGAGATTGACTTTAAAAATCAGATGCTTAAATGTAATCGGAGAGTGAATGCAAGTTAATTCACATAATTTATTTTAATTCTTTTGTATAAATCAGCAATAATAAATAAATAAATTATTTTTAATAGTTTTGCGAACTCAAACTTAATTACTGATCATGATGTGAAATATACTATTAATATTGCGCCATACAATTTTAAAAATCGGAATGAATTTGAAAATTTAAATAATATTATTTTGAAATGAATTAGGTTATTAAGTTGTCAATTAAGTCGCATACTATTTAAAGAATGAAGTTACAAACACATGTATTGATATGGATATACAAAGTGCTAACAAATTTCCTAATTATACATTTTTTCAAGGTAAAAATTTTAAAAATAAATATTGCTATGCAAATAGTTATATTTCACTGGTAACTTAATAGTATTCGGTAAAGATAAAATTTAAATCCGTCTAATTGCAAGCTAATTTTATGTTTTGCATTGTATAATTTAAATCAAGCATATACTATTTCATGAATAAAAACAATTAAATTTATATTCTCATGTAAATAAAAGGAAGAAATTTAGGTTTCTTTGAAGGCATATGAGGACAATACAAATTTCTTTACCGAAGAATGCTAGTGAAATGCATAAAAGAATTGATGTGGGATTCTGGTAAACAACAGAAAAAATTGCTCGAAAACTTAAAGAAAAGGAACATTTTATTATAAAATAAACCTTAAGAAACACGCGAAATACTTATAAACTCCGTTCATCGTTCTTGCATACATCATGGTGAAATAATGATTTGAAAAATTTCTTTCGAAATTCTATGCATAAAAGACAATACATAACAAGGTTCGCCTAACAAACGATATTTTCTAGCATAATCGATAATTGGCATTGAAGTAAGGGAAGTAAATAGTAAGAAATTCTTAGTTTTTTTTTCCCTCTCAGTACAAAATCTTACTTTAACAATACATTCTATAAAATAAAAGTAGCAATCTTAGAATGCAAACCGAGGACCAAACAAAACTATTATGTGAAATGTTTCCTTAAACAATGCCTTGAAGATTTCAAAATGCTCTTTTTTTTTAAAGCTTTTAAGGATTTCATTTTTCTTTCTCTATCAATTCATTTTTTTTCAAGAAGTGAACTTTTGTTGCAATGTTTTCTTTAATGAGAAATCTTAGATACGTAGCGCAATCTCGATTTTGTAAATTCAAGTGAAGCGTTTGTTTGGATCGAGGATCGAGAAAAAAAATCCTCTTGAAATGAGCAGAACTTGACTCGAAATGACGTTTTGTGTCAATATTTTATGCCATGAAGTTCACTGTTCTTGTCGTTGTAAGGAAATATATAAGAATCACTTTTGACAATACGCTAGCTTTTGTTATTGGATTCTTTGGAATTTTTTTGAATTGAGAATACAATTGAAAGAAGAAATAACATCTTCGAATTTTATTCAATTTCATTGAAAGACTGTCTTCGTTTATTTTACAACACATTTTAAAGCTTGCAACTTTTATTGAACTTGATATTTTGTTGTCATGACATGGCTACTTAAGATAGGATGAACTGTTCGATATTTTTAGAAAATAAAGAATGAGCAGAATTTTTGAGACAACGAGGAAAATAATAAATAAAAATTAATGTAATCTGTATGTTATTTAATTGGATTCTTTTATTATTGAAACCTAATTATAATTGAATTTGAGCTCGAAATATGTGAGCAAAAATCAATTTGGTATAGCTTTGTTAAGAGATTTTGTGACTTATTTGTTAATTTCTACAAGAAAAAAAAATTTCAAATAAAAATTTAAAATGAGCATAGTGGAGGCTTTTTATTGAGAGTTTAAAAAATAAATTGCTAAATTGGGGTGTTTTAAACGTATTAAAATGCACCAAAGGGACTTTTTACTGTCAAATTTTTTCATACAAAATATGTACATTTTATAGAAAACTATGCACTTTGAAATTTATTTACCTTACTTGCTTACATCAAACTTTTAAATACCGATCCTATTTGAAATCGGTAAATTTCTAATCATTGAAATTTTAATTAGAGAAAAAAAGATTAAATTTGCTAAAACTATATTCGAGTTTAAAATCCTTTTTGATTTTCTAACAATAAAATTTATTTCTACCCTTTTAAGGTATTAACTTGTACATTTTTTTTTTTTTTTTTGAAATTTCAGATTATATATTGAAAATGATAAAACAATGAAATTAAGAGTATAAAAATATATTCTACATAAAATTTTTGAAAAATTTCTAATTTTGGAAGTAAACATGCTTATAGGATGAAACTGAAAAATACAAAAATGTTTCATTTCATAGCATTTACCACAAAAAAAATGTTAGTTAAAGTTTTATACTATTTTATTTTTTTACTAACTTATCAATATGTCGCTGTGTGAATAATGCCAATCCATTCCTTTTGAAATATTGGAGTAGGTTACAAACCATTTTGAAACGTTTCATTTGTTAACATTCCATTAACTGCTCCTTATCTGACATACATAATTACTTCTTTATTCAATAACTAACTTACACTGTATGTATATATATAGCTACCTTCCAAAATTTTATTGTGTTTTTGTTTGTGTATATATATCTATAATATTGTAACACAAAGCTGTATTATTTACTACGGTTAACAATGTATACTGGCGTATCTGACCAATACTGAGCGACAAAATTTGTTTGGAAAAGAAAAGCATGATTAATGAAGTTTTAAATTTATCTTTATTTTTGTCATCATTAAATAAAAGTGAAATGATAAATTATTTCTTAGAACAGTACTTGTTATAAATTACAATTTAAATGCTATTATTTAGGAAACACATTATTAGAGATAAAAAATAATTATTTTTATTGAAATATATCACATTCATATTTTAAAGCAAATGGACGAGAAAAAGATCCTTGGAGCATATTCTTTATTGCTTTTGTTTTGCCTCGGAAATGTTAATGCATATCAAATAATTAAGTTATTATTATTCTTATGTGACATATATTAATTACATTTCGGTATTTGACAACTTCATTTATAAGATGGAAATTTCTTAAGGCACGTTTCCAGGTAACGTTCATTTCACTAATGAAAATTTCAATTCCTTTGATGTGCTGAAAGAGCTCTATTGAAATATAAAATACAAAAATTCTTTTCAATATAACTGAACAAATAGCGGCATGTCTAAAAGTTTTTGAATGCTTCTATTAGATTTTCGAAAGGCTTATTCAAATATGTTATGCAAATTGCTTTTTCATCAAGCTAACAAAATAGCAAACAAAGCTGAGCGAAGTTTGGCTTCACTAACTTAAAATAAAATTTGCTTTCAAAAACTATATTAATTTCAAAATAGTATTAAATGTCATTTTCTTTGTAAAGGATATTTTAACATCAAATTCTCATGCAATTAACTTAATTATTCAAATAAATTTTAGCTATCTTTTTTTCAGAATTTGAGAAATATTGCAAAAACTGATTTTTGAAAGGAAAGAAAGAATTGAGATATAACAAAAATAACTAAAAAAAATCAATGAACCAACCGTCAAGCAAAAGTCACTGATCTGCTTTTAGCAACTTTTATTTCATGCCAAAATCTAATGACCCTTTGATATACAAAGGCAACTCCCGTTCAAACAAAATTTCGATAGAAATCTGACAAATTCTCCAGTCTCAAATGCTGAACTAATTCTACCAATGTTTATTTGATATGAAATTTTATGTCACTAGATTATGTCACCAGGATTTCTCCCTAAACTTTCAGCATACAGCAAAATAAGACTTTCGTATGAATCTCATCCTCAATAATTGCTATTTTATTCATCAATTAAATTCGTCACTTTTAGTGCGGAACAAATTTCTCAGGATGCCATATGTATAATTCTTGCTTTAAAATTGTACTATCAATTTTGGGATTAGATGTTGGGATTTGTTTTTAACATTTCTGCAATAATGTTATTAATATCACGGATAAACATTTGATTGGAAAAGTGGCTAGTATTTCCTTATTAAACCTTATAAAGACCATTTAAATGTGAGTACTACACCATCGCGAGAATGAAATCTTAGTGAATTTGCTGCTTAATTTTGTAGAGGAAAGTAACATTCAGTGTTTTGTGTGTCTAATGGTCCAGGCACAAATAGTGTTTTGAAGTTTAATGGTGTTTCTATTAAAATTATTTTAAAAAGAATTATGAACCTCCAAATAACACATTCTGTTAAGTAAAATATGCAGAGTACATTAGCTTTCATACGTCTATAACCCTTTAGCTTTTTTTTAATCATCTCTAAAAGAATGTCAAATTGTAGGTAGGACACAGTTTGTGCAACTATTATATGATGATGTTTGAAAAGAGAAAATACTATGAGGAAAAGCGAGAAATAAATAAATTTTTTCTTTAAATATATTAGTATAGTAACAGTGAGTAATAATTGGCTACATTTCAATTTTAATTTTCCTTATGTAAAAACAATTGGAATGTTAGGAAAATAAGAATATTTTAAGAACTATATAGAAAGCTGTTTTCGAATTTTATAGCATTATAATATAACATTTCCCAAGTAATATTCTGATAAGATTGGAAAAGGAGTCATTTTATGTAAAAACACTTTTCTCTGATAACATGAGTTCGGACTAAAGAATCAGACTAAAAATATGTTAATCAATTATAAACGACAGTTGGATTTATCTGTCGTAATTAAGTGAACGAAAAATTTCGCCCTATCATGTACATATATTTAAGGCATTCTGCCAATCCCAAGAATACAACATCTGTCCGGCTGTTTTCCAAACTTCTTCAGCATTTATAAGCGGAGGATTTAGGAATGGAATCCTCCTTCCAAGAAATCCCCAAACGCAATCAAAGGAATTGATTCCCTAACCACGCCCTGTACTAAGTAATACATTAACTTACTTATTGCTTTCAAGATAGACTTAAGCTACAAAAATTACGTCGACTGAACTTTTTTTCTGAAACTTTTATTTTTTTCTTCCTTTCCTGTACAAAAACACGAAATATTTTCAGAATTTCTAAAGAAGAACGATAGCATTTCGAGATATCATTTCATTTCAGAAACCAAAACAAGTCCATTGAAATTAATTTTCATTAATATGATTCATCCATCCACTATTTTATATTTATTTTCCAAAAAATGTACTTTTATTGGATATAAAATATTTCTTTTTATTGCTTATAAAATTTTAGTGAGTATAAAATATTCAAGAATTTTATTTAAATTTATTCAAAATTCATTTATGATAAATTATTCTGAATCATCTGATAAAAATTTAATAATATACTTTAAACTCCATTATGTTTTATATCAAGATCAGGTTTTTAAGATCTTATGCTGAAAAACATTTGAAGTAAACTTATTTTAATCCATGAAACATAACTTTCATACAAGGATATTCTTTTTTATAGAACGTATCTGGAATATATTCGTATTTTGGAAAATCAAAACCAGCAACTGAAATCACATGTTTATGTGCTGTCTGAATCAAGCTTTTAATTTAAATTTCTTCAAATTTCTTTCATGATTAATTATTCTGAATAATCTGACAAAAATTTAATACCATACTTTAAATTGCATTATCGTTTATATCAAGATCAGATTTTCAAGAGTTTATGCTGAAAAACTTTTGCAGGACATTTATTTTAGACCATGAAACATAATTTTCATACAAGGATGCTCTCTGTTTTTCTTTAAAGAACGTAGCCAGAATATATTGTAATTTGGGAAATTCGAAACCAGCAAATGAAACCACGTATCTATGCGCTGTCTGAATCAAGCCATTCATTTAAATTTCTTCAAAATTCATTCAGGATTAATTATTTTGAATAATCTGACAAAAAATTAATACCATACTTTAAATTGCATAATCTTTTATATCAAAATCAGATTTTTAAGAGTTTATGCTGTAAAGCATTTGCAGCAGACTCATTTTAAGTCATGAAACATAACTTCCGTATAAGGAAGTTCTCTATTTTTCAATAAAGAACGTAGCGCAATGTATTCACATTTGGAAAATTCGAAACCAGCAACTGAAACCACATATCTACGAACTGTCTGAATCAAAATGGAAGAATTGAACAGAATAGAATAATCAAAGAGAAATCAACACAAATTTACGAGCAGAAGAATCAAAAAACATTTATGGAACCTTTTGGAAGACATTTATGGAAGACCATCCATAAATGTCATCTGTATTATTCAGACATCTAAAGTTTTTTTAATTGTATTTTCTATATTTAAATTTAACAAGACATTTTTCTATAAGATTTGTTCTCTTTCAGTACTTCAATAGCTCTTATCGGCAAATTTATACTGAATTATATTGCATTTTTGAAGTAGCATATTAACTTTACTCTCGTCGATATTAAATTTTGAAGTAGTATATTCACACTTTCTCTTAACTAAATATAATTTTATTTGATCGATTCTATTATTATGTCACTAAATCAATTTTATATTTGCTGCTTACGTTTTAATAACATTTCATCATTATATTTGAAAATATTTAACATGAATTTAAGTATTTTTAGTGAACATGATTTCTAAGAATAGATTATTCCAAAGGAATATTATCTGTAAAGTATTTATACAATTAATGTGCCTTTTATAATTTATAATGGACATTTAATTATTCTTAATTAAATTGAAAATTTCATATCAAGATTATTTTTATTGAAACTTGTTTCACATATATTTATGAAGAATAGAAAATTGAAATTTTAAAGAAAAATTCTAAATTAAAATTTTCATGTCCAAACACCCTATTATCATAGCATAATGATAATATTTGTAAGGCTTCTAACAAAAATGAAAATTATCGTTAGTTATACATTGTATTTTGATATTTTAAAGGTAATTATCAATTTTTTCTAAAATCATATTTTTATTGTTGAGTATCCAATTTCTTTAGTATTATTTGATATAGAACCATATTTTTTGGTAAAAATGAATCCATTTTACAAAAGGTTTGAGTGTATAGAAATAATATTAGCAATTATATAAATATAATATATATAAAAAAATTGTGTGAAAGTATTCAAAGGTGAGAATTAAATACTTATTATTTGTTTAAATGTATGCAAAAACCGAGATAGAAACAGAACTCTGATCTCCTTAAGGCATATACAGATTTATAATTTGACTAAATTATAATATATGAAATTATCGGCAAATTAAATGAAATTCTTGAGAATCTTCTAGTTTAATTCAAAATCCAGATGATTAGGAAACTATTAAAATAAATGCATAAAATTATTCTATTTTAAAAAATTAAAACGAACAAATTAAAAGATATTTGAAAAGTCTATATGGGAAGATTTTGGCATATATTTTCATCATTTTTACTTGTACAATTTGATTAATAGTAATTTTTTAAAAATTAAAATTACTCAATACAAAAAGTCATTGAATTGTATAAAAGATTTTATTAAAATAATGGACTTGCACGTAATGTTGTAATAAAACAGCGAATTTTAACATTTATAAATATATTTTTAAAATTATTGAAATTAGGAGAAAGTATATAGAAAACAATTAATAACTCTAAAATGCTATTTTTACGAATTTTAATATGATTTTTGTGTAAACATGTTCATTGGAAATATTTTGAAAAACTTCCAGACTCCAATAATTTTTTAATAAAAATGTAATGGAACTAGTTTAATTTCATGAGTACCTATTACAAATTCTGCCAAATTTAATAGATCTGAGTTGAACAGTTTGCTTTATAGAGTGCTTGACAAATGTTTTAAATCACTCATGCTGAATTTTGTATGCCGCAATAAATATTATAATTTTATAAAAATACGTGCAAGTGTGAGATTTATCAATTCTTTGCTTAATTAATAATAATATGAATGTGCATAGTTTTCATTTGTACGGACGATGGAGTATTCTATATGAAATGCATTTTGAAATAGATAAAATTTATTTATATTAAATTTTGTGTCATAGAAAAAGTTAATTGTGATAGTTTTCCTGAATTAATTTAATGTACTCATTTGTTTTACAATTTTCATCATGCAAATATGCAAACTTCCTAATTACATAAAAAATATACATAATGAATATCTTTTCTAATACTGTTGGTTTACAACTAAACTCCTTTGAAATATTAATTCATTGTTTCATTAAATTATGTAGATGATTACGCTCGGAAATTAAATTACAGGATTGTTAGGAAATCACCCAACAGCGAAAATTTCTAATGTAAATGATGTAATTGTATTTCTGAACTAGGAAACTTTGAAACTCCTGTAAATAAATTAACTGTAGTAGATTTGTCATTTGAATGAAGCTTGGAAGAGTGCATTTAGTAGTTTCAATCTAAGAATGATACTTGAACGATTGAAAAAATATTGCTTTATTATTTTAGATTTATGTGATGGAAATCGTAAAATACTGTTATCATTGCTCATATCTTTGTCTCATGGATTAAATTAAAATATTTTAATCATAAATGTTTTATTTCATATTTATTTACGTATCACTTTCTAATTTAACCTAGGATTTTATAATGAGTCTACATTATTATTTATTTGATAAATTAGCTTTCACCTACTTCATTAGATATCTCATTTTCTCAGATAATAAAAGAGTTTGTCCATTAAAATTCAATTACTTGTAATTTGTTAGAGAGAAATTTAACGTTTGGCAATAATCTATATCACAAAATGATAACTAAAGTACTTATCTGTAATAAAATCTAAATTATAAAATTTATATTTAAATTTCTATCAATAAGAAATCTCGAAATCGAAAAAAGTACTGTTGTTATATATGGAACAGATGAAAAAAAACAACCCTGAAATATTTTTTTTTTTGTTTATATTATATCATATTCTAAGAAGACAGAAGTTTGCATATTTAAAAAAGTTTAATTTTCTGACATATTATATTATACTTATCTTAAAAAGATAGCATCATTTTCATCATAATGAAGCATTAAAATAATGTGAGAAATAGAGAAACATTTTATTTTATATAACTGATAGAAAACATTTGAAAATTGAAGTAGACACACATTTTCGCTAGACATACTGAAATTTATGAAAAGTGTTCCTAATTCTCGTATAGCTAGTTCTTAAAAATATTACTTAAAATAATATATTTAAAATTATTTGTAAATTTTATAGATAATAAAAGTATTATCGATAATTCTAGGGAAAAGACACTAAAATAACATTTATTAACTTTTAAAAAAGTACCTTGGAATCTCATATTTTTTATAAATAATTCAAAAAATTTAACTCATATAGAGCTAAATACAAGCAACGTTTGACAGCAGAAATAGAAAATAGATAGTTGTGTTGTCAAATCTATTTTTGAGAAAAATATTAAAATGCTAAAAATTGAGAATATTGTGTTAACGTTGTTAAGAAGACTATATTCTGATACAAAACAATACTATGCTTCGAAGGGAGTAGCCTCGACGAGAAAGAAAGTTTTAAAATACATTTTCCTTTTGTACACTCTTGTATTGAATCTGCTATTTGTATATTTTATTTATAACCACTATACAGAGTATCTTTATGAAAACAGTCAGTTTTCTGCAAAATCGTCATTTGTTTGATGTATCGTTTTTACTATAACTATGATGCATGGCTTATGATATATGTGTGTTTTATTGTTTCCCATGTTTGTATGATACTTTGTATATGTGGAATTCACAATAAAGTGGAATTCCTCTTTCTTACTTTAAAAACGATTTTATGTTAGTTTCGAAATTTTTTTGAACTATAAATTATAAAACCAATTATTTGGACGCTTTTCTTTAAAGTTTTTGCAAATATATAACTTTTCTATATGTGCTCATCTTTTTAATTCATAATTCATTCTGCAACCATGGAGAAATGCCATTAATCTGGTTTAATATCTAAGTTAGGCTCAATCTCAAGTCAACTTTCAATCTCTCTCTTTCTTTCATACACACACACACACACACACACACAAATTCTCTCTCACTTTCTCTCTCTCTCCCTTTCTCACTCTCTCTTTCTCTTTCTCTCGCTCTCACACCCCCATACATACTGTATCTACATTTCGGTAATTTTCTAAATTTCTCATCTTGTTTTTTATTTGCATTTTTTCGAATGATTCTGGATTTTTGATTTCTTCTGTTTCTTATACACACTCACACACTACTTCAGGAATTCTGGTGTTGAAGATAATATTTACAGAAAAATTGTAAATTTGGGACATGAAGTACACTAAATCATAATGAATTAGTAGGGTTTAAAGGTTAGGAAGAGGATTATTGCTCTGATCCTTCTTGATATGTGATTAAGATAGAATAGCTCAAAGGTTCCCTCCAGTATTTATAGATTAGCCTTGAAGCAAAAAAGCACCACAGCGCAGAAAGTCGTAAGAAAATAAGCTAAAAAGTTCCATTAGTATAGTCAACTTGAAACGGTCAGCTGCCATTTAATTAGATTTGTGCAACAAGTCTTA
>JAPMOR010087831.1:415237-429581 GCA_026543865.1 Argiope aurantia
TATATACGGAGGTAGGAACTTTAATACCTTATTTCTCAGCAAAAACATTCGTCCTTCCTAAGTCTACATCACGCGCATGCGGAGTGACGCGAAGAATTGATTCTTGCATTAGCTTGCGATCTAAAGTAAGTGTTGTCAGGATGTTTTCAAAACAAGAACAACCAGAGGTCGTACAGCACGAAGTCATCTAGTGCTTCAAAAGGCTTGCGGGAAATCTGCTTTGCCTTACAGAACTGTTGCAAGATGTTTAAAAGCCTTCAATGAAGGACGCCAAAATGTGGCAGACATGCATCGACCAGGTCGTCCTAGTGGAAGCGAAGCAGAAGTGCATGTTGTTGCCGTATTAATGGACAGTGATCGATGCCAAAACATTCGTGAGCTTGTCCGACAGTCAGGGTTTGCGCCTACGACTATGCTGCACATTCTGAAGGAACGCCTGAGCATGAGAAAAATTGCTTCACGATGAGTTCCACATCATTTGACGGAAATGCAGAAATGGTTTCGATACGATGTTGCTGGAACCCACCTGGAGCGCTATGAGCGCGAAGGAGATGCTTTTTTACGCCGTATCATTACGCTGGATGAGACTTGGGCCAGATCGCACCAGCAAAGCTGAAACGCCAATCAAACGAATGACGTCATTACGGCTCACCATGAAGTTCGAAATTTCTTCAGAACCCCAGGAATGTGATAATTATGCTGATTTTCGTGTACGACTGTGATGGTGTCATCCTAACGCATACCGTTCCCCACAGCAGACCGTCAATGTGCAGTATTACTGCTCATTTTTGGAGCACCATCTCTGATCAGCTTTGAGAAAAAAAAAAGCGGTGCCACTTTCTGCATAACGTCCCTATCATTTTGCATGCTCGGCCGCTTGGAGAGCCAGCTGTGTCAGTAAAAAAGTGGCTTTGAGATAAAATTTTTGAGCTAGAACTGTTTTGAGATGATAAAAAAATATTTCATCATTTAAATATGCTTAAGATATTATTAATAATTCTTGCACTGACAGATTTGTTTTGGAGTTTTAAAGTAAACAAACGTTTTGATGAGATGGAACACCATACCTTCAACAATAAGTTCGATTTGGACTGAATCTTCTCCCATGGTGTTACTAACATGGCAAACATATCGCCCACTGTCTGAGGTCATAGTCTTGTGAAATACAAGGACGCCTCCATCTTGTCTTGCTGAAGAACTCATCTGCAGGGCAACTGGCTGATTGCCAACAAGTTTGTGCCATCTGTATCTCGGAACTGGATATCCTTGAGCAATGCAAGCCAGTGTCGTTTTCTGACCAATGGGTACGTTAACGATGCTGGATCGTTGCATTATTCTAGGTGGTTGAGCATGATGTGGATCTAAAATGACAAGAGTAGGAAAAGGTTATCAGAACATAAATTTTGTAAATCTACATTATTATTGAATTTATTTAATTTAATAGTAGAATTTTTGATGTTAAAAAGTGTCAAATTTCTTAACATTAAGGAATTGTATCTATTCACGATATTTTTCATACTGTCCCAATTATCATTATGATTATTTAAACCAAATTCTCCATATCAAGCTATTCATGATGAAGAAATTTCATATACTTATTGCGATAGAGAAGACAAAATTTCTCTTTTTTTACTTATTGCAAAACAAGAAATTTTTAAATGATTCCAATTATTTGACATTTTTTAAAATTTTGTTTGATTTCTCATTTTGTGTGTTTAATAACATTTATCGTGTCTTCAATATATATTCATTTTAGTTTAATTACATATTTATGATACATCCCTTGTTTTAGATGAAATCATTTTCTTAAGATTACAGAGTACGAGAAAATTTCTAAAGAAATTTGGATATAGTAATAGAAAAGGTCTTTTCCTCCTGAATCAGAAAATAATATCTGAATATTAGAGAATATTTGAGTTTTCTTTCATAAGCTTGTTAAGTTATTATTCATTCTTCCATCATTAAAAGTGAAATTATTAAACACACGTAAAGCAATTATATATATAAAAGCCATATAAAACTATCAGATAAATAATTAGAACAGACACCCTTTAGTTCAAAAGAAGGAATGAATTCTACGTTGTTTACTGGGACAGAAGATATATCACTACAACCATTATGTAGTAATATACTAAAAAGAAACTTTTTGAAAGCTGTATTCAAAGTGGAAATAATTCATGAGTTAAAAATTCAAAAATGTGAAGAAAAACAGCCAGGCATTTAGAAGCTCATTGTTATTGTTTTAATTTTTTTTCCTCATATGAGTACATAGATAACATATATAATTTTGTTATGGCCTAATTTATATTTTTCGAACCTTCACAAAATATCACTCAATATTTTGAAAAACGATGAGATATAATGAATTAATTTTTACTATCGTATTGAAAACAATACATTGGGTTTCGTCTTTGATTTTAATATCAATTTGCTATAGGATAATATATAAAAACAGAAATATGATGTATATATAATTTCATTTAAAATATTAAAAGTGACTCATATTATTCATCATGTTTAGAAATACATTAAAATAAGGAAACTTGAAATGCATTTGATAAGATTATAATTCTGTGATGAAATTTTATTTAAATTATGTTAGCAAAGAAAGCATAAATAAATCTTTTTCCGCCAGTGTACACCTTTTTGTAGAAAAAATAATAGTTTTCTATGTTATTTTTACTCAGTATTACAAAAACAAAACAAAAAAGAAAAAAACATGTTGAACCACTTTAATGTTTGATATGATCAAAAATTTACTTTGAAATTTTAAAATAACTAATTCGAATAAACAAATAATGACGCGTTATGTTCTTATTAATATCTTATTTCTAAATTTCCTTTCCAAATAGACAGATAAGATAATATTCCAACAAATTTCTTACTTTTTTATGATTTTCTTTCTTTCCAAAACTTGAGATGTTTTCAGATGTATATATATATATATATATATATATATATATATATATATATATATATATATATATAATTTTTACTTTTAAAGTACAATTATTAAAAAAAACACCGTACAGATTCAAACCGTCAAAATCCTTTTTATTTAATAGTATAATTAAAAATCTATAAAATATAACATTTTGTAATTTTCTCGAAAATGAGTATTTGCCTTGTTTCTTAGGAAAACAGATTATATACTTTTATGTTATTTTGCTCCATTTTCTAAATTCTATTTTATGATTATTGGAAAGAAATCTTATGAGCTACTTTTTCAATGATTTCAACATTTCTAAAAAATATACATAGCAAAATTTCAATGCACAAAAAAGAAAAAGAAAACCGAATCAATTTTACCAACCTGTGACAATGATTCTTGAATAATTTGTGCTCACTTTCTTCTCTCTCGTAATTGTATTTTCTGTGTGACATCTGAAACTAAACGGATTTACGTGGTCGGATGTGTCTTGGATGTACAAATCTCCGTTTTCGAGCATGCCATATTTATCTGTAAAAAGAATGTTTTGTTTTACATATATATTATAGGAAATACTAAAAAATATTTTTTCTAATAAAGATATCTGATGCCTAATAAGTTTCTATTAAAAATTAAAACTGGCGCACAATAAGATTTTAACTTAGGTTTTTTTTAAAAACAGAAATCTTTGCATTTTGTTAATCTTTAGGCTGAGTTCATTCCCTAAGCTAATTACTTATTAATTTTTTTATATTAAACTGCGATATAAAACTGGATACCTTTTCTTTTGCTATATTGTCATTAAGTTGTAATTGTTAATGTTATATTGTAATAAGATATTTTAATATAGATGACACACACACACAAACACACGCGTGCGCATTCCCCCCCCCCCATATATATATATCATGCATTTAACAGTTCTAGTCTTTTTGAAAAAAAAAGAATCTTGATCAAGAAGATCAAAGTTTACATTTACGTACCTTTAAGGTTCATTTAAATTTTTCTTATATATTATAGTCAAAATTGATTCATATATAATATTTTTATATAAATCAAAGCCAAACAATATGAAACAAATGTAGGATTAATTTAAAATTAAAAATATTTAATTAACATTTTAAATCGTTTGTACCTCATTTATGCATGAGTTGAGTATTGACTAATTTAATTCATTTTAAATATTGGAAATATGATCATTTTTAGAGCTATAAAAATTTATAATTTAATTTTCTTTATTGTTGTTTTACGGTAAAAAAAACATTAAACGGTTACAATAAAATAATCTAGATTAGTTTTACTACCAGTGATTAGTTGGGCTTTTAAATCAGTTGACGTACATATACACAGGAATTATTTATGGAATACAAATTTATCACATTGACTATAAAAATTGCAAAAATGTGTGGAAACATCACAGCAGATTGTCGTAGTTAATCTGCTGTGATATCTTGATTTTATTTTCAAATATTGAAATTGTGCCAAAAAGTTGAAAAAAGAAGGAAGCTTACCACTGGCTAAATGTGGAGAAATCATAAATCCATCAATTCTTTCCCATGAAGTAATCTTCACATAATCAGCAACAGAACTGGGTATTGGACAGCGAAGAACTGCCATATTTCCTCGAAGTACAAATTCATCAAACAGGCGTATCTCGTAATTTTGCAGCACAACTGAAAGAAAGGAAAGATTTTTTTTAAAAAAAAAAACATCCCTTAGTTTATGCAAAGCATTTTAAATATCATATGACTACTTAAAAATATTAAAGTTCACAGTCATTTCCATATTATATATGTTTTTAAATGAACTAAATTCAACGAAAGAAATTTCAAGGAAATAAATGAATACTTAGAGGTAATTAAAATGATTATGTATTGTATTCTTCTATTGATTTTGATACTGAAATGCGTATAAATGTTTCATATTCTTAAGTAAAATATCATCAGTAAAAAATAGTTAAAAGAACAAAACCAGTATGAAAAGTGAAAATCAATAAAAAATCGTTATAGTTAAGAGTTAAAAAAAGTAAGCCAAAAGAAT
Organism: Argiope aurantia; assembly: GCA_026543865.1. Classification (NCBI taxonomy): domain Eukaryota; kingdom Metazoa; phylum Arthropoda; class Arachnida; order Araneae; family Araneidae; genus Argiope; species Argiope aurantia. Next base: position 420,207 of record JAPMOR010087831.1, read on the forward strand.
TGTTTTAAAATGTCATCTTTGCAGCAAGAAATCACGATCGTTGACGGTATGCAATGTATGCAGCTTAAAATGAATATGAATGATGTTTGTTTTGTTACAGAGATATTATTCAAAACAACGAAAAAAAAAGCATTCTGAAAGCAAAAGACATTATATCATCGTCTTTTTAATTGACATGGCGACTTTAAAATGTGCACGAATATATATATATATATAGCATGCCATGCCATTTTCCTCTAATGTTGAGTTTATTATATAACCTGTAATTATAAATGTGAATGCGTGTAAGCGTTAGAACAAATGTTCTTTCAGATATGCAATGACAACTCAATTTATACACACTCATGAAAATTGTTCACTTTTCCTTTTTTAATCCCTTTTTCCTTATATATTTTTCTTTCTTTTACTATTTAGATTGATATTTTTGGAATATGGTTGATTAGGTAAAAGAGACATCGATTTGTTTATAAATTTGAAAAGTGAAATTAATTATAGTTAAATGGCACTATAAGTATTTTCTTATAATGGATGTTTAGCATAAAACAAATCTTTTTAAATTTATTTTAGGAATTATTTCTATTATAATTACATTGTCCTTGAAAACGAATAGATACATCTATGATTTAATGTGCATCATGTTTATATTTTATCTAATTGTTTGGTTTGATAAGGGTTGTATGTAGTGATAAATTTAAAATCTTTGAAATATTTAAAAATCCTAAATAATTTAATTAATTCATGCATTTACATTATATTCTAATAATACAGCAATACTGAATGTAAAGCCATGATGTCTAATCTTTTAAATAATGTTCTCACCAACTAAGCCAAGTTAAATCCCTAATGATAAAAAAAAAAATCTGGATTTTTTCGTGGAATGAATTACTATTTGCTTTCTCAGAAATAAAAGAAAGTGAAAAATTGTAATTAATCTTAACCCTACAGCTGTTTATCTCGAGATTTCCGGGGGTCGGCAATTAGTACATTTTCTATCGCATATCGCGTTTTTCGAAGTTCAGAGTATTTATTTTTACGATTACAGACTTTTATTATATCGTATTATTATTCTGAAACATATAAGTACCAATGAAGTTGGTTTGAAAAATATCTGGACTTATTTACAAACAACGTATCTGAATAGCGATTTGAAGAAATTAAGCAGTCAGAGGTTTAACCTTTCTTGAAACTAGTGTAATTTCATCGTTGTAGTTTTAGGTGCGCATTTTTCTGTAGGGAAAACATAGTTACTTTTTATGGATTTTAATTGATATTTTAATAAGAAAAAAATTTCTCTTTTAAAGTAAAAATATATTTAGAACCAAATGCCCATTAACAAATTCTAAGAAGTAAAATATTTTCTACAATATAATGTTTTATTATAAATGGAAAAATTAGTATAATGTGGAAAGTATGCACGTTTCGAAACAATAACTAATTGGTCAGATTTCTGTTTCCAAGGTTTTTAATTTATATAATTAACCTTCTTCAAAATATAAAAATAATAACCATTATTATTTATCAATTCCTTTTGAATATTTATAAACATTACTACTGAGATTAAAACAATTATTTATTTGCCAGAATAATACATTGTGAGAAACTAATCATAGAATAAGATAATTTGTAAGTTCAGCCATTATAATGAATAGTTATATTTAAAAGTATATATTAATTATTTTCATAATTCCTTGGTCTTAAATACCCTCTAGGAAAACAGCAGAAATGTAAATCAATTTTTTGATGACAATAAAAACTAACAACAACAATCTAAACGAATTTCATGCATCGATCAACCTTCAGAAACAATGAATATTCTAATCTTATTAAGTTATGAATGTATACCATTATTATGATCTTAGAGACTATATCTGTCCCATTCATCATGCATTCAAAATTTAAGAAAATTTCGAATACCTTTGAAATAATTTAATTCTTGCAACTAATATTATTTGAAGAAAAATCACCCATTTTTGCTACTAAATTGAGTAAAAAATATTTTATTATTGTATGAAAATGTTTTATGATATTATAAAAAGTATTCAAATTCAAACCAATGAAATAAGTAATTAAATCATAAAAGTAAGGGCATTTATATAAGTTCCAAAAAACATTTGTTATACATTTGTTTCTGAAGTTACTAAATTCTTAATATCAAATAAATTTAAAATAACAGAGAAGAACTTTTAACAAACTTTTAACGTACCAGTACTTTTAACATAATAGGCTCTAAAAAATTGCACCTTTAATGTTGCAGTTATATAAAGAAAGAGAAAAATAAAATTATTTTCTGCTGTTAGCTCTAAGGCTCGGTAAATCTTGATGTCTCAAATCTGATATCAATTTCTTATAAAATAATGCATACTTAAACGTGATGAGAATACCTAATAACCTTTGCTAAATATCCCATGCATTTCTTAAAATAGGTATAGAACTTGTTTACATTCGTTTATCGGATTCCTTGGAAATTCAACGAAACTTTTTTTTAAAACGCAATTAAAGATATGGAAAAATCTGATGAGTAAGGAAATGTGTGGTAACTCGAAACGGTATTGCATTTAGCAAAACTGCACTCCCTTTTCCTTTAATATCTGAGGGATTTACTGAAATATTGTAGATGTTCGTACTACTATCAAAAATAGTTCAAACATTCTGATACTATTGATAAGAAATAAAAACCACTTAATGGCAAGGAGATATTTTGTCATTACCATCTAAATTATAACGTTGTTTTTAATCTAAGGGCGTGAATTTTGTAATACGCTTTGTGTAATGATATAATTAATTCTATACTACAGGAAGATTTAAAAAATTTTTTTCATGCTACATTTTCCATTAAGGCACACTGTTGTATTTTGAGAGAAAAACTTTAGTTCCTCAGAATATTTAAAATTCAACAGAGCTTGCGTGAAGTGATATGTTAGCTGATAATATAACATTGACTTTAACTATTGTTTTATAATATTTAGGTTTTTTTATAGTAATTTCTGGGTTAACTTTGCTCATAAAAAAGTGAAAGACAATATATATTTTATGTTGTATATTTATATGGATTGCTAACAGTACGTATAATTATACAACATAATTATGTTAACGATAAAGTTGTAATAATAATTTTTTTTCATTATGCCCCTAACCCTAATGTACGGAATTCTAATATACATTAAGACAATAGAAATTGTTTGAATTATTATTATTATTATTATACATTTTATAAATTAGATTATATATTTAAAATAGTACAATTTCTAAAATGTACTATTTTACAATTAATTTTATTAATTATTTTTAATTATTGTAGATTTAATTATTTTACAATACAATTTTAAAAATAAAATCGAACACTTAATCGAAAAATAATTAAACACCTTCATCTAATGAATTGTTCCTAAAGAGTGAAATAATTTCGTTTAATGCTTACACAGATGTATTTATTTCTGTGAAAATTATATCAAACATTATTCTGTATTTCAAATATTATACCCAAAAAAATCACTATATATTATACAAGTGTTTTCACAATTTTCTTAAAATACGTCTTTATTTAAACTCGTGAATATTACCTTGAATTTTCATGCATTAATTTTTTAAAGAACTTTATAAATAAAGATAGTCTATAAGCATAAAAAAATCTGTTTGATATAATTGGAAGGTCGCAATATTGCAGCAAGTATTAATTGTAAAAGAATTTTATTCCACTGGGCTTTGTGAATTGTGACAAACAAAAGTTTTTCTTAATGTAAGAACAAATATAAAAATACTTGAATTCCTTCTCATTAAAAGAACAACACTTTTAGAGCAAATCAAGTATTAAATAAAAAATACATCACAAAACGAATAACGAAACGCCACCACTGTTACATTCCTTTTAAAATCCAAGACTTTCTTAGAATTACTAAATTTCTATATAGAAAGTTTAACATTGTGGGCATTAATCAACCAGTTTCCTACAAAATTAGTGGAATTTAAATGCACTGGATATAAGATAACTTCTATTGAGTTAAATCATCTACAGAAAACAACGCCCAGTCTTTACTTTACAAATGAGAATAGTTTGACATTAATTGAAAAGCTTTTAGTCTCAGAAGTATCTATCTACGTTTTCCATTTGAATAATTTAACAACATAGGCGGGATTCAGTTTCCATTGAGATAAACAAAATTTTAATCTTGAAAATTAAATATTCGTAAAAATCGAATCGACGTTAAAAAATCGAAAAATAGTGCTCATTTTTCCCCCATCTAGTATGCAAAGTATGTAGAAAGTAAAATAATCGTCATCAATTTCAAATTCGTGATTTTGTAAAATCTCCACATTTTATATCTTTGTAAAAATACATTTTGAAAAAAGTCCGTCAGTCTTGACAAAAATAACAATAATAATAATAATAAATGCTTTGAACTAAAATGGTTGAATTTTGTAATACGGTATTTAGGCAAAATTTCTAGAATTCTTTCAAATTTTGAGTAAAATTTGGCTAGAGAAAATCTATCTGTCCAGCTGTTTGAATAAAATATATAAATTAACTTATAATTAAAAAACGAAGAAAGCTAGATAGATAAAATTTGGTACACATATTTAACATCTATAGTGAAGATATCTATCGAATTTTGGGAAAAATCAAAGGCTTGACTCACTATCGGTATATACTTTTAGAAACATGTAAACATGATAAATAAAAAAAATTAGTGATTTAAATATATCAAAATTGTGAAAGGATTTTCGGACTACTTGTTTCATTTACTGTTATATTACATTTGATTTAATTCTATAGATTCAAGGTTATAACAGAAACTACATGAAATATTGTTAGAACATTAGTTTGTTTCTCATATGTTTACCTTAGAATAGGAAAAATCTATTTATGTTAGTTAATCGTGACACATGCTGCTATTGATGTCAGAAATGATAATTAAATTAACGGATGCTTTGAAAAAATATATGATTGACAAACTCCTACAGGTATCATAGCATCTTTCTTTACCTCAGAATTTTTAAATTTTATCTTAGAACAAGCGATAAACTGTTTCTACTTTTCGAATTGAAATCTGTAATCCGAATATAATAACGGTGACATATGTTCGTTTCAAATATTTTAAGTGAAAATATGAAAACATCTGTTACTAAGTTCACATGATAAGAGTATGCATTTAATTTATATTAGGAGTATAACAGTAATGATAATAAATAAGTAAAAATAATAATAAATAAATGCAAAATATGAAATTAAAATTTGGTTATCATTGTTAAGTGCTCCTAAATATAATAGTGTAAATAGCCAAGCATTGGTAGGATTAATTTTTTTTCTAGGTTTGTTATTTAGAGAATATAATTGAGATAAATGTGGAATTTTCAATAAAATAATTTTTTTTCTGATATCTAAATATATAATTTAACTTCTCTTTAAAATTCCATTTCATAATTTCGTTGCTGAATTATCTGGAGACATCGAGATATTTCTTGATGTATTTTGAATTCAAATGAATAAACCCTATGAAATGAAACCATAAAATTCATAACAGTTCTCTGAATTCATGCTGTATTCATTTAGTGATTATTTTTCGCATGCATTTAGTTTATTTGCAGAAGCGTCGAGAAATATATTTTATTTCTTCATATTCATCTCATGAATCAAAATTAATTCGCAAAACTATTAAGTTTTGAAAAATTACATTGGATTCCAATGCAATCATTTCTGATTTATTTATTCAATAGTCCGTCTATATTCCCGTTTATCTTACATAATATATACGTAAATCTCTTTGAAAATGCCGAAGTGACGGGGAAGCATTCATATTCATGAAAGGCCGTCGTCTCTGACTGGAGATATTTATTTAAAATTCATTATGACTTTTAACTGAACTAAAAATACGCAAATTCTCTGAAGACATATTGAAACTGCTATCCAATCATACAATCATAGGATCATGCATAAATTTATATTATTCTATTTAAAATGTTTTTGAACTAAAATGCTTATAAAAATATACAGATGAAATTTAGAATTTTTTTTTTTTTTAATGCTAGATAAAAATGAATTCTTTTGTCACTGAACTCATTTCATTTCAAGATTTTATAGAATCGGTTTCTATTCGTTTTGCAGTTTATAGAGAAGTCTGAAGGAAGTTATTAAGAGTTTATGTTTTATACTATTTTCCTTCAGATTATTTCAAACATTTCTTTCAAATTTTACATAAATGTAATTTTTTAATAAATATTTATTTGAAATAAGGAAAGTAGATATTTTTAAGATTTCTTTATATTTAGGAAATTTATGCCGTATTTGTCAAAAATATGATTCATTATTTACAACTATATTCAAGAAATGTAAGCGGACTGAAATATATAACGCATTTAAAGTTAAACATTTTTTTAAATCATTTTTTTATGATTGAATTAAGCATCAGAATTTTCTTTAAAATAATTTCTTAGACTTATAGTTAATTGTTTTTGAAACACTTAAACAAATGATTCCATAAATATGGAATTACAATTAGATTGAAATTATGGTAAACTGATAAATAAGTTTCTATAGTATTAAAATAGAATAATGTCATTTAAAGCATCCAAGCGCACAAAATTTCTAAATTATTAGGTAAAGAATGCAAATTCAGTTACAAAATTTGTTCAAAATTAAATATATATATGTACTTATAATAAAGATGAATGTGTGTGTGTATGTGAGAGACACACTAGAAGTTTGGCTATTTGACTTTGAGTTACCGAATTTTTAAACTTTTCTAACTTGATAAATTTCTGTTTAGAGCATACATTTAAAGAAATTTTTAATTCAGCATTATTTAGAATTACAGTTTTACTTCAGAAGTCAGCAATGAAAAAGTAGTCTTAAATGCTTTCATTTTCAAACATTGTGTCTCATTCTTTTAACTCGTATTAATATAAAACTATGTTCCTCTTTTAGATTGAAAATGCATTTTCTTAATTTATTACACTGAATATTTTATTTTATCAAGAAATCAGTTAAGAATTATCTCAGCTATTATGTATATCTCTAAACATATTTTGTAATCCTCACAAAATTTCAGTGCTGAACCATTTTAATATCCTCTACATACAATTTTATGAACATGTTTTGGTTAAACAAACATTTTATTGGTTTAATTACAGTTTAATCATTATCATGTTTAAAATTATACAAATTTAAGATAGATTGTAAATTAGGGAGGTACATAGTATCGTGAACATAACGTTTAAAGTTATCAAATTGATGCAAATTTGAAATTATTTTGTGGAGTAAAAATTGTCTAAAAAAGTCAAAAACTTGTCTAAAAAAGGTTATTTGAATTTTTACGTAACCAGCATACCTTCGAATCAACTAATCGTCAAAATGGATATGTATATACAGAATTTGCTCTCATCAAGCAATATCTCTTATTATTAATAATTTTTTATTAACTGAAAACGTATTTTTTTGAAGGAGTATCACAATTTTTTTCTCTTATTTTTCTTAAATATTCTTACAAACTTCAATTTTACAAGTACTATGTTTTGAAGTGCTTAATTACTTTTGTTATATTCTACAATAAAATGAAATAAATTAGCTCGTATATTAAAATTAGAATGTACAGTGCTAGATATTTAATAAATTTAAAACTTTATTAAATAAAAAGAGGATTTTTTAAAGACATTTGCTATTTTAAAATAAATGCTTAAATTTACCAAACTGTGCTGATTGAAATTGTAATATTTTTTTTCTATTCGAAGGGATTGAACATCCTTCTATTACATAATATATTATCATTCTCATATGCGTAATATATTGGTACACAGCACTGCGCTGGATGGTATTTCCATTTTCTATCATCATAATACCTATATTTGTAAATGGATACGTCTGCAGCCATTTCGAAATCACTCGCATGTATTACGTAGATTGCTCTCTCTCTCTCTCTCTTTATCTATCTATATATATACAGAGCAATATATCAGCTGCATTTATGCAGGTGACTTTAGTTTCAGAATTTGATTCTATGTAATGCCAGACCTGATATGGAATTAAAAACAAACGAATTCTTCTGTTTAAAGTTAATGCAATTATCCTTGTGATTCAATGTTGTATTACTTAATTTATTAAAAGTTATTTAATTTATAAAGTTTAATTTATAAACTGTTATATCAAACAATATATCTTATTTCATGAAATTTCTTACATTTGAATTTACAATATCTATAATAATAATAAAGCTGAATATATATATATGTGCAGATGTGTGTAGGAGTTGTTTGACATATAGTTACCAAATTTAAAGCATGAATATTTCTGTGAATAGAAATGTGCAAATAAGAAATTTTTTAGGGACTTTAATAGGAATTTAACTTAAGTAGAATTTTATTGTGTTTTCGCAAAAATTTACAAAAATAAACTTTACACAATTTTAAAAGATTGTCTATTCAGAGATACCAGTTTAATATTCATACAAATTATTTTTGAATTTTGGCAATTTTTTAAAAATTATTTTTTTGTCTGATTTCCAACAAGGAATTATTTTATTGTTCTAAAATTCAAATAATTTTCATTATATCATCAAATATTTCATCGAATGATTGTCTACTTATGTTGAAAATTAAAAAAATTAAACATTCAGCTAAATATATATGTAGTTTACAGGACAAATAAAAGAAGTGAAGTTACAATATCGCGAAATTATAACGCTAAGTTCTTTATGTTTTTACAGAGCTATGATCTTATGGGTCTATCTCCATTAGAAATATTTATGTACAAGATCCAAAAGAGCATAATTAAGACAATTAAAATAATACGGCTTTAATTTCAAATAATTTTGCGGAATCAGGAAAATGGTGTTCTAAAATTTTAGTTTAGTTCAGTTTTATTCACTTCCTGTTTTAAAGCAACACCAGCATTATTTTGGGTCGGAAGTCATAATTTTGAACCACTATCAGATGACGAGGACAACACCTGAGCTGGCACCCCACTCCAAACTTCCACACTACACCAGTGGAGGACGTTTGGCTCCGATGGATTTACCGTGCACCAGACCCGCTTACAAGACGTTTCTTCCGCTTCCAACACCGAGAACTTACCACCAGCACACCACTGGTCAGTTGAGTTCTAAAAAATAATTTATCTGAAATCAAATATAACCAATAATCCCGTTGAAACATCTGGTTGCCTGAGACAAGTAGTAACTTAATATTTTATTGATTTATTTTTACAAAATTATGTTATAAACAAACGTATAATATATACATGTAGTAAAGAAATCCGACCAATCCCAAGCGGATATGCTGGTACATTTCTGTCAGAAATAGGCCGGCACAGATAGAACAAAACATATTGGTAGAAAAAGACTTTCATACTTGCCATGTCTTATAACTTCAAACAATATCAATAAAATA
>JAPMOR010087834.1:0-18804 GCA_026543865.1 Argiope aurantia
TTTATAATTCTGATTTGATTGCATATTTCAAAATTTTATAGAACTTGAAATAATTTATATGATACTAATTTCATGTTTTAACGTTAAATTCTTTAATGGAATATATGCATATATTATTACAAATATATAAACGAAGATTCTACGTCAAAATTAGTAATGAAATTTATGTTTACAATTAGAATCAACTATAAATGCTATTTAAAAGCACTGAAATAAAAGAAGATTTCTTTTCAGAAAATCTGATTTTAGTTTTCATAATTTCTTTATCATTTATATAAGGTATAAATATACGTTTTGATAAAAAATATATTTTTGTTAAAATACATATTCTGTAAAATGATGAAACCTTTGAATAGCTGCATATAATTTCTAAGTCAAAAAATTTCTTTTGTTGTTTTTTATGGCACTTGCCACGGACAAGCCCACTGTTCAAAGACAGCCGATTAAAGCCTAAGGGGGAGCGCTTCTTGTTTTTACCATAGAGCCCACTTGGGCCACGAGTACGACTTGACTACTCACGCATCACTCAATCGCTTGCACAACCCCTTTTTACAGGAGGGCACATTCACACATCTCACAGATAGAACAGGAAGAGCAACCATGCCCAAACCGGGACTCGAACCCGGGACGCCCAGATCACGGGGATGATGCGCTACCATTATGCCAGGAAGCCGGCCAAAAAATTACTAAACTAGTACAAAACACTTTGTCTGAATACGTAAATTTTAAACAACATTTCACAAAAAAAAAAAAAAACATTTTACAACATTTTACACATTTTTTCAAAGGCATTAAAACAACTACAGATTATCAAATATCATAATTATTTGCAGATCATTACAAAATTATAGTGATCTTCTTTAAGTATTTCTTTAAAATAAATTGTTCATATTATTTCAGTTAAAAACCCTATAGTTCTATCTCATGTTACCGCAAAGATAAAAAAATTAAAATTTAATGATAAATCCAGAAAACGAAAATCGAGATCAGAAAATACTAAGGAAGAAAAACTGAGGAAAATATATTTCATTCGAACTCTTTTTTTTTCAGACTCTCAATGCTCACGCACTGATATGTCGATACACTTTTTTTCCTTCCTTTTGATCTTTACAAATATCATCAGTATCCTTTTCCTTTCATTTCTACTTCAAATGAAAAAGTGCAAAAATTCGGAGGAAAATTATCAAAAAAAAAAGGGGGGGGAAACTCTTATCCGATAATATATCGGATCGTTGAAGAACGGGTTAGAGCTACTGAATGGAACAGATTAAAGGATATTAAGCATCCATTGATGAGGCAGAAATTGCATTTAAGAAGGAATAGAAAGCGACAAGTATTATTATTTTTTTTTTTATTAAATGCTAAAAATATAATATTTTGAATAGAAAAAATGAAGCGTCTTGATTAAATTGAAACTTTATTAAGTTTATTGAAGTTTAAAGTATTTAAAAATTTAAATAGGACTTTTTTTTTTTTTTTTTTTTTTTTTTTGCGGAGACAGCTCGAAATTCTGTTATAATTTTACCACTGGATTATTCAGCTAAATTTAAAAATTCTGTAAAATCCGCTGAAACATTTGTCATTTCTTACAAAATTTCATAAAAGCATAATTCATATGCATATATAATGTCCAAAGTGTTTTTAATTATGAAGAAAATGAAAAATGAACTAACCGAACTTATTTTTATTAATTAATGATTTTATAGATAATTACTGATAAGGAACATTTTAAAAATTTATGATTTGAATATTAAATTTCCTTCTCGTACTTTTTATAAACCCTTCTAGAAATGTATAAGCTTTGATGGATAACATTTATTAAATCTTTTTTCTAATTCCAAAAACTTTTATTTGAGAAAAGTTCCACAGAAGTTCTAGATCACATTTTTTATAGTGCATTGTACAAACATACGCCGAATTTCATGCATTGACTGTAATAGACACAGTATACATCAATTTAATCTTAAGTTTGTAATTATATATATATATAAATTCCTTTTTCTTTTCTTAGAACGTCAGTACAGTTTCAGTTTTAAACACTATATAGTTAGAGAATGGTTTAAATTATAAAAACAATTATAACATTAAATGACACATAGTTAATTGAATACTTCCTTTTCATGAAGTAAAAATATGTTGTAAGCAGTATATATATATATATATATATATATATATATATATATAATTCAATACACAATGCATATCTGAGGTCTCTTGTTCTTTAAATAATTAATGAAAATAACCGAATTATAATGCAAAAAGTAAGATTATATATATATATATAAAATTAGCTATTTTATAGATATAGATGAAAGTAAAACTACAATGAATAAATTGAAATACATAAAAATATGGATTTAAAAAACAATAACTTATATTTGTGTCTTTTGTAATATATTGCTTTTAAATGCAAAGTTATTAAAAAATTCTTCATGTATACTTAAAGGATATATAAAGAGAATATAATGTTCCTGTTAAATGAAAAAAAAAATTAAAAATAAAATAATACCTTCTAATGTTTACCAATCAAAAGAGAATTTACTATGCAATAACTTTGATTTTTTAAGTCGAAACAATTTCTTCATAAAAATCTAATCATCGGTAAATAAATTGACATATTGGTTTTTCTGATCAAGTTTACAAAATCTTTATTCGACTTTACAAAAATCTGGCGAACTAATAATTTTCTCCGAAGGATTTCCATCATTTCAACATACCAAATATGATTACATTTCTAGGCTTCGAAAGGTTATCTTAAATTTCTTTTTCTATCAAAACACTAGATGTCTGTTCTAGTTTAAAATTGTTTTTCTGCTCAATTTAGTGTAAGTAACCTGTGGAACATGGACAAATGACTAGAATAATTTTCCAGGCACCGTTGCCGCTGGGGATAAAGCAAACTGCTTCTGTAAAATCAATACTTTATGCTTTTTAAAAAACTGGAAGATTCGTTAAAATTCTGCTTTCGTTTATAGGTTGTTTTTTTTTGTTGTTGTTTCATCATTTTAAAGTTTTCTATAGCATTTTGATTAAATCTTCAATTTCAATTAACATATTTTGAGTTTTTAATAGAACTTTCACGAAATTTAAAACAAACTTCAAAATATAAACTAATGAGTCATTAATTTATAAAATGGAGCTGTGTGTTTTAAAGCAATGAATAATTTTTTTAAAAAAAAATATTTCTTTTCGTAGTAAAAATAATTTCCTTCTGAATTTTTTATACATAGAAATAAATTTCCTTGCATTCGTTATTAACTGTCATGCCAAGAAAAAAATCATCAGACGAATGAATTTAAATGAAATCAGGATTTGAGAATACTGCAATTAATAGTACAATATTATCTCTTCTTAATCAATTTTGATAAAATTGTTCAACAAGTTAGATTATTCAATCGAAAGAACTTGTTCAAAAAAAACTTGTAGAATATTTTAATATTCTACTTATAGTGTTTAATATATTTTTATCATATTTATTTAATTTTCATTTCTTAATAATTTAATTTTTAATTTCACAAACATATAATTATCCCAATAATTTATTTTTACAGTATAAAGGCTGTTTTCAAATTTGAAATATTATTTAATACATAGATTCTCAAAAAGTTATTCATAAAAATTAAAGGATATTCAGCCACAAAGAGCATAGAGAGGGCTTGCAGTAGAACTAAAAAAAGACCAGAAAGACAAAAGAAGGGCGTTTCAGTGAAGGAATGAAAACGCTACATGAGATAAAATGTTTAACACATTCTCCAATATAATAATAATTTACAGAGGCACAAAACCACATTTGGCTGAAAACAGCATTACAAATTGTACGAAGGATGTCAAATATAGTCATCCCAAGTATGGCAACGTACAAATTAGCGTGCATGTCCAAAGCACTATATGCTTCTGTTGTTATCTATACATATAATAAAGCTCAATATGTGTGTGTGTGTGTTAGCGCTCTACAGGCCAGACCATTCAACCTACAGCTACCAAATTTGGCACGTGTATACCTTCGAGGCCGGGAATGTGCACCTGGGGGTTATTTTTTTTTTGAATTTTTTATTAGAATTTTATTTATTTAAAAATAAGGTAAATTTTGGCGTGTTTCTGCTATAAATTCTGAAAATATTACCGCACAAAAAATATTTTTACATGAAGTTAAAGATCAAAAATTTATCTTTTAAATTATACCAATGTTTCAACCTTAAAATTAAATTTCTATTTTTAATGAATTTTTAAATAAATATTTTAACTATATTTTTCAACAAATTTTTTTGTACAAAATAAAAATAAAATTTAAGCTGCACGAGCACGTTTCGCATTCATGGGAAAAAATTAGCTTTTTTCAAAGTGTTGCCATCACATTGATTAAAGCTCCAACTAAAAATAATTTAAATCTTTTTGGAAATGAAATCTACAAAAATATAATTCCCGGCAAGTATCTGTAGGAAATAAAACAAATATGAAATATTATTTTTTCTAAAAAATAAATTCAAGAAAAATTATTTTATGATCTTTTACACTCTCTATATTATTAATCCAATAAATTAGTTTATTTTAAGGCAAGTTTTGTTTAATATGAACAGGATCAGGGCCACACAGCTAATTTGTAAACCTTTAGTAAGACACAGATCCGCTAAAATGGTCTAAATATAAAATGATTATATTTTATGTAAGTTCTTTCAATAATTGCTCTAATAAATGACGAATTTTTGATTTTACATAAAGCTTCTGCTATGGAAATCACGAATAACAAAATGTTCTTGAAACACTAATATTTTAAATAAAAAGAGTAATTTCCAATAAACTAAATCAATCACATAAACTGACTGATTTATGAAAATTTGAATATCACTATTCAATAAAAAAAGGGTAATTTTATATTTTCCATCGATAGTTTCAAAGAAAATACGCCAATCAGCGCGCAGGTTTCTCAAGATTAATTGGCCTAAGATTATGAAAATTTTGAGTTTTTCTAAATTTTTAACATTCAAAACTTCATAAATATGTTGATCGTGGAAAATAGAAACATTAATTAATTTATTTAAAATTTGGTGTGTCCTAAATATTTTTCAGAATATGATAATTTATTGCATTAAATTTAGACTTCATAATCTTTTAAATATATTTAGAGGCCTCAACAAAATACTATTTTTGATGTCATTTCAATCCTTTTGAAAGCAAAACTAAAAACTGAATTTTATGCTGAATCTGTGAAATTTTTGTTGGATTATTGTTTGTGATATTACATAAATTATGAAAAATATTTTGTAGTTCACATAAGACTTAAATACCGAGCTATTCTGTTCGCAATACTCATATTCAATAATAATAAATAAATAACAATAAAGATGATGAATAAAATAAAACGCTTTTTTTATTAAAAATATCTTTATATTAATTGCAATTTCATCATTTCCACATTAAATTAAAGTTAAAGTTTTACCGGAAATGACAATAAATTAGCAAAATATATATAGTGAATTTAAAGAAACGATCTAAACACCAGTATAAGTTTGGTATACCTATCAAAATTTGAAGATTAAAAATGTTTTGTTTGAGAATCTATTAAGAGACCAGTTACTGAAAATATTTAATTGAAAATTGTAGCGAGCGGTAATACTGGCGAACCGGTTGGTCACCAAAGGCGGCTAGTTATTATATAAATTGTGTTAATCTGCTATTTAGTCTTTATAATGACATATCTAATATATATTTTATCGGGTGTATTCCTTCTTTCACTAAATTCAGGTGACGAGGCTCCTTATTTAAAGACCTTTTCTTTGCATTTCGTTTTCCTTGATATATTGAGGAAATAGCATATTTCTGTATGGCTCATTTACATTGAAGTCTGTAAACGATCTTTTAAAACAATCTTTATCTTAGGAAGGCAAGGATATTTAAATTTATACCTTTATACTTAATTCGAATACCTAATTTTCACTTTCTTTCAAAGACAAAAAAGTTCAGTGTATAACACAATATTTAGAACCTCGTTTTTCCCATATTTTTTTTTCCAATAACTATTCTTTAGTACATATATAATCGATATTAATTAATTAATTTCTTCAGGAAAAGTGTTTAAGAATTTAAAATTAGAAATCCTTATATTTTATCTATTATATCATACATAAAAAACCGTGCAAAAAGTTTTCGAAATTGTAATATAGCATTGCTATAGCTTAGTAACCTATACAATCTGCAGCTTACTTGTATAGTTTTTTTTTGCATCAATTCAATGTTTCGACAAATTTGACTTACTACATTTCGATCTAACATTGATGTTCCGAAAAAATTCCAACTTTTAAATATTTTACTAAATTTAGTATTTTACTTCAAATGTGAACAATTATTTCACATTTTTCTTTTAGTTTGAATTCATTGTAGCGAACGTATAAGTTCATGTGGAGCACTTTAATTCTGTAAAGTGAAAAAAATTCAAAATTGCCCAAAAATGAAGTTAGTTTAAATACAAGAGCTGTATGACATTTTTTTATTGAAGCGTAGTTAACGTTAACAATCTAAACTAGAAAAGCGCGAAACTTTTTATAAAATTACTTCTTTTTACGTGACGCTTTCTTTGTGTTTACGTTCATCAAATATTTAAATCTTTTTTTTAAAAGTTTGAAAGGAGAGAATGGCTTTAATTTTAAGTATAATAACTTTTTTTTCCTCTTTAGTTACTGAAATTATGTTTCCATTCAATGGAATAAAATCATTTAAACAAAGTTTTCAAAGTAATACTAAATTAGAATAAATTGGAAAGAGCTTTATTAACATGTTTTCATACACGGTTTGGTGAAAATCATTGTTCTTCATAATCTAAATATATTTTTTGGGCAGAATTATTTTATTAAAAATGTTTGAAAATTTTCTTATGGTAGCATATCCTTTTCAGTCTTTTTACTCTCAAATACTTCATACATATGATTTTGTGTATAAATTTCATAATCTGATCGAGGATCAAATTTATATTACTTAACTTTCATATATTAGAAAATTTCTGACAATAGTTTAATTAGAATTTTTTAAATGTTCTATAACTATACACTTTGGCTATTTTACTTAAATACGATCAAACTGATCAGTTTCTGATACCCATTTCATGTTAATGGAAGTTCAAACTTTCTCGTAGTTCATAATAACTGTCCTTTGATTTTAATAAAGGAAACATTGATGTTAAATCTTTAAAGTTCATTAAGGAGAAAAAGAAGAAAATAACAATTAAAGTTTCCAATTAAATATTAAAATCTTATACGAATAACAGTTATTTCTGGAATATTTTATAATCTTATTATATTCTGACCCTGATTAAAAAGTCAGATCATATTATAGGCTCCTTAAATTAAAGAATTAATATTCAACTCCTAGAGTTTCATAGTTGCATTTGAATTTTAAACTTCAATGGCCATAATTAGCTATTATGCGCTAAAAAATTATGACATAACAACAAAAAAAAATAACAAAAGAAACAGCAAATGTTTACTTTAAAGGAATAGAAAAAAATAACACTGTGAAAAACTTATTATTTTGTAAAATTAAATATAAAATGAAGTGTGTATTACGAAATGTGACGAAATATATGATGAAATAAACATAATCAAAGAGAGGCAGTGGTTATAGATCTCAATTTCTACATATTAATGACGTCTATCAACTCATTTTCCATATGACCAACCAATTAGCTATCAATGGATTTACTAAAGATTACAAACTGTTTAATCGACCTATCTGGGAATTCATCCAATTTTCAGAATTTATTGTTCTTGGAAAAGTTATGTACCATATTTTATTTGAATCAAAAAGATAATTTTTATTTATTGGAGCTTTGGATAAATTAACGAAATAGTCAATTCTTATGAGATATGAACAAATACTTCAGCATGGAAATCAACACGAATCAGTCGAGATTTATGCAAAACAACAAAATACCAAGATATGTGCTAAAACAATAATTATAAGTATATGAAATCGCTTGTGGCATTTAATATGTGAAGAAGCATATATTATTATGCTAATCAAGGAATGAAAAATCATTTTTTCAAAAAGAATAAGATCCATTGTTTTTATCAAGAAATTTTTTTGTTTTGTCAAGAACTATTAATGAAAGTTTTATCAAAGTTTGATTATTCATTCTTTTGTTTCAAATTCATAATTGTACATATTATGAACTCACAATTTTCATCTTATCAGTGCATTATTTGATACTATGTAACAAAAATAAATTGGTTTCTTCAAAAGATATAGGTGTGCTACACAAATGAAAATTGAGAATACTCAATGTGTTGAGATGGAATTTAAATAAATACAATCCAAATAGCTATTAATACTCACAAGATGAGAAATATTTCTGATTAAACAAAGCTTATCATATTTACAATTTAAAACCAAATTTCGAACCTCTTAAAAGGATTATATATCATTTTTCTTCATATTATTACAAGATTAAGGTCTTTAACCAATTTGGGTTGACAATTTTACAAGGAAAGAAATATTAAGTAACAAGGCTTTTCTTGCTTAATATTGTTGAAAATCAGTGATGGAGAAATAAATAAATGAGAGCACATTAAGCACCTAGTGTGAACACATTTAAGCAGGTATTTAATTAAATCCTTAACATTCCGGTTTAAAACGATAAATCTCACTCTGTGCTTATCATGATTATTTACCTATTAAGTCCGAATAATCTTATAGAAAAATAAGCTGCTGATAATACGAACTAATTGAGATATAAAATTATCTTATACCTTTTATTAATGTTTGTGGTATTTAAAGTTAATTATGTAACGATGTGAATAAAGATAAGACACAACATCTTAGTGAAAACAAGTAGCATTAAAATACTCATTTAAAAATCACTGATTTGTTTAAAAATTTCAGAA
This sequence comes from Argiope aurantia, assembly GCA_026543865.1. Classification (NCBI taxonomy): domain Eukaryota; kingdom Metazoa; phylum Arthropoda; class Arachnida; order Araneae; family Araneidae; genus Argiope; species Argiope aurantia. The sequence continues at coordinate 8,874 of JAPMOR010087834.1, forward strand.
TATTTTATTAGATTATATTTATGAGTGTATGTATATCGTTTCCTAGATTGAATTCGTATAACTCTTGAATTCAAAGTAAATGCCAAAAAAAATCCTAACATTATTTTATCACGTTTATGTTCAAATTTTTCAAAATGTGTAAAATGGCAAATGAAAAAGTCGTCTTTCTCAGCTTGTATACAAAACTTCTCAGAACTCTTTCCAAAAAACATGTCCTTCTTTTGTAATAAACTAACAACTGATTTTGAAAACATGAAAATAAATTTTAAATAAACCTCACGCATTGTTATACTTTCAAAAGTGTTTTAGAAAACAATGTAGCATATTTTTTAAATATAAAATTTAGTACAAAAATCCATTAAAATTAAAAAAAAAGAATAAAATTACAAAAATTGTTATTCATATATATTCATATGTTTTGCTTGTTTCATGAATTTATTATTTGCAGTTTTTATTATAAATATGCATCTCTATTTTATTTCTCACTGATATGCACAATATGCAGTATATAATACAACTACATACATACATATAGATAGATCGATAAATATAAACGAGAATTGCTTGTTTAAAGTTATAGCAAAGAATCATCAAAAATGTATGGATATCTTCACAATATTATTCAGCATTTTAAATATCAAGTTTAGAATTTAATAAATTAATAATCCAAACTTACAAAATAAATGAAATCAAATAATTTTCATAAATTTTCTAATGTACTTCGTTTCTTAATTTCAAACAGCATTTGTTAGTCCTTTTTGTATAATCTCTTAAGTCTTTCTTAAATATTTAGGAGTGATAAAACCGAAAATAGTAAATTAGTTGACGAAATCAACTGAGGACGAACCTAATGAACTGAAATACAGATAATGAAAGTACAAATGACACAGAATCTTTTTGATGGAGGATCTTTTTTTTTTATAAAAATTAACCTCCTTTTACTGAAACTTTTACAATTTAAATCTCTGCACTTCACATAAATTTTGATAAGAACTTATCTTAGAAATCACCTTACATTCAAACAGAAAATTCCCAAACGCCTCAACTAACAACAACTCCCATAATCATCCAGTCTTTTCGACCATTGCCATTTCAATTTTCGTTTGAAACAATCAGCCGTAATCTGAGGAAATGCACCTCAAGTGTTTCAGCCTATTAGTTGGCAGTTATATGGGAATTAGCGGAATCAACTTCAAAGGAAGAGTCCGCAGTCACGGATGTCATCCGCGCCCTAAAGGAGAGAAATGCAAAAGTTTACTTTCGACCGCTTTCGCGATGAATACGGTAATTTGGGAAGCTGGAATCTGATTAGTTGCACTCACGGCTTGCAAGATAAATGCTTTATAAATTCTTAAAAGGTTTAATTTGCCGTGAGTATTTCTGACTTGAATGCTAATTGTTTATGAAGTGCATAGAGAAGATTGCTTTTAGATTGCTATGAAGTGTTTGAGTACTTAGTAAAACTGTTGAGATTTTTATTCTTATTTTAGATTATAACATGGATTTCCATGTTTAAACTTTTTTTTATATATTTAATAATACTTCCTAAACATAAATGTTTCTAAATCTCACATTAATTCCTATACCATTTTATCTCTGTTTTTATGAATCTATTTGACTGAAGCATTTTTTTAGCTTCTTATGAAAAACGACGACCAATAAACAGAATATTTCAAATAAACCATCTAAATATGGAATTAAAATATTGTTTTTATCTAATAGTAAACTTTCATCTATTCTGAATGCACATTTTTATACTGACAAAAAAATTCAGGTCGAAAAAATAAATAAACGAAAAAATAAACGAAAGCATGAAATCTGCAAATGATCTAATTAATAAATTTAGAGGATAAATTAGCACATGTGATAATTCCATTTTCTACAGACTGAATTAATCTCTTCTTCTCTCTTTATTACGTAAAAAACTGCCATTCGTGATCAAATGACGCAAAAAAGTTGAAAAGATCAGAATTAAATATATAATGCATAAACAGCGATAATGCACATGTGATGATAAATATTCACCACAGCAGTATACCATGGGAAAAATCAAATGAGATTTAGTTTTAACAAGTGAACAGAAATACTTGATGATTATCACATGGGGCAATATTTGTTGCTTGTTAACTTTCTCCATACCTATTATCTTACCTATAACATGTCATTCCGATTATATAGTCAATGCGAGGCATACGTTAATGTATGATGATGCCTTTCTCTGCAAACATTTCACATGAGACTCATAATCACTTAGATGAGGCAGAGGGAAGGAGGTATACTGGATTAATGAATACCATTGCTTTGCCTCTACATTCATCGGATTTAAATATGCTTGACTTTCTCTTTTGGGTTCAACATAAGCCAATTGTTAATCCAACTGCTATAGATATATAGGTTGATCTAATAGGGCAAATAATCGTTGCTGGGACAGACAGCAAAAGCATACCTGGCATCTTCAGGTCAGGAAATCGTTTTGACATTGTTGCCGAATGTACACTGAATCAGTGGCTGCTAGTTTCAAAAACACTTGTACTAATTAATCAAATTAATGCTATTGCAGTCAAACGTGGCGCCAAGCACTATACACCTTTTTTCCGATTTTCACCTTCTCATCTAGGTTTGAGAATATGTTTAATTGAGCTTTTTCTTTCTCTTGATATCTTCTAATAACATTCTGAATTTTTCAATCCAAAAATAGAATGCCCTGTATATTGAAAATTGCTTACAAACTCATGGACACTTAGGGAAATTAACACAGTTCATGAAAAAAATTTCAGAACTAACATCTAAATATATGAGATAATTTATTTCAATGCATAATCAATAAGGATTGAAAAAAAACTAGAATAAGGATGCGAACAGGTGTCCAATAGTTATCAATCATTCCTTTCATTTGTACAACACTTATAATATTACATTTGCTGACAATTTAGAAAATAAAAATTATATATCTTTTAATTTCTACGATATGTTCTCTATTTCAATCTAAAAACCCATAAATAAATTAAATCCTTCCATTATAGATTTTATGCAAGTACTTGTTTTCTGAAAATTTTACCTGTGCAAATATTAGACAATTTTACTTGCTTTTAACCAAAATAAATATTTAATCGATTCATTAATATTATATTATATTGAAGAAACATTTCTAGAAACAAAAGTCAATCCACCTTTCGGTACGAATGAATGACAGGAACACGGCACCAGGGTAGACAGAAACTATGGTTGAGTTCCTAAGAACCATCACCGATCAGGGCACAAACCCTCCCATAAAAGACAAATCCTGATATCTATAAAGGATACCAAAATATGCGATATTTCTATACCCACCAGAGCAATGTGAACCAACCACTATACCGGAAGCTTCTTATTCCCATACCCATAATGCCCCCCAGGGAGGATTTTTGAAACTTGAAATATTGACTAAGATTTATTGATTTATTTACTTTGAATTTGTTACAAATATCTTTAAGAATACTTAAAAAATTTCCTTAAAATTCAAATTTCCTTATATAAGAAATCATTATTACTTATGGAATTTAAAACCTGATCGACTGCCAGGGAAGAAGATTGTCATCCTCAAGAAGCAAAATCTGAGTTCTAATAGCATAAGATATTGTATGATAATTTATTCCATATTATGAATGCCCTGCAATGTAAAGAATATATCGTAATAATAAGTATTGTTGGACATTCTGTGATAATAGATGATCAAATTTTTTAATAAAAAAATTATTAAATACATACAATTAGAACATAACAGTGGTATTCGCTGTTTTGAAATAACACAAATTAAACACATTTCTACTTCTACCAATAATGAAATTTGAGGGTAAATTTTCATAACTTTAAAACATATTAGTTGTTAACAGAAGGTAGATTTTTCACCGCAATTACCACTCTGAATACTGTATTTTTTGTAATATATTTTCCTGGGTGCTCTCTGAGTATTTATAGGAAACAAATCCTTTTTTTAAATATTTGTCCATCAGTGGCTAAAAATGATTTTATTAGAAGAGCTTACTTTTGATAACAACAATATGTCCTATCTTAAGGAGATTGAATACTGACTGATCTATTTGAATGCAGTATGGATTTCTCTTTTAAAGGCATTCAGATTCCTTAATTAGTTTTTTAATCTGACGAAGAATAGTATTTCTTCATTTATTTTTCTTGTGAAAACTTCAAAATAAAGTAAAGTAAAGAAGCATTTAAAGGAGAAGAAATGAAAAAAAATATGTATAATCTGGATGAAATTATTAAGAGGATATTTTTTATTTAATAAAATAATTACTTCAAAAATCTTATAGTTTTTTTTAGATTAGATATTGTATCATCCATTTTTTATTGACTTCGTTAACTGCAGAGATTTATTTGCAAAATAATCAATTTATTTTATGCCTTCTATTTTAATCAGGACAGTTAGATTATCGAAAACATTCTAAGCCTTATTAATTGTATTTTCTTCTCAATCTTCTTTTTAGTATATATGCTTGTTTTATCTGAAGTTAAGGAAATTGGTATATGCGTTTAGGACTCTTTGAAAAACGTTGAAATGATCAGATGGACTTCGCTTCCATTATAAATAGTACATTATATTCATGCTTAAACTAAATCGATCTTAGAAAAAATGGTTTCATAAGTACTTTTAATTCTCTGATATTTTGGAAGAATAATCAATGTAAAGTACAATGAAAGCGCGAAAGAAAACTATTGCAAATCTTGAAATCAGAGCTGAAATCGTTGTTTTTTTTTTGCTTTGTTTTCTTATCTGTTCTTCTGCGTCTTGTTTGTTAAACAAACAAATCTTTTCCATGATTAGGATTTAAACATTAAAAAAAGGCACTTTCAAAATATTCGCATGGATTATTTCATTTTCCCCTTTATTCGATGATCCTAAGAGTCATGAAAAGTCAAAACTAAACGATATCTGAATTCAATGAGGAATAATGCAATTAAATTTATTCCAAATCTTCTGGCAAACACACACAAAAAAAAAAACGTGTACACAACTTTTAATCAATTTCTAATTCAAAGATAAAAGAAAAAGAAAATGCCTAATGTAAAAAGTACTGCAAACCAGTACTTACTACAAAACTGCAAGTTTTTGTGAAGCCTCTGACGAGGATTAGACAGTACATTGAAAACTGATCTCATAATGTTTTGTAACTGAGTTTTTAGAAAACCGAATGAATTTTCATTCTACTTTTTGCCAAAATAATTTTAAAACTATCTATTTCCATATAAAAATTTTTTATGCTTGACAGTCTGTACCGCATTACATTACACAAGTTAACATACATTACAGTAAAGCGGAGTATTTCATTAATTTAAATTGACTTTCTTAAACTTAGCACAAATATGACTTCAGTTTTTATCCATTAATTCTTATTTTGCATAAGATATGCCGTTCTAACCATTTGACACATCAAATAGATCTTAGGTTATAATCGCTAAGTGAAAACATTTTGCTTCTTATAAAATTATAATAATAATGCTTGTTTAAATAAATTATTAAACCCTATCATTTCTGACTCTCGTATATTTTAGATCCCACATTTGTGACTTAGCCTTTTAAACTGGGAAAAAACGCTTGCCAATGTATTTTCATTTTTCAAAGAAGCGTGTATCTTATATGTCATTTTATTTTAATCCCTTATACATATTTAGCTTTTCATTCTGTTTTCGCTTATAATGTTCAGCTTCAAGTAATGTATTCGATTATAGTTTTAGTTTAGAAAATTCACTTAAATTTTATTTTTTGCACATTATTTTAGATTATATTCTGAATAAATAATTCATTTGTGATCTGAAACTGAAGGTCGGCAAAGTTTATCTTACAAAAGGATCTTTAAGCAGATTAATAATAACATCAATCAAATAATCCTAAAAAAATTACAGAAAAGAATTTGTCGGATTCGATAAATAAAGCAACAAATTTGTAAATTTAGAATAAATAAAAAAAATCAAAATGAAAAAAGTTAATTAAACGCGAAACACAATTTTATTTTGATTCACTCTTAATGTGCCTTTTTTTTGACATTATTTAATGAGCATTGTGAATTCGGTCATTTGAAAATTCTAATAATAATTTACAATCAAATGAATATAAACATAAAAAAAATAGCACCTATCACTTAGATTTCAAGTATCAGACGACACTGAAACGAAATTGTTTTCCCTTCGTCATGTTTCAATGTCTCACTGATCAATTATAACTCTTGAACATTTCTTATTTTTAGCAATTACTACATAATTACTTATCAAGAACTACTTCATAACAATGAGCAGGCTAATAGGAGATTTTTTTTACCGAGGTGAACTATACTCCAAAAATCATTCTATATTGTATAATATTAGAATTTAAAAAAATCTGTAATATGCAATATTATCCAACAATATTGAAACAAGTAAAATCTGAAACATTTACTATATTAAGCAATATTGGTTTATTATACTTTATTATATAGATCTCAATGCTATAAATATTCTCAAAATTAAACCCAACTACTTTATAGAGTAATTAGAATTGCTGCTCTAAGAGATGAATAAATATTTTAGCTTCATAAATCATTTCTTGATTTTTCAACCAAAAATTAATATATTGTTTTATTTTTCAATTACCTTGAATTCGAACCTAAGATTGTTTTTGACAGCTAAAATCATCATATTCACTGGCCCAGCGAAACCAGGCACAAGTGGTTGAGGATCATTGCAATAATATATTCGATAATTCTATGTGTATGGAATAATCGTACGATTAGGTACATTTTTTACATCTAATTTCATTTCCTATAATAAAATCGGAAAAGTAAAATAATTATTACTTTATCAAAACCATTTATAGTGTTAAGATTGTGATTTAATTAATCAACATTAAAATTTCAGCATTAATAAAAAAAATAACGAAATAAAGTTCTCAATAAATTTTGATTATTGAGTTAGACTCAACAGTTTGAATGTGTATAATAAAATTTGAGGTGAAACATTTTTCAAAAGCAAAATTTCTAAATAAGTGAGCGGATAGCTTTGTTTTGTTTTTCTCCTTTATTTATTTGCTTGTAACTTTTGCGTTTACTTTCCTTTTATTTTCTAAGATTAATTTATTTTTTCTTCAAATAATTGAAAAAGTGTCCAAGAATATTTATTATAAGATGGAAGACTCCTGGGTTTCACTTCGAAAAGAGGATGAGATGCTTCCGGTATAGTGGTTGGATTTCCCCACCATGGGAGATCCGGGGTGTCTGCTCCTCCATCGATGACAGGACATACTTCCTTCGGGAAGGGCTGTACCGTGGCCGATTATGGCCCTTAAGAATCAACCACAGTTCCCGCCAGTGTTGCTGTTGCGGCTTTCCGGTCATTCAAATTTATTTACCCATGTGCCTTCGGGCGGGTCGAAGAGTCAGTGATATGTCTTATTATAATATGGATGCTTTTTTAAACTAAGACAGAAATAAAATCTAGTCTAAAATTATATAGATATCTATGTCTTTGATTTCAAGACGGGTTGTCGGATTTCTCTTGGAAAAAAAATCCTGAAATTATATTTTTATTAATCCTAAATTTACATACGGCCTCAGTTGACTGATATTTCCTTAATAACATTTTTTTCACAATTACGTTCTCTCAGGTAAGACCCTCTTTTCTCATCCAGTGGCATTGCTTCTTTCTTCCATATAAATAGAAAAAGTAAGGAAAATTCATGTGAAAATTTTACAGACATACAGGAAATTTAGTCAATTTTATGTTAACACAAATTACTTATACAGACAAATTCCAAAACATTATTTGCGAGAAATTGTCAATTATTTTTTTTCTTTTTTTGATCAGGAATAATTTGTTCTTTAAGGTTTTAAATGTTTTATCATTCAATTACACTAAACCTCAAAAGACGTAATTCTTGGAGAAAAAAAATGACTTCATGTTTGAATTTAGAACACCAAAGTGAATCAAAATCAATTAAAAGAAGTACTGACTTAAAATTGTAACGTTTTTTTTCTTTATTTATTTGGAGTTTTATCTGTTGTTGTTTCCAATGGCACTTGTCATACACAAGCCCGCTGACCTCATCAGCGATGGTAAGCCAATAGAGCGTCTCTTGTTTTTCAGTATCGCCATCTAGGCCCAAGAGTACGTCTTTTCAACTCACGAGACACAACCCTTTTCATAGGGCGGACTTCATTCATGAATTTCATTCACTTATTTATAGATCGTAATTTAAACCTGAATCAGAGAACCCTGAACAAGTACCCTCAGTGGTATTGTCCCCGACATGAATGATTTTGTGACCACGACAGATTTTTACAGGCTCCAGCCATTACACATAAAGGGAGTTTTCGGCCGGCGAGATTCGAACTCACAACCCAAAGGATGCGACGAACCAGGATACCCCAGCCTCTTTCTAACAAATTGCATATGTTGTTGTGTTGTGACAAATGGCACTTTAGAAGCGTACTGATAGTTATATGTCAGCGTTTTAGGCCAAACGAGTGCCTTTTGTTTTTTCAGTAGCGCCATCTAAGGCCAAGAATACGTCTTAGCCATGCTTTGCGGTAGATTCGCATGCACAACCTCTTTTTACAGGGGGACACATTCACACACCTCAGATAGAGCACAGAATTACAACCAGCCCGAACGGGACTCGAACCCTGGATGCCCAAATCACGGGGAAGACGTGCTACCCCTATACCAGGACGCGTGCAAGTTTGCTGTCAGCCGAATTATTTAAGCCGAATGAGCTTCTCTTGTTTTTTCAGTAGCGCCCACTAGGGTCAAGAGTACGCCTTAGCTACTCCTGGACAAATATCTTAAAGAATGAAAAAAATATGTTTTATCATTCAATGTGATGCGGAATAAGAATGAGATGACAAAATAACTCTATCACAAAACAAGGGTAGTTTTATGTTTCCTTTTCAATCCTCTTACTTCTTAGAAAATGATCATAGGGTGAATATTTCCGTATATATCCTGAATTTCAAACAGATAGTTATGTCAACTTAAAATTGTTCCTTCAGGAGTTTTTCAAATGGTTTCTTAGTGATTTTATTTGCTTGTTGGGAGAGCATGAAGTTGAATGAACATTGAAATTATTCTTCTTTACAGCACGATACAAGAAATAAATAATAAATTTAACAAATTCACTTCAGCATATAAAACAAATAAAAATTTCAAAAATGAGCAAATAGTCCTAATTTTTTTTTTAATTTCGCAACATCAAAAAAGCTATCGAGATTATTTAGTTACTGATATTAATTATTGTGATATGTTTTATAATATATTTATGAATTATAAACTTTATATATTCAAAAAAATGAATTTTTCACAATTATCTTCATTTAATATGAAAATTATATTTTCTTTTTCAGAAGGGAGTTATGTTTTAAACTTAGGAAATTTTTTATCTGTATTATTTATTATAGCAGTCGGATTTGACTCATATGTAGTATTTGATGTCCACAAATTTAAGTAATTCTTGCACTTCTCTGGATGATAACTACCCCTACTATCACTTGAGCATATTTTTGTTCTCTGAACAAAATCTTTTAACTATAATTTTACATCTTTAAAACTATTTTTAAAAATTTTTGATGGGTAAAATCGAAAGATTTCGGTATCTAGCAAACACTGCTGTAAATAGTAAATAATTTGTCAAACTTATTAACTCAAAAATCAAATGTCAATAGTCTTTTTTATTATCAATATTTACCCTCATTTTTTTTATTTTAACTACTTTATTATAAGTAGTAGTACTCAAATGTCTATAGTCTTTTTTATTATTATTACTGCCAAATATTTTTTATTTTCATTTTAATTATTTTTTATTATTATTTAGATCTGTACATGCTTGAATTCTCTTAATTGAAATTAAGTCTGATGTAAAAAGTGAATTTCCGTTAGAGACCATAGAATCATCCAAATGAATTATGGT
>JAPMOR010087834.1:25498-48073 GCA_026543865.1 Argiope aurantia
ACTGTAGAGCGCCAACACACACACACGCACGCACAAACATACATTGAGCTTTATTTATAAGTATAGATTTTCACATCGGGCTTTGGTCAAGGATTCCTGCCACTTCGCGAAATGACCAGCCAAAGTAAAAAATACAAGTATTTCGGAATTTGGCCAAACCTCTTGGCCAGTTCGCGAACTGGCCGTATTTCGGGCTTTGGCCGTAGCATATATAACCTGTTCCTTTTTTGAATAAGAAATAAATAATAGTTACGATTCCGAAAACATATTTATAAATAATTGCCGAAAAAAATTTCAAATATAAATTAGGTTCAATTAAATTAAACAGATGAAAAAAGTTTTTACAACTAAATGAAAAATTTTCATTTGTGTTCAGATTTAATGATAATTTTAAATGTTTTATTAGAAGAGATAATTCAAAATACTGCTGGTTCTATATGTAATAAATATTTAATGATGAACGAATTTACTCATTCTTCAGAACATCAAAGAGTTTACGGCTGTTCCAAGAAATCAAAAATTTCTTAAAACAGCAGATCGATACATTTTTACTGTTAAGTTTTATCATATTTGTTCTGCAGCATTTTTGCAGACTCTTTCAGTTAATGCTCTTAAAGTCTGAGCTAGTAGAACCTCAAAAGAAAGGGATAAAAGGAAAACGTTAAACTCAAAAGAAAAATAAATAAATAGAAAGAAAGAGAGAAAGAAAGAAAAAAACGAAAAGAAAATCTGAAGCCACGGAAAAAATAAGAACTGCTTAGCTGAGCGTCTCTTTCTGGTCTATGGATCTTTATTTATAGATATTTTGATTTCACATTTTTTTAGATTCTTTTCATCTTTTCACATGACTTTCCCTTTTATTTGTAGCAGAAAAATGTAAGAAAAAAATGATTATAAATTGGTAAAGGAGCCAAATAAAAAAAGATTATAAAGTTTAAATTCAATAACAATGTATCACCCAGATCGAGAGTTATATTATTAAAATATATATTATTTCTGCTACGACTCATCTAATAAGAGGAAATTAGACCATTAGTTAGAATTGGAATAAATATCAAGTATTCTTTTCTCCATATAAAACATATATTTTCTTCAAGAAATTAGATGAAATTATCATTAAATTGAAAGTATTTCATATATAATTAATAAAAAGATTTCTTTGAATTGCACACAATTTAGGATATGAGTGGATTGTCATACTCTAATTTTGATTACATTATTATATAATTATTCTTATAACTGCTATATGTTACATTATTTTGTTTTCTTATTCATTACATTTATACATTATTATTGAATTATTTTTCCATATCATATCTTGGATATAATTGTTGCCAACATGAAAAAGTCATAATGTTCATTTTAATATCATATATGCTGTGTTAAATAGGTAAATATGGTGAAAATATTCTTGAAATATGAATCAAAATCAAGATACAGAATTCATAAAAGCTATTAAACTTTATAACTAAGAAACTGTCTCATAAAAATATTAAAATACAAGGGCTTTCAGAAAAAAAAATGTTTCTTAAAAATTCGATTTCTTTTTAAACATCTGTGTTTTACAGCTAATTATAAATATATTAATTAGGGTATATTGTAATATGTATTATTGAAATCTCGTTGTAAAAGGTTACTAGCGCTGTATCCAATCTGCTTCTAAATTACACTAAAATCGAAAAGGAATTGTTCCTATGAATATATTTTCAATTCATTTTTCAAAATTATCTTGGTTAAACCGAATAATTAAAATATTTTTTTATATATTAGTCATTAATTTCTTAATTAATAACAATATTCATTTAAAATGAAAATTTATAGCATGTGATTTTTGTAGTTAAAATAGTAATTATTTTAATCGTTGATGAATTTTCCACATTTTAAGAATCTTCTTTTTAAACGGATTTCGAATAATATTTGTTTATTTGCAAATTCTTCTTGGCGTGCGTTCAGATGGTGAAGATAAATTCCTGAAATTGGGAACACTTCAAAATTTTAATTGATTCTTAAAATTAATTTGGAAATGCAAACAGAATATGTTTTCTCTAGTAGATTTCAGAATGTTTACACAAAGTCTATTTAACAGGAAATATTGCCCGAACTGATGATTTTTCCTGGAAATGAGCCTTATCAATAACAGTAATTGGAATTTTAAATTAGATACTTTCAGTTCAGTGATTTTAAATTTGCTCATATGTATCATGGACCACCAAAAGAATATTTAGTTAATTGTTTCAGAAAAATATTTTTGGAATTGCTGTTTAACTTCAAATTACTCAAATTCTTCGCTGAAAATAATTTCATATCTCATATATTATTATTTTTAATTTGATATTAGAGTTTTAATAAATACTTGTACTTTGTTTTATTTACGATTTTCCATTAACTTATAACTTTATCAACTTTCTGGTTAAATAAATTAATACCATGTTTATAAATTATATAGTAAATAAAATAAAATTAAAGTATATTGACTTAAATCTAAGATTAAAAATTTGTTTTTCATTTACTGTTATCTTTATATTAATTTGGAACATTTTTACAAATTTTCGGATTATTTTACAAGATCTCTGCGATTAAATGGAACTAAAAATTAATTTAATAAGGAAAAATTTAATTGGTGTGCAAAATGTATTGATTGAATTTATATTTTGCTTCATAAGGAAGAAATAATTATACAAGAAATTACTCAAAAGCAGAGAAATTAAGCCTAGAAAAATTTGATTTATTGCAGAAAATATTTATCCATTTCAATCGGATAAATATAATATAATGTAATGGAATTATATCCTTGATTTACAAATATATAAATAAATTTAAGACTAGAAATGGTAAAAAAAAATCATTCAATACAAACTGATTACGACTCATGGTAAAGGACAAATTTTTCCAGTAGTAGCAAGTGAAATTACCTACAAAGCAATCATCAAAAGAATATGGAATGTATTCAATGAAAAAAAAATATATTTTTTATTGCTTGAAAAAATAACAAAATATATTTTATAATGGTGAAGATCACTTATATAACATGTCTTTTTTTATATTCATAAATTCTGACTGATAAAAAAGTATTTATAGGCATTTTTCAACGATTAAGGTTTCTTTTCGATGAAATTTAGGTTTATGAAACAATAATGTACACGCAGATTAGAAAATTTCACCAGTAATTTCCTTATACATAGAACAATCCTAAATGAAATCTCAAAAATGCATTTCCTATTAAAAAAAAGGAAAATATTTATCCAAATTTTTATTTTTAAGCGTTTGTTTCTGATCTAATTAAATTATTATGTCGTTTTGTAATTCATTTCACAGGCATCTTTAATTTATACAATTTTTAAACTGAACTTTATAATATATGTCAGTTTTTAGTATATGAGTTTCAATAATATATCTCTTATGACATAATATCATTATTAATCATTAATAAATTATACCAAATCTAGATGACTTCTAAGAAATGGAATCAATGTATTATTTAATTTTCCTTCATGTCCCCATTGTTATTATCAACAATAGTGATACTTAAAGCATTGTATTAGCTAATTTCAATCGCAGAATAATGAAATATTTTTGCATAAAATAATTTACGAAATACAAGACCAAAATTTCTTCTGAAAATTTCATTATTTTCTCAACAGTATTTTCATTCAGTATAACAACATAAAATTTACTTCCGTATGTCATTTGTTATATGTATATACGTATGTTTATTTTTTTAGAATTAAATATATACGCCTATCTCTAACTTTATAGACATTAGCCATTACATCACGATTAGAATCATTCTGCTATATATGTAGTTGAATTAAAAGATTATCACTCGATTCTTTTTTAATTCAATGAAACAGATATGAAAATATAATTTTGAAAAGCAGAATTGAAGATATCTAGTATTTTTTGATTCCATAATTTTGTTAATATAACAATTTTTTCCTTCTATTTTTGAAATTTTATACGTGTCATTTAATTTGTTCGATCGAATATGTAGTGTTAAAAATATGGGAAATTTTACTAGTAAATACAAAAATGAAATTTTCAATTTTCTTCATTCTAGAGCTATCCCCATCAATACAGCCTACTAAGCTAATATGTCTACATTTCTACAATTTTCATGATTTAAACTTCTTTCTTCGTAAAACAACTGAGCCAAATGTCTTTAACTAATTTGCTTCACTGCTTATTTAGTACAAATATTTCATTAAATTAGAAAAAAATCGGTAATTTTTCTTACAACCGTTCGATATAAAGCAAACAATTTTCCTATATCATTATCAAATGCCCAAAAATAAATTTTAATTTTCGGCACAAAATGGAAATGGTGTAAATATATCAACTTATACAGGTTTATTGTTTTTAGAAGCTTATATTTTTAGATTTTCTACTGTATCTTTTAAGATGATCTCTTAATTTTTATTTGCATATTTCTATTAAGTAACTATACATTTTTCTAGATATACATTATGCACTTCTACGTACAAATGAAAGAAACGCATTATTTATCTTTCAGAGTAATAAAGGACTTATCAAAATTTTTAAAACTTGTTTGTACTAATTTTAATCAAATACTTTTTTTCTACTGAATTTTTCTTTTATTCTAACGGCTTTTTCTTTTATCACAACGTACATGATTACACATCTTAATCAGGGTTTTATTCTAAATTCTGTATATTTGTATTTGAAGTTGTTTCATTTCTTTAAATTATATACTTTAATTTATGATTTGAAAATTATACATTAGCATAGCAAAAATATTATATCATATATTTTTTCAAAATATATCCGAAATCTCGGGTGTTAAGTAGAATGAATAAGGCATCAAGTTAGTTCAAATTTCTTATCCATGCTTTATGGAAAAAATTAGTAACAACATCCATCAATATTTTTTACTTTAGTATGTATTTAAATTTAAATATAGTTTAAAATCTGATGTCTTTTTACTTTAATTATAATCTGGAACATTTTAAAACCGCATTTGCTATTATGAATTTTGAATAATAAAAAGTCATCTAAATATCAGCTTAATAAGAGAATAATAAAATTTTATTTAAGTATAAATATTTGAAATAATTTTTGTGATTATTTTAGTAGCAATAATACAAACTATTTGTTTAAGTTCTTTCCATCAACATTTTTTTTTTTTAAATTTTTACTCGCAAATATTTTTCTCACTTATTCTTTCAGCAAATATTTAAATGTATGCTTTAAAAGTGTAAAATAAATATAGAAGCGTTTTTTAGAACAAACGTTTTTTTTTTTTTTTATTTCATCAAACATTCTTTCATTGAGTTTAATCAATTCTTTTTCAGATTTTCTTGAAGGTAATTATAGATCAAAATTGATTTTATATAACTGAATGGTTTTGATGAGATGAAAGTTAAAAACATATTACTTTTTTACTTTTTCAGTTTTATTTCGTTCTGGAATCAAAAATATCTTTAAAAAAATAGTGTTTTGAATCAAAAATTGTCATTTGCCCATGCTTTATTCAATTAATTATTTATGTGAATTAAATTTTCATTAAATCTGTTTTTTTAACTGTGTATACTATTAAGAAGTTCCATTAATTTAAACAGAATTTCGAAAGCTTATTAAATTTATTTTAAGTATGTTATTTATTTAATTTTGATGTTTCTTAATTGCTTCCTTCGAGTGATAACATTGAGTGCATTCTTCATATAATTACTTAAATTTATTCTCTTTATTTATTTTTATCTTATTCTCAAGTTTATTTATAAGCTTCAAATTTTATAAATGCCCCTTTTCTGTTTTCTTTCACGTCGGCGTGATCTCAATTGCCTATTTATTGTCAATTTTTTTCAGATAACTATACACACTTATATACTTTTATTAGAACAGGGAGAAACGAAAAATCTATTGTTCTACTTAAACAAATTTGGCTTTCCTGGAATTATTTCATCTCTCCGACACAAATAGTTGTTGTTTTTTGTATTGTTTTATGTAATCAATTAATAAAAAATTCTGATACATTTGAAAAATTGTGCCAAACAATCCAAAAGCAAATAGCAGTCGAAGCTGCTTCCTGTAGTTTAATTTAAATTAAAGATATTAAAATGCATGTCTACTCCTATATTCTGAAAGAGGAATTCATCTGGAAATAGTCTTTCACATAGTTTTTGT
This sequence comes from Argiope aurantia, assembly GCA_026543865.1. Lineage (NCBI taxonomy): Eukaryota > Metazoa > Arthropoda > Arachnida > Araneae > Araneidae > Argiope > Argiope aurantia. The sequence continues at coordinate 31,640 of JAPMOR010087834.1, forward strand.
TTCGAAGTAGGTCTGTAGACTAATACCTGAATTTTATTCCTTTGAAATTCTATTTTTTGTTTGTTTTCAGAGCTGTTATTTTATAAATATAGTATTCATGATCATATTTTTGAATATCCATTCAGGGTTGTATTTAAAATATCGACAAATATACAATTTTTTTAAACTGACAGATATACGACTTCAAAAACTGAAAGTAGAAATTGCAAATAATTTAATTATAAACAAAAAATGTAAGCTATTACGAGGATATTAATCTACATTATTCAAATAATATAGCATTGACGCTAAGCAGAACAATTTTGGCGCTATCTATTAAGCTATGTTGATTACTGGCATCATTTTAATTTGTGGAAAAGCAAACTCACTAAGTTCTTAAAACAAGCATTATCTTTGCTTCTTTCCGTGCTCATAAATTGCCAAACGTTTACCAGTATTTGGATTTTTTAAAAGTGTTTTCATTTTAGATATCAATGAGAACATTGTAGAAATGTCTAATAGAGACTTGAGTTTTTTTTAAATAAATATTCCATTAAAAATAAATGTTTTTAAAAAACAGGGTGTGGAGGTGTATGTAAGTGGCTCAGAAAACATTTTTTTTAATTTAAATTTTTTTTAACAATAAAATAAACAGAATAATTTTCTATCTAGTTCTAATATCATCAATTGAAAATAATTCAGCGTCCATCCAATTCTTTTAATTGATTAAAATAAGAGTTAAATTGATTTAAATACTTTGATCCTTTTATTTTAAAAAGACAGGAAAACTAATGTAAAAGATTACTGAATAATAAATCTTGAACCATTTTTTTGTTTTTCACTTGAGTTTACATATTTTTTGTGAAATTAAAATAATGCCAAATAAATTGTTGTTCTGATATTTATTTGCGAGCTTTACTTTAAAAAAATTACAATTTAATTTTTAATTAATTAAAATTATGACTAAATTTTTATTAATCATCCGAGCAACATATTTCAAGCCTTTTGGGTGGATATATGCCAAAATTGATATCTTTAAGTCAAACATAAAGATGAATATGTGTGTTTTTACGTTCTGAAAGGTAAACCATTTCCCATCAGCTACTATACTATTGGGGCATATATGCATTCACGAATAAAAACGAGCATCTGGAAGAAATTTTAATTAATTAAAGTTTAGACTAAATTTCACTCTTTTTTATGTAACTTCCACAATTACTATTGCACAAAAATGAATTTTTCACCTTTTCGAAATTTTAAAATTAAATAAATAAATAAACTGTCTTTTTCATGATACCAAATTAATAAAAGAATGTTGTGATTTTTTTTTTCTAAATTTTGACAATTTTTGAAAATATATTTCTTGCCTAGTTTACAAAAATAGACTCTATTGATGCCTGAAATTCAAACCGTTTTCATTGTTTCACCGAATATTTAATCGCATAAATTTTATGATTCTTGAAAGTTAAAGGAGAGTGAATGACTTGATTATAAGATGTATTAAAAATGGAATCTTATTTGAACAGGCATTTATTGTGCCAATAAATTTGTAATAATTCTATGCTGTCATGGAGTTGGTCTTTATAAGGATAATTCATATTCGCAATGAATAGAACGTACGTAAAACAATTAAAATAACAAGGCTTTAATTTGTGTCAGTTTGACGAAATCATGAAGGACATGAAGTTATAACTAAACGATTGTCACCATTAGGTTTTAGGATTATTTGTTAGAAAAAAATTAATTGTTTGAAAATATTTTTTAATTTTTTAAAAATTTTTATAGCCTAATTGTTCATACTGTTTCAAATGCTTACATCGTTGTTCATTGTACTTTTCATTCTTCTTCTCATTCTTTCTAGACCTACGTACAACCAATTATAATGTAGGGAAACTGCATCGTTCTAATATATGTACACCAAACAATATTTTGCCATTTGTTTAATTTTGAACTTGAACCTTAATTTTAAGTACATTTAAATTTACAAAAAAATATTAACGTTTGATAACGTTTCGTATTATATATGGTTTGCGACGTTTCACACATCTGTATGACGTGTCAAACCATGTGCTAATATATTTTTGTTTAAATTACCATGCTTAAATTACCATATTTTTAAATTACCATTGTTACCATGTTTTTAAATTACCATTCATAGCACATATATGTATGCCATACACATATGTGCTATGAATATTTTCATTTTTATAACCATATATCAATATAATGAGCACGCTGCAATGTATCTTATGTGGGGAGCTTATATTGCACCTCTAAAGAAATATCATTTAACTCAGATGTAAAATAATAAAATATGTGCATATCACATTACTCATATAAGAATGACATAAAAATAAATACTGATAAAACAATAAAAGTAGTTTCATCAAATAATATATTGAGAACATATTTGATGTCAAAGAAAAACACATGTCGTGGGTCTCTGTAAAATATTACTCTCGTGACTGGGACATACATTAAATTTAAAACATGCTTATGCTGAAAGCTATTCAACATGAAAATATAAATCGAATTTTTTTATCTTGATCATAAGAATGAAAAAAAAAGATGAAATATTAGTAGAAACAATGGAAACGTTTGAATTTCATTTCGATATTAAAATATGTTGTTGTAAATATATTATAAAAATTAATTTTACTCTCGTGACTGGGACATGCAATAAATTTAAAACATGCTTATGCTGAAAGCTACTCAACATGAAAACATAAATCGAATTTTTATATCTTGACCACAAGAATGAAAAAAAGATGAAATATCAGTGGAAACAATGCAAATGTTTGAATTTCCTTTGAATTTTAAAATATGTTGCTGTAAATGTATTACAAAAATTAATTTAAAAAACGGAGGACAGTTTTATGGCAAAAATTTGGAACTATTGAAAAGATAATTTTTTTATTGGTAAAATGCAAAAATCAATTTTTACAGTAATATTTTCGAAAACTCTTCGCAGGATTTAAAAACTTTAAATTATGACTTTTTTTAAAAATTCACTCCAAGAGAAGAGTTACCATTCTTGTAGAGAACCAACGCATTTGCCTGCAACGCATTTCTTTAGTATTTGCCTGAAAGCTATTATTATATTTGCATAACTGGCATTACTTATTTTCTGAAAACCAGAGAAGAAGGTTCATAACAAAAAATAATAATAATAGTATTACAACTAAATAAAGCATAACAAAAATAAGACCATAATCTCTGATAAAAAAAATGGACTCATTATTTTTGCAAGTCATCAGAATTTCATGCTCTAGCACAACGTATTAGAAAAACTAATTTAAAGAGCTTAGATGGATTAGACGTAATTTTCTTAGTATCATACCAACTTTAATAAGGTTTTCATTCAACCTACTTCTGCAAATGGAAGGAAAAAGAAGAATCCAGAAAAGGAAACCTTCTTCCATTGCATTACTACGTGGTGATGATAAAATAATTAATTGAAGGCTTCCATGCTTAATCTGGACAATTATGAAGGTGAACAGATATTACGCTGAATACTAGGGATTCCGAATTCTGATTAGAAAACTTGTTCCTATGGTAACCAGCGCTATTTACTAGCAGCGTCGAATGAATCTCAAGAAAAAGAAATGTCAATCTTATCAGTTAATTAAGATGCACGATTGATATGTAGCATTCATTATAGGTTGTATTGTTTGGAGTGATCGAAATGATACTTCGAATGAGAAATACTTTTTTTTGATTTAAAGATAGATAGAAAATTAGAATAGTTCATCTTTATTTGCATTTCAAATGATAGTGGTTACCTAAATTCTTTTTTCATATGTTCTTAGTAAAATGAAAAAGTAAACTTACAAAACCAAATACATATAATAAAATTTACGTATGTGTGAGTAAATTTAAATTAAATATTTGTTACTTACAGTAGAGTACATTTTTATTGCATGAACATTGACTTTCTGCATGCAATAGCAAGGTAGGTTTTTCTCCAAGGATTCTAAGGAATCTGGGAAATAAAAATTATTTTTTATTTAGGATTTATTTGTGGATTTCGCGCATTTAAGATACTTTCTATGAAAATAGACTCCCTTTTAAATTTTTTAAATAACACATTCATTGGTAAGGAAAAATTGCATAAATCACATTTTCTTTCTAGATTTTAATGTATCACAGAACGTATTGCAACGTATTATAAAATGAACTTCCTTCTTTTAAAGATTATTTTGATTACTCGATAACAAAGAATTTAAAACACGTTAATTGCAAACAATCCAGTATTTCAAGATATGATTTTTTTTTTACTAGTTTTTCATTTATTTGTTTTTCGAATCACATAAACCATTAGTTTTTAATGTCTATAAAATTGATATGGTATTTTTGTCATTGATTATTAAACTTCTATTATTTACTAACAATTAGTATTTAAAATAATGTATCGGATTTACTATTGATTTTTATATAATATGTTCTAAGAATTAAGCATCAAATAGGTAAAAAAAAGCAATGTTAATTTATTCTGAAAAGATGATTCCAAAGGAAAATACTTGCCCCTGTTTAATAATATGCCTATTTTCACTGATGAAGTTTAATGGAAAAATTTGTTTGAAATATCTGATTAAAGACACTTCATATTTTAATAATGGTTTGTTTCTATCCACTTTTTTATTATAAAATTATTATTATTAATGAATACTCACATATAATTTGATTCAACGATGAATGTCAGGTCAAACATTTTATTAGATATCAGAAATGACGAGATTTCAAAATTCTTAGAAACATATTAAGGATTTGTTAAACGAATGAGTTGTTTGGAAATTTAATTTTTGTGATCACTAAATATTTTTACACAACAAGCAAAATAATTATATAAAAAAAATCCAGTGACTTATTTTAAATGCTTTTTATCAGATCAATCATTTAATTCCAGCATATAAATTTTAAAATAATCCATATTTAGGAATCTTTAATTTTGTCCTAATTAGTTCTCTGAATTCTTCCGTTAACTGCATAAACTAAATGTTGTTCATTCCCACATATTCCGAAGCTCTTCTCTCAAATGTTCACTGATTTTTTTTTACTCCTGATAAGAATTACAAGGAGAATAGTGAATAAATTCGTTTTGAAGATGTTACAATTTCAGAAATAATGGACTTGGCTTCGTTTGTTTCCTTAAAGTATAAAGAAATACGAAAAAAAATTAAATTATCTTTCTATTTCTTAAATAAAGAATATTTTTTCTTGTTCTTTACATCAAAGGAGTGTTGAAGAATTTCGCAGATAAAATAAAACAATTTATCAGCAGTGTGGCATTAGTTAAGAGTGCTTTTGAGCGTCATCAATGATAATTCATTCATATGTTAAAATTTATAAAATAACGGTTGAATTAAAATACGACTCCAACTAGATTAAAAGGGTATGTATATAAGCAGAAATATATATATATATATATTTAGTTTAATGCTCAATTAAGAGCTCTAATTTCACTAATATTCAATTCCCTTCATAAAGAAATTAAATAATATCTGAAATATTTGAGGAACATAATTTCTCAGGTCGAAAGAAATAAACGCATTCGTTTTGAAAATGGTATAAAATGTTTCATTTCTAAAGTTCAGACGCTGGACTATTTATCAAAGTATAAGGAGAATTATTGGATTTCTTTACAATATAATTAATTCAAACCAAATAGTTTAATCTAGATTTAAATGAATGTGGAATAGTGAATATAAGTTTCGTTAGAAATTTTTTATAGGTGTTATTTTTATTTTAAACATAGGGTTCTCCTTTTTTTTTACTTACAAATTTCTTAGGTATTTAATATTCAAAGCTGAAGAGAAGTAATTACACAAAACAAAAAATCCAAATGACAAAAAATTTAAATGAGGGAAAATTAACAACGATAGAAAAAAATGAAAATTTATTCTAATACAATGAAATACATGTTTCATATTGGAAACTGGAAATAAACCATCTAATAATTCTAACAAATAAAAACTGAAAAACATTAAAAGGATAAATAATTTATGACATTCCTGCTAAACGCATTGAAAATAGTAATCATAAGACAGTACAAACATCAAACTATTTCGGACAAATATTCATTTCATGTTTTCTCAAATGGATGAATACATGATTTTACAAATGCAAAATGAACTAAGACAAATTCCCTTAGGTTTATTTTTATAAGAGTATTTCTTTTAATAATGGGACAATTTTAGAATTACAGGACAGACTCTGCTATTATTCTTCTTGAAATCAAATGAATTTTGAATTTATTACTAGAAAGCGATACGCTGAAGAAAAAGTGAAATTATAAGTAACATCATGTAATTAGTAGATATAAAGAATTTAAAATGGAGAAATTCAGATTTTCTCATCATGAGATTGAGTAAAAAGGAAAATCACTATTTTTATAAAGAAAAACCTGCAATAACCTGCAATTTCTTTGAAATTATAGATAAAAAAGTGATTTTCTACACTTAATTCAGACTTCCCTTTTATATAATACTGTTTTAAAGCTCTCATCAATTGTAGTCTTTTCCATTATCTTTTATTTTTATAGTTTCAATCTTAGAAAATTAAATGAACAGTTCTCGAAGAGACTGAAATTGTCCTTTTCTTAAATTTCATTCAAAATAAATTTATATTCTACGTCAAGTTTAAAATCTGAAATTTTTATTGAAATTCTGATTAGGTTGACGCTTTATTATTACGGGGACATTTAATGGTCTAAGTGGATTACTGATAAAATATGCTTCTCAAAATTTGGACATTATCAGACATTGTTGGAAAAAAAACCTAATAATATTTTACAAATTAATTAATTGAGAAAAAAATATATATGTTGTGTTTATAAATTCTATTTTCAAAATGTTTCAAAAATTGTATAGCAAAAAAAAAATGTTTAAATGTTCTGAGAATCGTAGATTTCTTTAACACAAAAATCTTATATATATATATATATGTGTGTGTATGTGTGTGTGTATATATATAAATATATATGTGTGTGTGTGTATATATATATATGTATATATATATATAAAAATGTATATGTGTGTGTGTATATATATATATATATATATATAATGAGAGAAAAAATATATATATATAATGAGAAATAAAGTGCATGCACATTCCCCCCCCCATTTAGTAAGAACTGAGGTGAATCAAATAATTTTTTCATCCTTCAATGAGCCTCTCTTATTAAAATAAAGTTTAATTCTGGAAAAAATAAGTAACATTGAAAAAAAATGAAATCAAATTAAATTTTCAAAGTTTTTCTACATTCATTTAAAAAAATTTTGTTACATTGAAGTAATATATTTTTTTAATGAAAAATTTTTTTTGAAAAATTTGTTGATTCATTTCCATTTCTATTTACACTAAGAAAGAAATAGACTATATGTGCATACAAGCAAACTATTAGTTCTTTTATTTTCTCAAAGAAGATTTACAAAAGAAAATCATCTTTAAAGATAAAAATATTTTTTTGATGTATAATTTAAATTTTTTTTTAGAATTTTGCAAAATCCAATTTTTATTATGTTGTTTTGAAGAAATTTCATCCAGATTCTCATCATTTTATCAAATAATAATATTTTTAATAGTCATGTCAGGTATTTTTCATTAGAGAACACTTAAAAAAAGTAGTGAATTCAATTTTTAGCTTTTGAAGAGAGCAAAGCTATCAGCAAATCGAATTTTACCATATTATAATTCTAACATAGTTAATCGTCCGAAACATTTTTAAAACACGAGAATGACAGCTGCTATATATTCATTAATATGAGGTATGTTCAATTACATTTTTATTTGAACGATAAATAATATTTTTATAATATTTATATTGGAATATTTTTTTAAGGTTTTACACTTTTATTTGGAGGTTTACACTTAATGTTTAATATTTTACGCCTTTATTTTTTTGATAAGGGTTAATTTTTATTAAAATAACATCAACTTATATTAATTTTAAAATTTTTACAACTCTTTATTTCGAAGGTATCAATCACTTTAAGATCTTAAATCACTTTAAAGGTCGCACTTATTTAAGATTAGTCACCTTTCTTAAGCAGCTGATTCGCCGGAAATATTGGCTGGGTATAATTTAAATTGAATATTTTAGTTATAACGTATTGCGGAGCTTATCTTTCTAATTATTATATCAATTAGTTACCTTAACCTCTGAATTCTGATATATATTAATATATTGTTATTATAATGACTGGTCATTTAGCCTTTTTAATTCTGTACATGAATATTACTGATGATGTGGGCTGCTCTGAAATTAAAGTGCGAAGAAAATGAAACTTTTGGGATAATATATATTCTAAAGCAACGTTCACATGAGGCCAACTATTTCCGGCAATAGAGGTCACACTTACCTAAGGAAGATCAAGGACTCTATGGCACAACCATCTGCCATTGTCCCATTGAGGTCACGTGATCTTTAATGGTAATGAGAAGGAACTTTTTTCCTAAATTTGTAAGAATGGAAGGATATCATGTGAGTAAATATTTGATAAATTATTGAAAATGTTTTGAATTTCATTTAAATGGCCTTTTAAAATTAACTTTTATTCCCTTATCAGGGTGCAAAATTTATATAAAACTTAGTTGCATACTACAATACAAGGATTATATATATATATATATATATATATATATATATATATATAATTTTAAATAGAGGCATATTTTTAAAGCTTATAAAATCATAATGAGTTGATATGGTGATTGTTGAATGAATGACTTAAAATGGTTGATTCCGTATATTATCTCCTGTGTTGATGATCTGCAAATTTTGACATATAAAGGGAAAAAAATGTATTTTTATCAATAGTTACAAGTAACAGGTTGTTGTTATCTAATCAAGTTACCTTTGGGCATTTAAATCCAGGTTCCTTCTTCTTTAGTCCTCGCTTAGTTGCTATATATATTAATAAGACAATTTTATTGGTAATTTTCTATGCCTAGATTATCTTAAACAAAAAAAATTGTTAACATTTAAAATAGTTTGAGTCAATTTTCATACAAATGGTTCTAAAATGCAGAAAATTTATCATTTATGCATCATTGCATTAGACACATTTAAAGTCCAGGTACATATATATTTTTCAGAAATAAAAACTTTTGAAGATATGAAAAACATATTTTCTTAATTTGAAATTAAAAATATGTTTAATAATATTAATATTCAAGCGCATGAATATCCACGAGGGGATTAATGAGTAATATTGATAATTTACATAAAACATACAGTTTAATTTAACTCGATTTCATCGGGAAAAAAATGTGTTTTCAATAAAGGGTAATATCACAGACAATAAAATCTCAGAAAAATTCTCTGTTCTATCAGCCGTAAATAAATACAAAAGTTGTGGTCAAAATTACAGAGAACCATATTTCTTTAACCTACGCTTTAAGTGAGAAATGTTCAAATAATAAACCTCCTTTGATTTTTATTTGTCTTTATTTGATGAAGATTAGGTAGCACCCAAAATTAATCCTACCAAGTCCAGCTACTGAGCTTACGGAAAACAGAACTAATCTCTCTTTTTATTTTTCAAAATAAACTTTCTCGGAATCGTATATCTAGCTGTATTTCTTATAAGCAGCCCAATGTGTTACTCCAGTGAAAGAGATTAATAAGAGGAACAATAAAATAAAAAGAAGAAATGAAACCCTACCAAGAATATGTTTTAAGTCACATGAGGTGATGCAACCAGAATAAAAATGAGTTGACAAAATAACTCTCGTACATAACTAGGGTAGTCTTTTTTTTTCCTCGGAAGTGTTTCGTCTTAGAAGAGGATCATTGAGGAAATTATACTTTAGTGTATGTCCTGAATTTCAATTAGGTATGCTGGATTAACAGTGAGTTTCTTGTTTCACCAAAGATTTTTTCAATCTCCTTGACATTTGTTGAAAATATATGATTAATATTAAAAACCATTTTTCCTATCTTTTAAAATGAAATTCATTTAAATTTTTCGATTTTATTCCATTTCTTAAGCACAAAAAATAACAAGAATGATTTACAACAATTTTTTAAATATATTTATTTTAAATGAAATTCGTAAAGTTTCATCTTGAAATGTGCAAGATTTATTTAAATATTTATAGATTTTTTTTGGAAAGTTGAAATATTTGCTCTTTTAAACTCTACACAATTAAAATGTCCTTCTCTTAAAAATTATTGTTTCTATTATATTCTAGAAATAAGTGGATATTTTTAGGTATATTTTCATCAAATATAAGTAGCTTGTACTATTGCAATTCTTAAATGTGTGTTGGAATTATAACAATAAATCTTAATTAAATGAGTTGAAATTTGGATAGCTAACAATTATGTAGATAGTTATCAACTTAAAACGTTTAGTATTTTTTATGATGAAAAATATTTTCACATTAAATTAATAATTCGCTTAATCATAATCACCAAATCATTCAAATCATTTATTAAATATATCCTTAATGCTGATGATAATTGACATATAAGTTTGTTTATTTTTAAAATATTACTTTAAAATCTTTCAAATCATTATTCTCTTTTAAAACTAAATTGCAAAACGCACTAGAAATTTTGTAAATAACCATTGATGATGGTTTTTGTCAAAATAGACAAATTGTTCTTAGAAAGTTAATTCTTATCTTACAGATATTTAATCTTCTAATAGCAGGTGAGTCAAAATTCATAGTAGATTATCTCTTGATAAGTTCAGAATTTTTGCGGCAAGGTCAATTCTCTCTGATTATAACTTTCCCTATTTAACCTAGAAGCACATGAATTTAATATATTTTAAGCCATCGTATATTTATAGTTTAAAGTGTCATAAAATTTTATTAAAGTCAAGTTTTCAGAACAATAAAAAAATGCAATATTTTTTCTAAACACATTCACACTTATACTATCAAAAAAACTGTCCAATTTTTAATGTATATACAATCCAGTCCAATATATAATCCAAGTAAGTCTGAAATAAATAACAAATTAAGATTAAAATAATTACGCTAAATAACATATTTGCATCATTGTAATTGTTGGTTATCAGAAAATTTCATATCCTTCATCAAAATATATTGTATTTTGATATTCATAATCTTTATTATCACATTTGTTTAATTTTGTGAATCTGTTAATATATTAACTTTTTTTCAAAAGAATTTTCTTAAATATAATGTAATGCATCTTCGAATAATTTTTAATTTTTCAGAAACCATAAATCGTCAGTTTTAACTAAGAAAAGTTTTGAAGTAAGCAAATGAAGAAAAATTCAACCTCGATAAAGTTAATTTTTATTGCCATATGTTCTAAAATATAAATAATTACTTATTAAATTTAAAAAAAATCGAAACATTGTTGAAATAGGAATAAATTATTGTTTTGAAAGCTTTCATACAAAATCTTCTATTGAATTTAATGGAAAATTAGTAGTAACTGATATATTTTTTATTTAAATATTTTTATCAAAGCAAAATTTAATAGTTTAATTTTATATCCATTATAATAGATATACATTTGCAAGATTTTTTGTAAATTTGGTGTATTGCAGAAACTTTATGCAACTCCAAAGAATTGAAAAATTTCTTTAATGCTACAAGCCGATATAAGGATTTTTTCAGCGTTATTCTAATATTTGCTCAGCTCCAGTAGTTTCCAGTTAATACTCTTAAAATCTGAATCCATGCAGCCACAAAAGAAATAAATAAGAAGAAAACGTTAAGCCCAGGAAATGAAAAGAAAACTTTGAAGCCACGAAGGAAAGAATAAATAAAGAAAGTATTCAGTCCTGCATCATTTTTTGCTGTAAATCCATACTTATAGATATTTTGATGTTTCTTTTCTTTTAAACTTATACTTTGCAGACATCAACAGTTTTTCTCTCTCTCCAAAGAAAAATAAACGACAAAGCAAAAATCGAAAGGAAATCATTAAAGAAGCCATTCAAAAAATAATATTAAGGTCTTTGTCCTATAACTTATCGTATCACTAGAATAAGCTTTATTTTACTAAAACTGATCAATGACTACTAAGCTCCATTTGACGAGGATAAAATTACATATACTAAAAAAAATACTGTGATTTTCTGCCATTTCTTTTAGTTATTATTTAGTTCTGTAGGAAAAACTTTTGTGGTGGAAAAATGCTAAACAGAAACTGTTAACATATTAAAATTATTTTTTAAAACAAAACTGTTAACATATCATTTTTATTTAAAAAAATCTGTTAACATATCCTTTTTATTTAAAAAAAACTGTTAACATATTATTTTTGTTTAAAAAGAAACTCGTAACGTATTATTTTTATTTAATGTAAGGATCTGAGAAATTTCAAATGCACATTTCAATTGTTTAGCTTTGACGTTGATATTTCGAAAGCAATTTTATTACCTTATCGATAACTATTTGATAAGATAAATAGAAAAAATTTTGGTTGTATGAAGAATGAATAATATTCATTAAAATATTTAAAAACTCATACACTGTCATGCATATTGAGATGCATATTATCTTTTCAAAGGTTTTAGAGCGTTCATTCTAAATATGTACACGAACTTTTTTTCATAATTTCTGTTGTAATATACATTTGATTTTAAGCAGATTTAACATGATTATCTTTTAACTATGATACTGTTGATTTTAACATGTTATCCTTTAACATGTCTGCAACATTCCAAAGCATTAAACCAGAAAAAAAATTATAATAATTTGCGAAAATTATATAAATATAGCAATGCAATAACTTATTAATTTATGTTTTCTGATTTGATAAACATTTAAGTTTAAAATATTATTGGTATCAATAAATTTTAGTTTCAAGGAATTTCAAAATTATAAGAGACACATTTAGAAGAAATTAGAAAATATACTTTTACGAAAGATGATTTTTGCGTAAAAGTAAGAATATCTTCTAACTATACTTTTTCGTGCATCTGAAACATAATGTGTTCACGTTTAAAAATACATTACGTAAGGCACTCTTGCTAGCTCTAATAACGATGATTCCAAATATATATAAACAATAAGAGAATAAACCTACACGTGATTTTGTATCAAATAAAATTAATTTACGTTGATAGTTAAATTTTAATGATTTGCCATTGCTGCAGTCGTTATAAGGCTCTTAGAAAACATTTTAATCTTATGATAAATAAAAATGAAAAAAAAAAGCTTGTCTTCTATTTCCTAATATATAATTTTAAGATGATGATAAGCACCATAGAAATATTTACTTAATGGAAATCGATATACTTTAAAGGTTATTTGAATTATATATTACTATTATTAAATTAACTGATTTTGATTGAAATTCATGCTCAAAATGAATTTTTAAACATATTTTTGTATTATTGCTCTACTTTATAAAGTGTAAATTAACTTTTACTAAAATGGGAAAAAATCGTATGAGTGAAAAAATAGTTTTAAAACAACTTATATTAACCCTTTACTGGGGAGGCACGATATTTCAGACCTTATAAAAAACAAATAAACATGATTGAAAAAGCTAGCATATCAAGACATATGATACCTTCAACATCAGAAGTTAAAATTTAAACAAGAATTTAATAAAAAAATGTACATAATATTGTAATGCAAAAACTGTTATATATAAATAAAATAATATATGATATAATTTATATATTATTACTATATATGTTATAATAAATAAAATGTCTGACAATATGAAATGCAAATAAAAGTATTATCAATCTCTAACCTTTAGCCATAACTGCCATTCATATTGTCACGTAGGTACTTCAACGTGGAACACAATGACGCACAGGCTGTAAAGCTAAACCAATTTATTAACTCAACTCAAGGAGTGAAGAACAAATAGAATCTCAGCACATTTCTGGACACTGGAAGATTTTATAACAGCAACGTAAGTTCCAGAATGCTTTTCTGGAGACAGTAAGAAATGTACAGAACCAGTATCTGGTAAAATAAAGAAAGGTCCAGAATGTTCTGGTCGAAATAAAGGAGAACATAAATCAAGGAATTTAATAAAATAATTGCATAAATTTTGAATTTTATTGTCGCTGGCGGGATACGAACTGAGGATCTCTTTATTACGATACCTGTGTGATGACCATTCACATTCGGCTATGGACAGCCTACTGCTTCTTTTCAATGTGACATTACTGAGTCATATGTTCGAACAATAGATGAATTTCAAAAGGGCAATCTTATAGAACCACGCCTGCGAAAATCGAAAGGATTTTTTAGCAAGCTTCTAGAATATCCTCTTTACAACCACCTCAACGTTTCCCTCTGTTTCGACCTACGAAGAGATTTTTTCGGCTATCATAAATTTGATTCTGATGACAGCATGTGAGCCAGCGACGCTTCTATAAGAATGAGATTTTCAAACTCATCAACCACTGGGACAGATTCCACAACAAAAATGCCAGTTTTTCCGAAAAGCAATAAATTTGTAGAACATTCATTTCCGTTTCATATTGCAATGAATAACATTTTTTTTATGATTATATAAAAATTGTGCGTATTATTTATTAATACTTTCTGAGTACGTCCTGTTGATAATCAATAAAATAATCCTTAAAATGATTTAAAAAATATATAATATTGCTAAAACATTTAAAAAAATTCTTATAAATAATCGCAAATACTGGAAAATTAATAGTGGCAGCGTAATGATACGCACGGCATAAAGTTAAATCATTATGCACGAAAGACATAAACAATATTTTAATTCTAATCAGAACTTATATCCCCACACTAAATGGATCATCCATTCAAACTTACTAATATATGCTGCCATGTTTATTTAAACATTTTGAGGAAGTCGATATCACAAAGTTGTTTGATAATGCCGAACCAAAACAGCATGCCGGTTCTTCTAGAAAAGCATTTCAAGCAAGTAAATATGTTGTAAAAATTCTAATTATATAGTTGATACATTTAGTTTCAAACGCCTGCATTTGGGACCAATATTACAGAAAGAAGGAAACACACAAGCCCTTCAAAATTCTGATTTAATTTTTTTTTCTACATCAGTTATTAAAAAGTGATGAAAATCATTATTTGTGATCAATAATGCGTAAATGTATGATTAATCAAGAGAGAAATCAAACAATGCTAAAAGAAAGGCATTGTGTGATTAAAGTCATTAAATAGGAAAAGCACCTCAAGTTTTTAAAGTTTACTCCGAAGCAACGGATTTCATACAAAGCTCGTATCCTAAACTCCTTTCGCCGTGGAAGCGATTGTTGAGATACATTAGATACATTTGTGGATTTCAATGTAAAAGTCTTACAAATTCTTAAAAGGTATAATTTTTGAATGCAAATGCATTTTTAGATTATGTTTTTTTATGGAATGAATTATATTGAGTTCCAGACTGTTATAAAGTAGCGTCACAACTTAGAAGGAATACTGGGCATTGATTGATTTTCTTAGACTTATTTAATTGATCATCATATCTAATATATTTTAATTGCATTTTATTAATATTTCTTTATAAAAATTATTATGAAAATTTCAATATCATCTTTTTTAGCACTAGAATGTCCGTCAGTGTCGATTGAACACCGGGGCATGTGTAGTTTGTTCTCCTTTCCGCATTTTTGCAGGAAATTCGAAAATTTTTCGTGACTTTTAATCATTTATCCTGGTTATTACGCAGAAAACGTTTTGTGGTTCTAGGTTAATTAGGTGGGTTTTACAACTAAATATACCTAAAATGTCCACTGGTGTCGTTACGACACCAAAGCAATTTATCATTATAAATAACTATTGTTTAACAAATGATATTTTACTAAGTAAAACAAACTTCCCAAAGTCCTATTATATATTTGTTTGCCCTTGAATGCAGTGTTATTGGATTCCACAGAGGAGATGAATCAACTACACTAAAATTGTTATGTCTAAGAGTTTCGTTACATAGCATTTGCTTATCTGCTCATTAAAAAAAAAGCGATTTACGGACCGTGTGTAGACACCCTGAAACGATGGCTCGTAGAAAAGGTCTTTGTGTCGAGAGCTTTCTGAGAATGAATCGAAGGGTGGTGCGCTGTTATGTTCTAATTTAGATTCCGATGAAGGCATAAGATTGTGTGAAGCTGACTGCAAAGAACCTGCAGATGTAATTGGTTTTGTTACAGTTGTTTTATGATATAAAGAGTCATAATATATGATAATTACATGAAATGATACTAAAAAGTCTTAAAACTAAACCCTACTGAACAGTAATCATGCAATTTTTTAGTTATTATAATAATGTTATATATTTTATATCACGGTGGCGAACCGACACCGCGAACTGTTAAGGCTAATCAAAATCCCGGACGTTTCAGTTTTAATGCCCCTTTCTAAAATTATAAGCTGAAATCTTTATATAATTTATAAACAAATTGTTTTTATTTTTTATATTATTACATTATTCTTTATGATCCATTCCAAGAGTTCTCGAGAGTTATTAAAGAGGTGAGAAATATATATACATACATATAT